>CM053033.1:53645728-53998228 GCA_028564925.1 Lithobates sylvaticus
GGTGCCCAATTCTCAAGCAGCTATACATTTACAATGGATATTTTGCCTAGACACAAAGCGAGACCTGGTCTCCGGTTCTTTGTACTGTACTACCATGTACACCTATTTAATACTATACGTTCTTGTTGATTACTTCTCGTTTATGCCAAATACACCATCTAAGTGTGTATCACCATGGTTACCAAAAATACCTGTGTGTATTTCCTGAACCCAGATGTGTTCAGCAGAGAGCACAGCAGGTTCAATTGTTTTGTCCAAGTGGTTGTAAATCTGCTGCAGACTATGAAAGAAAATTCAGGTCCATGGTGATCTTTGACTTTTGTGCTTTTATTCACGACCTGGTGCTCCATGTCCCTCCCGCAGCTAGAGGACATATTGGTGTTGATTTACTAAAACTGGAATGTGCAAAAGCTGGTGTAGCCCTGCATATAAACCAATCAGCTTCCATGTTTTTTTGTCAACGCTTAATTGAACAAGCAGAAGTTAGAAGCCGATCGGCTACCATGCACAGCTGCACCAGAGTTTGCACTCTGCCATTTTAGTAAATCAACCCCATTGTGACACATAAGAAAACTGAACTTCCTGGTCCCAGGGGAAAAAAGTGCCACATTAAGGCCACAGATCATCCACCTGGTTGTAGTAGTCAGTACTAAAAAGGTGCACTTATTGGGCAAGTATTCATTGTAAAATAGAGAAAGATGATATCATTACACCAGCATTGCATATTAAAAGGGAGGCCTGACCTGGCTGAAAAGGTTTCCAAAGTAAACAGTGCAGGCATCTTGGTAGAAAACACTCATACAGCCCATATACAAATGGGCTCCATCAACTAGCAAAGGGGCTTGCTGGCATGACAAGGTACCTACACTTCACCACAGTTACTACCATAAAAATATTTCAGGTCAAGTAGACTTTTAAAAAAAGGACCTGTGGAGAAATAGCAGGATTTAGCATAAATTTAGTAAAACACCTGGAATTTAATTTCTTCTTTAAAATGGTGAAACAAAAAAATAAAAATAAAAGACAAGTTCGGAAGGGCTTGTTCACACCAGCGGCAAGAATTGCGATGAGAAGGTGATATGCAAAATTTAGCAAAGTCCCTCACAATGTGCATAATTATAAATTGAATTAAAAAAATATATATATTTAGCATTGAATTCCCTTACCTCTCTAATTACACTATAAACCCAAATTACGTAGCAAATCGTGCAGTTTTCACTTTCCTTTTTCCCTGCATACTTGTAGGCAATTATGTTTGTAGAATAAGCACAATAAAAAAAATGTTCAGTTCAGACAGTAGGTGGGAAAATAAGGGCAGGCACATGCCTCTCAGATGACAAAGCTGTCTTGAACTCAAATTCGCTGAAAGACAGGGTTTTTCTTTATTATTAATAATGATAATAATAATAATAATAATAATAATAATAATAATATAATAAACAGTAGAGACTCTAGGGGTATCAAATGCCTCCCCCTCCCCAACAATGGTAATGTAATCTGAGTCATGCATGTACAGCTCAGACCACATTTACAGCACCTGCTCTGTGCTATGGTGGTGCGATTTCCATGCATGGAAGTGATGTCATTGAAGCCCGGCCATAAAATAAAAAAAAAATAAAAAAAAAAAAGGACATGGGTATTGACAATTTTGGGTATTGGCCTGCACACCTGGCTGTGCGGTGAAAGGAGAATTCTTGCTGATTCCAAGTCGGAAAGCAGCCATGTTGGGTTGGCAGGACTATCTGGGAGATATGTAGTGGCCCTGGCTCTTGGGGGACGTGGCACTCAAGTGCTGGTACTTGGGCATGATGCAGCAGCGCTGGTACTGGGCATTTGTTCTTTGGGGGTTCATCGCTGGTGGCAGCGCTGGTACTGGGCCTGGGAATTTGATCCTGGGGTCTATTGCTGGCAGCTACCTGGTTTCCAGAGCGCCGTGCCCTTTTAGGAGGGATCTATTCTTCCTCCTATTCATTTGACAATCCACTACTATCGCGTTGAATGCTGAATTTGATTCAGAATCGTAATTGGCATTTGAATCTGATGAGAACTCCCGCTGCTCTCACCAGTCATGGACAGGCTCTGAAACACCTCCTCACTGGTAAAAACGTTTTTTGGACATTTTTCTGATGGGCTGCGCAACGGGTGGCAGGTGACGGTCACTGATGGCAGTCTGATGGTGACCGGTGCACTTTATGGGACTGATGGGTGCACCGCTGATGGCAGTCTGACAGTGACAGGTGCACTTTATGGGTACCAATCTGATGACTGTTGGGTGACAGCTGCAATGGGGGGGGGGGGGGGGGGGGCGGCGATGTGACAAGTTTTCTTTACTGTGTAGTGTTAGTGAAGACACTGACACTACACAGATCAGTAACTCACTGCTCCTTTCTCTCCTCACACTTGAAATGTTGTGTGGGGGGCTCTGCGTTTACATTTTGTGATCGCCTGTGGATGGATCACAGCCGATCACGTGGTAAACAGCCGCCAGCCATTGGCCGTTTACCATTGTCTGAAGAGCCATGTTCCTGGGAACACGCCACCGACATGACCGCGCATCGCGCTCCCGATCGCGCACAGTCTTCAAAGGAGCAGTACCATTTTTGATGAGCCGTATGGCTGTTCACCCCTGAACGGTGACACGCTGTGTCTCAGGGACGGGACACGGCACCAACAGTGCAGGGCTGCATGCACATGACCCATTTGAATGGGCTGACGTCAGCCCAGGACGAGAGCCGCACATGCCCTGCTGTCATATAATGGTGGGCGGCAACTAGTTATTTGTTAGGCTCCATTCACACTTGTACGACTCCAAAGGTGCACCGACTTTGGATGGGTGAAACTTTGGATACGACTGGCTTTGACCAGTGATAATGGGCAACTGTTGCATCGTATAACTTTCATGCAATTTTTGAGGGTTAACATTGAAGTCTATGGCCCTCAAGTTGCATGAAAGTCAGACCCAAGTAGTGCATGAACTTACTTTTGACATCGCTGCAAATTTAAGTTGCACATATATGAATGGCTATCATGAGGAATGACTTGTCATGTGACTTTGATGTCCAAAGTTAAAAAGTGTGAATGGAGCCTTTAGGGAAGAGCAGGGGGTTTCAACTGTTTAAGATGCTCTGATATTTGTACTTAGTAAAGACCAGATGTTAATAGAAAGAAGGTATGTAGTAAAATATAGCCAGAAGGACTTAATCTGTACTTGCAGATATAACCTTAAAAACAAAATATCTACAAAAGAACCCAAACAGGTACCAAGTATATGCATACAGGAAACTAAAAAAAAAAAAGAAGATTATCTTAGTGAAGCATAAACAATTTTCGTGGAACATTCTCACAGGAACTAAAAGTTTAAACTGAAGCCCAGGGAAAAAAAAAAAAAAATGTGAAAAACCCAGAAATGTAAAAAGTGAAGGTCCAATGTTTAAAAGTATGTCGCTCATCTAAAAAAATTGGTACTGGTTTCTATTATTGTAGTGATACAACTGTACTGGCATATGATCATCCACCCCAATTGTCTGTGGAAATCATGCATCACACTTCTAGTAGGTGGATCCATAAACACCGTACCACTAACTGATCCATGGATTCCCAGAGTAAAACCAATTGAAATGCCCCACCTTTCCAACACACAAATCCAATTCAAATACTATTTGCCAAACATTACTGCCATCTATATAATTAGCTGTAGGGCCTGACTGGCTACTCAACAATCACAAGGTCTCCTATGGCCATATTTAAGCCTTTTGTCACACTCATTAAAACCTCTGCCCTATGAGTATATGGGTGATACAAGGAATATGGGGCAGTACTGTTATTGTTCTTGGTTCCACCCAAACTCAAAAACAGAACACCCATGTACACTCACGTTATTAGTAGCTACAAAAGGCTGCCAGGACAAATGATCCAAGAAATTGCCATCAAACCCATAAGCAGCTTGCCTCCTTATAATACACTACCACAGACCAGCAGGTTTTAAAGTATACATTTTTAATATGATCAGGTTTTAATTTTTTATCAAGAAAAACAGAGCAGCAAACATTCAAACAAAAGTGAAGAGTAATACATGGTTCCCATCAAAGTGCTTCTTCAGTCAGTACAAATAATAAATTATATACTGAATGTGCAAATATACATAGTAGAGTTTGAAAGGGTTGAAGTTGTAGGTCACTATACACCTTCATTCAGTAGACATGGCAATAGTTTTGCGAGAGGGAACCTATGTCTATCCGGTCATAAAAAAGGTAGCCAGGTAGAAAAGGCAAGTTTACCAACTGGGGTAGCTGGTTAAGGTGGGGGTGGGGCAATCACAAGCAAAAAGAAAAAAAAAAAAAAAAAAAAAAAAAAAAAAAGGGGGAGACACAAGATGGGTGAAGCAGTGAAAAATGGTGTAATGGCTCTAGAAGTGGGGCCATTGGGCCAGCGTTATGTAGTGGAGCTTACAATGGCCCTCCCTCCAGGATACCGACAGATGTATAAACTTCACACACCAATTTAGCCATAGTAGGTTGGGGTTGCGTTCTTCAAAGTCTGGAGAGATCACAGGCATGTTCATGTTCCCGAGTGCACATGGGTCCCACAACCTGGCAGGGTTCCGGGTAGTTTAAGAGAGCCCACCATGGTATTCGGCCCTTCACAGTCAGCAGAAGCAACAACATGACACACAGGGATTGATTTATCAAAATTGTAGAGTGCAGTCTGGTGCAGCTCTGCATAGAAACCTTCAGCTTCCAGGTATTTTCTTGTCAAAAACGTAACAACTTGCAGCCCCGCTCCTGTACATATATGTCGGCAGTTGGAAGATGGATATCACGGTAACGGCAGCAGCTGCTGCCTCAACCGAGGTATCCATCTTTAGAGCCGGCGGTCCTGTTTACAATAATTGTGGCCTCTGCGGTGGATTCGCCGCGAGGTCACCGGCGGCGGGAGAGGGGAACTCTGCTGGGATTTGGAATTTCCTTACCGTTTTGATCATATGCCGATTCCAAAAGAGCTCTATGAATAAGCTTATTCAATTTATAATAAAAATGTGTGTATGTGTATAATATATATATATATATATATATATATATATATATATATATATATATATATATATATATATATATATATATATATATATATATATATATATATATATATATATATATATAGTTTTCTGCCCTTGATTATCTGTAAAATATAGGATATGGCCCTAATACTGAATTTTGATGACCCCCCATTTAATGCCCTGCTGGATTTCAAAAATAAGCTTTCAGAGGAGCGAAAGGATAGTTTTAGAGCAGGGGTCTCCAAACCCTGGGCCGCCCAGACTTTGCCAACAGCAGCTGCTGTTAGCAGTATACCTGGCAGGTCCCAAACAAAGCAGCTCACCCCGCTGTTCTTTAGGATTGGCTGCTGAGACCGCTGATGTCCTAGCAATGTCATCAGCGTGGCACCTCCCGGCTACCCGCCCCGCTGTTGTGTGTGCGCTGAAGTCGGCTCGTACTGAGGCAAGAGGCAAATGTGCTGAACATGTAAAGGACACTAATGGGGACCACTGACAGGGACACTGATGAAGGACACAGGTGTGCAAAGGCTCCGATGGGGACACAGATGTGCGGAAAGGCTCCGATGGGATTATACTTATAATGAACAAAACAATTATATTCATACATTTGTGAAATTTACATTGTGGCCCTCGGGCTAAAAAGTTTGGAGACCCCTGGTTTAGAGCCTTGAGTTACAGGAGGCGGTATGAGGTCTGGTAAAAGGAGTGGTAGAAGATTTTATGAAACTCAAGAGTTGGAGAGGTTTGCACCAGGCAAGATTTGAATTAAAAAGAAGGGTGAGCAGGTCTGTCAGAGTGTAGCTTGTGACTTGAGAGTCTTAAGTGTTCCAGTGTCATCATTGGCTTACCATATTAAGAAATTATGCAAGGCTGGGGGGGAAATCAGGATTATGAAAGAGTTGTTAAGGGACTCGGTCCAATGGATAAAATGCCCCTTATCCATCACATGATCTCAGGATGCCAGGATAAACCAGCTGCTCCTACAGAACAATCCAAAGCTATTGTGCTGCTAATCATTCTGGTGAGGATGGCTGCAACACCATATGAAAATGTGAAATGAATTAGTTAGGAAAGAAGGCTTGCCATATGAGCAGAGACAAGAAGGGGTATTTCATTGATGAGGCCAATCGTTTACATCTGCTAGTTTACATCTGTTAATGTAAAGTCCTAAATATTTTATGGTAAAGCGTTACAAAATGGAAAAGTTACTCTAGGGGCTTCACTTTTGTAATAAAAAGGTGAAACCTCTAAACGACACTTTAAAAAATGTATTTCTATGCATTGTCTATTATTGCCTCAAACCAGAACGATATAGGAAGGAAAGCTGTAATAGGAGTAATAAGGGGGCTGCCATTGGTGATCCATTTCTGAAAACGCTAGTTGGCTGGTCATCTCTCAATACTTTGAGTCAGTGACCATACTTCTAAAATGAGATCACATAATCCTGTTGCTTTTCTTCCCCAATTTAAACGATGCAGTCTTGGACATTGGATCACTGCAGAAGTTAAAGTTGGCAACATGCGATGTGATCACATTATATGACACTAAGATAGATGTCAGGGAAACGGCCATGGAAGTATTGGCAATCTTGCCAGTAGAAGAAATGGGCGCCACAAGCGCATCATGTGACAGATGGCTCCCCCTGCTGGCCTATAAAGGACAGCCTCTGTCTGACCCAAGTTGCTGGATTGGCATCAGCTTCCTGTACCTCCGTTACTACTTGGATCCGTTCATTGACCCGGCTCATTCCAGACCTGTTGACCTTCGCTCCTGGCTTGCTTTATGGACTTTGCCTCTGCCTGATTACCAGTCTATGACCTCAGCTTACTCCACGGATTGCTCTTGCTTTGGGCGTACCCGTGTTTGACCCTCAGCCGGGCGCTCACTGCTGTCCTCTGAAGCACGGTTTATTCAAAGCACATCGGGGAGTTCCTGGCCGCCTGTGCACCACCACGAGTTGACTTTTCTGGACCCATCCAGATCCTACCGGCAAACAGTGCTTCTTCAGGCAGTTTACCTTCCGAGGCACTTTCAGAGGTATACTGCACAAGGGGAGCCCCTCTTTGCATACCGGCTTTGGATCAGGTACACGACAATAGATCTACTCCGCAAACACTACATAGGCATGACACAGCTACTATCGGCGAACAAGGAGTAGTAGCACCGTTACTGGAGGCTTCCAACTTCACTCCAGGCTATGGCAGCATACTTGTAGTCATTATATTGCAGTGCCATCACTACAGCCTTCTGGAATGATTCCAGAGATAGAAAACAATGTTTGATGCCTCATATCAGGAAAGCGGACTGCAGAGCGTTTATGCAGAAGGTGAAGACACTTCAAGGAGGGGGGGGGGGGAGCCGGGGGGGGGGAGCCCTTACTTCTACTTTTAAGCTGAACTCTAACCAGATATAAAAATGCACATGTTAAAAGCGTTTTTAAAGTAATTTTTTTTTAAACAACATGATACACTTACCTGCTCAGTGCAATGGTATTGCAAAGCACCCCTGATCCTCCTCTTCTGGGGTCCCCCACTAGTGCTCTTGGCTCCTCCTCTTTACAGTGTGTCACCATAGAAATCCGCTTCCTATAGTGGCACACTGGCAGGTTGGCTCCTGAGCCATGTTGCCTGTGTCTATACGCAGTGTGGCTTGTCCCCACCCCCTTGTCACAGGACTCCACCGATAGCAGCGGGGGCCAAAGGCTCCCACTGCGTCAGCAAGGCCTGTGAGCAGGGAGAAGGGGAGTGAGACGCTGCAGATGGGCTCAGTGCTGGATCAATACAGGGGGTAAGTATAAGGGGGCAATACAATCATTAAATACTTTTTTATGCTCCGCTGTATAGACTGTACAGTATACTAAGAGACTGAGAAAGTGGAACGGTGGTTTACCAGAAGAAGCCAATCAATTGGGCTCTAGTGCAACGAGCACGATGATAGAAAGAGTGATGAAGAGGTGTGCTCATCTATGCAGTCACAGGCTGGAGGCCTTAAAAGGAGTTGTAAAGGCAGAAGGTTTTTTAATCTTAAATGCATTCTATGCATTTAAGATTTAAAAAAAAAATTAAAAATAAACTGTGTGTGTACCCCTTAATTACCTACCTGAGCCCCTTCTCTCTCTAGCGATGTCCACGATCCCCTCAGCCATCCAGGACACTCCTGATTGGCTGAGACAGATCAGCGACACCATTGACTGACAGCCGTGGGAGCCAATCAAGGGAGAGGGGACGTCTGAATGGATACACAGAGCTCCGACTCGGCTTGGGTGCCCCCTGTAGCAAGGTGCTGGTTGAGGGACATTCAAAGGAGAGAGGGGCTAGGAGCAGAAAAGAGGGACCTGAGAAGAGGAGGATCCAGGCTGCTCTGTGCAAAACCAACTGCACAGAG
This sequence comes from Lithobates sylvaticus, assembly GCA_028564925.1. NCBI lineage: Eukaryota > Metazoa > Chordata > Amphibia > Anura > Ranidae > Lithobates > Lithobates sylvaticus. The sequence goes on from CM053033.1 coordinate 53,654,169, forward strand.
GAGGTAACTTATATAACATATTTGTTATTTTTTTATTTTTTTAAACTAACCTTTACAATCACTTTAAGTGAAAGTGCAGCAGAGAATGATCAGGTCCCCTACCTAGACAGAGAAAACTCAGCACTAGATGGACATAAATACAAATCCTTTGCATGCATTTCATCTGTATTTGTTTGCCTAGATCTTCTTAGTAAGAAGCTGACTTCCATGCCCAAATGCTAAATAAATATGTGAAACCTTGTGAGCTACGGTGTTAATCTAATTAAAGCTGAGAGCACTAAACACACTTCCTAAACATGTGAATAATCAAACTAAAATAAAAAGAAGTGCAGCGCTAAATACAAAGTATCCCCTGAGGGATATATAGTGCATTTAATAAATGATATATAAAGTGCAATATGAAACATGCGTTCTTATATAAAATCAAACAATATGATAAATATTAGTACAAGTGCAGATGTTATCCATAAAGTGTCTGTATAGAAAAATCAATCGATGGTGAAAAAAAATCGTGCAAGTGCTGTGCACAGATGGGCAAAGTAAATAATAGCAGATAAAAAACAAGGCAAAATCCCCCCCAAAAAAATGTAACAAGCATGTAGCCAGTGAAAAGTCCAAATTAGGATTACCAAAAAAAGTCCCAAACTGTGGGCCAATCAGGCTTAGGCTGGTGAGCAGGGCGATGAGACGTCAGTTCAAAAATGAATCTTCCTTTGCGTTTCAGACTTCTAGGCTTTTTAAATGTGCCTCTGGAAACGATTAATCCTTTGAAATGCTTCTCATAGTATTCCTTCTTCTTATAAGATTGCACATCAGCGCTTTTGAAGAAATATTGGGGGTTATTTACGAAAGGCAAATCCACTTTGCACTACAAGAGCACTGGAAGTGCAGACGCTGTAAATCTGAGGGGGAAGATCTGAAATGAGGGGAAGCTCTGCCGATTTTATCATCCAATCATGTGCAAGCTAAAATGCTGTTTTATATTTTCCTTGCATGTCCCCCTTGGATCTACAGCGACTGCACTTCCAAATGCACTTGTAGTACAAAGTGGATTTCCCTTTCGTAAATAATTCCCATTGTGTTTGGGACTGGTTTTTTGTAATCCAAGTCAGACTTTCACTGGCTACATGCTTTCTTTGGATTTTGCCTTGGTTTTTTTTACCTATATTACTTTGCCCATCTGTGCACAGCACTTGTACATATAATTGATTGGCACAACTTTTTTCACCATCAATTGATTTTTATGAGAACACTATATATGGACAACATCTGCACATTAATATTTATCATATTGTTTGATTTATACAAGAACACACTTTGCATAGGGCACTTTATATATGGTTTATTGAATGCACTATATATCTCAGGGGTTGCTTTGATTTTAGAAATGCTCAAATGCAGCATTAATGCCCTCAGCAGCTGGAACCAACAGGGACATGCATGATATAGAATTGCTCTAGACAAGCGCGAGAAAGAAAAAAAAAAAAAAAAAAAAAAACAAAGAACAAGAAGTCATGAGAGATTTTCCAAGTGTAGTGATGGACAGGAGTAGCTTCAGCAATCAGGAACATAAGCTACTTCACCTATTGAAAAGGATAAGATTCCCTAATGTAAAATGTTACACCCTGAATGCAGAACCGCCAGCGCAGCTGCATCTGGTGAATTCATAAAATACAAGTCCTGTCTGTGACAGACAGCGTGTAGTCCTCACTGACCTGAGGGCGCCAATGAGTGTCCTTGTAATTCATTACTCTTCCTCCAACTTTCTAACAGAAAGCCCATATAGGAGGTACAGGGAAGAAAGCTGAAGGGAGTGTGCAGGAGCCTGCTGTTGCACCCACTGATCATGGGCGCAATGCTCTGCAGGCTCCCAAGGAAATTAAAAAAAAAAAACACTTTTTTTACCTGCAAAAACATGTGCATTTATTGATTTTTAAAGCGGAAGTAAACCCATCGATTTAACAGTTTAAAAAAAAAAAGGCATGCCAGGAATGCTAACTGCACATTGGCTGTGCTCTCAACCAAACAGTCCAACCATCCAATGGCTGGTGTCATAACGGATCACATGTGCAGCACTGTGGCAGTTGAAGGTTAAGCAGAGGCAAAGATGGCAGCTTCCTTGGCTGAAAACGATAGGGGGGTTTACTTCCACTTTAAGGTGAACTTAGCCTTTCAAGTGTGCAGTACATCTATCTTCTAATGAAGTGGCCAGAGAACCATGAAACGCATTGACACATTTTACAATCAATACTTAATTTTTTTATAAAGCTACAATTTGGGTTTTACTTTTTCCCCCCACGCATGGGTGCGTCTGCTGTCCACATTTTTAGCTACATTTTGGGGCTCCACCCTATATACAGGGACATGCGGTCCCTATGCAGGTACACACCTTACCAAGATGAGGATATTGAACACTGCTGCTCCATGCCCACCACAGAGAGAAGGGTAAGGATAGGGGACATCACAACCATAACTTTACCTCAAAGAGGAAGTAAACCCTAATGGGTTTACTTCCTCTTTGTTTCCCTGCAAAGGTAAAGCATAATGGACTACTATGCATTGACATAGTAGTCCATTATGTGTCACTTACCTGACACAGGAGCCAGCGAAGTCACCGCTGTCCCCTTGTGTACGGAACCTCCATCTTCTTGGTGGGTCTCGCGGCTCCGGCGCTGTCATTCGACGGAGCCGCAATGACGTCACTCGCGCGCATGATAACGGGAGCCGCCACTCGCGGCATATCGCCGTTGACAGCGGTGCCTGTCTTTTGGCAAATATCTCCTAAACCGTTTAGGAGATATTTCTTGGACCTACAGGTAAGCCTTAATCTAGGGTTACCTGTAGGTCAAAGTGGTTTGTAAGGGTTTGCAACCACTTTAAGAGAAAATGTCCCTATAAAGACATTTCCAATGATAAAAAAAATAAGAACGTACACTGGAAAGAGGCAGTGGGGGAATGGAGGGTAATTACTCTGTTGACTAGAGTTCTGCTATCAAGGTGAAAATTTTAATTTAACCGCTTCCCGAACGCCTCATGTAGATATACGTCTACAGAATGGCACGGGCAGGCGAAACCACGTACCTGTACGTGGCCCTTTAAATGCCTGCCCGTGGGTCGCGCTCGCGACCCGGTTGGGAGCTCCGTGACCCTGGCCGCGGGACCAGCGGACCCGATCGCCGCTGGTGTTCCGTGATCGGGTTACGGAGCTGAAGAACGGGGAGAGATATGTGTAAACAAACCTCTCCCCGTGCTTCCTACTCTGCCTGTCATTGATTGGCTTTCCCGATGACCGGGAACAGCCAATCAATGATGTCAGACGTCAGCCCCGCCCCCTAATGTAAAAAACACAACACACGTCAGAGCCCATAACCCCTCCCCTCCCCCTAGTGGTTAACTCTTTCACTACAACTGTCATTTATACAGGAATCAATGCATTTAAATAGCATTGATTGCTGTATAAATGACAATGGTCCCAAAAATGTGTCAAAAATGTCCGATGTGTCCGCCATAATGTCGCAGTCACAATAAAAAAAAAAAAAAAAAAAAAAAAAAAAAAAAAAATCGCTGATCGCCACCATTACTAGTAAAAAAAAAAAAAAATATTAATAAAAATGCTATAAAACTATCCCCTATTTTGTAAACGCTATAACTTTTGCGCAAACCAATTAATAAATCGCTAATTGCGATTTTCTTTTACCAAAAATATGTAGAAGAATACGTATCGGCCTAAACTGAGGAAAAAAAATGTTTTTTTATATATTTTTTGGGGATATTTATTATAGCAAAAAATATTGCATTTTTTTCAAAATTTTCGCTCTATTTTTGTTTATAGCGCAAAAAATAAAAACCGCAGGGGCGATCAAATACCACCAAAAGAAAGCTCTATTTGTGGGAAAAAAAGGACGCCAATTTTGTTTTGGAGCCACGTGGCACGACCGCGCAATTGTCAGTTAAAGCGACGCAGTGCCGAATCGCAAAAAGGGGCCTGGTCCTTTGGCTGCCAATTGGTCCGGGGCTGAAGTGGTTTAAGAGCTTGTGAAATTTTTTTTAAAATACACCCTTTTATCAGCCGATTTCTTTATAGATATTTTTTGAATCATTCAATTTTTATTGAGTATTTTCATGAAATCATACAGAAAATAAATAAACATTAAAGAAATAAATAATAGGATATGCATAACGTGGGATATGTGTCAGTATCCATCGACTAGTTAACATATGAAAGATAAGACATATTCAAAGAACGTATATAGAGCATTTATAACAAACAATCTACAGAATTATATATCATCCTGAGAGGAAACTTTAGGCCATATAGACCAGTATTTATCAAATTGTACACATTTGGAATTCTTAAGTGCCATCAAGCGTTCAAAAGTATAGTTTCTACGTACTGCAGAAATAACATCTGATAAATTGATAGTAGTGTTAGACTTCCAATTGCATAAAATCAGCAATCTGGTTTCTAACAGAATATGAGTTATAACTGATCTAAATGATTTAGGAAATTTGTCGATATTTATATGAAGAATACCTAAGACAGGGTCTGGTTTAGTGAGTATACCAGTAATGGTAGATATATGTTGAAAAACACTATTCCATAAGCTTTTAACCGTAGGGCAATACCAAAGCATATGTAATAGATTACCCAACTGGCCACACTCCCTCCAACAATTCGGAGAAAAACCTGTAAAGAAAGATGCCAATCGACAAGGAGTGTAATGCCATCTATTGGAGAGTTTAATAGTAAGTTCCCAGTGTTTAGCACAATGAGATGCAGAATGAATTTCAGAGAAGGCGTGGCGCCACTGAACCTCCGAAAAGTCAGAGCCGAGTTCTGCTTCCCATTTGAGCATGGCAGGTGTTTTGATAAATTGTAATTTATCATGTAGAAGATTGTAAAAATAAGAAATTCCTTTCACTTCTTTACTACTTGGATAATAAAACTGCCATAGTCTGCGTGGAATGGTAATTAAAGGAGAAGGTAAGGTTTGAAGTAACTCTAATATCCGAAATGCGTAAGGAGCCATATCAGTAGTAAGGTTATACTGCGAGGTCAATTGTGTTACAGATTTGAGCTTATTGACATCGAAGAAGTCAGATAGCATCGTAATTCCTATATTAATGAAGTCATTTATAGGGAAGTCGGGAAGTTTCGTCCTAAGAATAGAAAGAGGTATATTGTATGGTAAGTCTATAACGTCATCTTGATTAGTAGTTAGTGCATGTCTCCATGCTTTTAAGGAAATTTGGATTGTAGGGGATAATTTACGTAGGTCCCAAGTAGCCCAGCTATCAGTCAGTAAAAGATTGCATACGTTGGATATGGATAGTGGGATTAATGAATTTTCAATGTCTACCCAAACTGGTGGGTCTTTAGTCGGGAACCAATGTTTAAGTTGGTCCAGTCTAACTGCCCAGTAGTAGTCTTGAATATCGGGAAGCCCTGCCCCACCGAATCTCTTATGTGAGATAAGATTGTTCCTGGAGCATCTGGCTTTTTTACCATTCCACACATACTTCCAGCACATAGTAGTAAGTTTTTTAATAAAATGTTGTGGGATATGAAGTGGTAGAGAGCGAAAAACATACAGTATTTGAGGCAATATCAACATTTTAAATGCAGCAATCCTACCAAACCATGAAACCTCTTTCATTGAAAAGTCTTTGAGTTGAGTTCCCAGTTTGGCAATGAGTGGTTTCAAATTAGATTTGACGAGTTCAGAAACTTTGGCTTTCAAGACAATCCCCAGATATGGAACACCTTCAGTACTCCATGTATATGGAAATTGTGATTGGAGATCAAGTTTAAGTTTGGGTGGAATTTTGAGGGCGAGGATCAAAGACTTAGAAAAATTCACTTTATAGTATGAGATCTTACCAAATTCTTGCAGGACCTCATGAGCATGTGGTAAAGAAATTTTTGGATTAGTCAATAGCAGAATGACATCATCAGCAAAAAGATTAATGGAGTGTTTAGTGTTGCCGAACTGGAAACCCGAAATCAGCGGGTGAGACCTTATAGTTTCTGCAAGAGGTTCCATCATAAGGTTAAAAATGGAAGGAGACAGGGGGCATCCCTGCCTAGTTCCATTTCTAATATCAAAGGGTGAAGATAAAGCATTTGTGGAGTATACCTGTGCAGTGGGGCAAGAGTACAATGCCAAAACAGCTTGAAGTATACGACCCCGGAATCCGAACTTACTAAGCGTCATCTCCATGTATGTCCAGTGGACTCTATCGAACGCCTTCTCTGCGTCAATAGATAACAGCAGAGAAGGCGTTCGGTGCAATTTAGCATGATACAAAACATTTATAATTCTCCTGGTTGCGTCAGAAGTTTGTCTCCCCTTCACGAATCCCATCTGATCATTTTTGACTAGTAAAGGAATAATATTTGATAAACGATTGGCTAATAATTTGGCATATACTTTGGTATCAGAGTTAAGCAGTGATATCGGTCTATAATTGGCCGGAGTGTCTGGTTCCTTACCAGGTTTAGGTAATGTAATTATATATGCTTTAAGCATATCTGGGGGCATACTAGCACTATCGGCAGTGTCATTAAATAAATGTGTGAGATAAGGTGTTATGACATGTTTAAATGCTTTAAGATATTCATTTGAGAAGCCATCAGGGCCAGGGGATTTACCGTTAGGAAGAGAAGAAATAACTTTCTCAACTTCAGAAGTGGTAAAGGGGGTATTAAGATATTCTAATTGTTCAGTAGATAGCGAGGGTAAATGAATGCGTTGTAGGAAATCATTTATGTTTTCCTTAGAAGGTTGGTTCGTAGCGGTATCCTTATGTATATTATAAAGTGAACTATAGTATTCTGCAAATTGGTCAGCTATATCTTTAGGATGAATAATTTTGTGGTGTAATGTGGGGTGTTTTAAGTATGCTATCCTTGTCTTAGTGCGTTTTGCTTTCAATCTGTTGGCTAATTGTTTACCTGTTTTGTTAGCATTATGGTAGAAATTCAATTTTAAGCTTCTGATATGTCTGTCATATTGTTGAGATAAAATTTCTCTAAGTTTTTCCCTAAGGATAGAAAGCTTGTGAGTTATTACTGAGGTAGGGGATGTTTTATTTTGTGTTTCAAATTTTCTAAGATCATGGAGTATAGTTTGAATTTGTTGAGACCTCTGGTGTTTGGCTCTAGCCCCCATTTGTATTAGAATACCTCTCATGTATGCCTTATGGGCGTTCCATAAAACATGTGTTTTTGTAACTGAACCATAGTTATCTAAGAAAAAATTGGTGATGTGTTGTGTCAGTAGTTTGTTAGATGAAGGCTCTTGTACTAGTCTATTATTACACCGCCAGATGGGAGGTGAAGAAGAGACACCCTTCTCCATAATGGATAAGGAAATCGCTGCGTGGTCAGACCACGTAATCTCGTGAATGGCAGCTGTGGTTATATCTTGTAACAACCATTTATCAGTTAGAAACATGTCAATACGGGAGTATGAGCGATGTCTGTTGGAAAAAAAAGTGAAGTCCTTTTCACCAGCATGGAGACATCTCCACGCATCGAACAGTTCCTCTTTGTGAAGAATGGTTTGTAGAGCTGGTGTTGAGCGGATTTTGGCCGAAGATGTGTCCACTTGGGGGTCTACAGTAGCATTAAAGTCTCCGCATATCAGGACTTTACCATACTGCATAGACTTGAGTTTGCGAAGGACCTTATTGAAGAAGCGAATTTGATGTGTATTTGGTGAATATAGGTTAACCAGAGTGAATGGTTGAGAGTTTATGTCGCCTGAGACAATGATAAATCTGCCAGCTTCATCCGTAAACGAATCTCTGTGTTGAAATGAAAGTGAGTTCTTCAGGGCTATTAGAACGCCTCCAGTTTTTTTGAGAGGATTACATGCTAAGTAGATGTGTGGGAAGTCTTTGTGGGTACACTGTGGGGTGTTGTCTAGTTGGAAGTGTGTTTCTTGTACACATACAATATCTGCCTTGTGTTTATGAACCTCTTTCCATAAGGAAAATCGTTTGGCCGGGTGGTTCAAACCGTGTGCGTTGATTGATAAGCAAGAGATCGTCATTGGTCCATTGTATAAAGGATATGGAGGATAGACATTAAAGTACTCACTTCAGTTGGTGTGAATTTTCCTGGTTGTTGACAGCCGTCATATGGATTTCTGGAGTAGATGTAGGACGATAAATTGCTCTTGAGAGATCTGTGCATATCAAGGAAAAAGAAATAAAAAAAAAGAAAATATAGATAAAAAAAGGATCCATAAAGCGATCCAAGAGCAGGTGGAACTGCTAATGGTAACCTGAGGGTAACAAGGAACAGAGTATAAGGCACTCTTCCTAGGAGACATTCAAGTAATCTGTTGAAATTCTGTGCTTGGTATACCAGCGGATTTTTTAAGAGATTTTTTATGAGTCACTGTTTGCCATTCATTAGGGATATGTGATGGGCCTGCTATGGCGGGAAAGTTGGTGCTTGCATCAGGTAGTATTTTCCATCTACGTAGTAAATTTAGACCTTCATCCAACGAGGAGATCATGGTGGTGGTGCCATTGTGAACAATGGATAGAGTGGCAGGGTATTTCCATTTGTGAATGATGTTATGATTCCTTAGGGCTTTTGTAATAGTTATAAGATTGCGTCTGCGTTGTAAAGTATGTCTAGATAGGTCAGGGAGCAATTTAACATTAGCAAATTGTGGGGGTAAATTTTCTTGTTTTCTAGAAATTTGCAAAATTTGATCCTTAATGTGGAAATAGTGGACTCTTAGAAGAACATCTCTGGGAATTTCTGCAGGCAGAAATGACGGTTTAGGAATTCTATGAATTCTGTCCACAATGAGGTCTTGTGCTGTAGCCTGAGGTAAAAAAGTTGAAAATAAAGCTTGGGCAAATGGTAGTAACTGATTCGGGGGTACCTCTTCAGGGATACCCCTCAATTTGAGGTTGTTCCTTCTGGAGCGGTCCTCTAGACTTGCTAGTTTGTCTTTAATCCATCCTATTTCTTCCCCCTGAGCTGCATTTGAGTCAACCATTACATTATAAGCTGAGGTAAATTCCTCCATTTTGTGCTCTGTTCTGTCCACTCTTAGGCCTAGTGAGTGCACTTCTCTTTTACATTGATTAATCCCCCTGACCATATCAGCCTGTAGTGATGATCTCAGTGAAATCAACATGTCTTTTATTATAGTGTCAGACACGGGCCCATCTGTTGTAGGAAAGTCCATAATTGATTCTCCTTTCATGGTATGCTGGCTAGCTTGGTATGAGTGTGGTTCGCTTACCTCCATGGCCGGAGCGTTTTGCGGCCTAAATGGGGATTCTCTCCTCGGCCTGGATTTCACTGGGCTCCGTGTGGTAGGCGTTGCGGGACCGGAGGATGAGTCGCTGGGAGTCTGTAGTGTGTGGCCATCGGTGTGGTAGGTTCCGGACACGTTCTCTCCCAGACTCTGAGGTAAGGTATGAGTGTCAGCATTCCCGCCGTCATCGCCATCTTGTGAGGCGCCGTTCGTGGCGCAGTAGCTCGCTATTTTCGGTGGCTGTGGCGGGTTTTTCCTGTGCCGGCCCATCCCTAGTGACTGCCTCCGGTTCTCGGGATCTCACTGACCTTTTGTGGAGGTATGTTTCCGCCGGTAATAGTGTGTGGCTGACGAATGTCTCCTGCGGACGAGCGGAGCTCCAGGTTAAGCGGCCATCCTGGAGTCCGGTCGCCACGCCCCCATCTTCTTTATAGATATTGAAACATTAGAAAATATTGTAATCTACAATGACATGCTTTAGTTATTTAAATATATCATTCTAATACATAGAACAATCTGCAAGAACCGCTTCCCTTTTCACAGCTATTTTCCAGTTGTGCCTACATCTTTCCTGTAGTCACTTACCCCACATCTGACATTTAGGCCTAATGTACACGGGACACGCTGAGGCAACCTCTTCTGAACTATTTTTTTGACAGTTTGAAACCGGCGTTTAAAAAACGCCCGTTTAGCCGCGTTTGCTTCTGGGATTGTTTGTGAAGCGCCGACACTTGTCTAAAGTGTGCGCTATATATGTAAAATTTAGTGTTCCAGAACTATAAAAACGGAGTTCTGGGGGTTAATTGTACAGGTTTTTACTTTGGCATCAGTTTGGTTGGGCTGTACTGAAGTTCTGCCTGGTCATAGGTGCAGTGAAGCACCTGTGACAGGCTGAGAACCAAGCCTGGTTGGACGTGTTAGGTACCAATCTTTCCCGGAGCCAATCAGTGGGCGCGTCTGGCCCCACTGTGTATTCCGGGAAGGGGGTTGAAGTCACATGTTCGGAGTTCGGCTGCTGCTTTGATTCCTGGTTCCGGTCCGGGGCAGCCCCGCGAGGGGTCCCAAACCCAGGAGTGTCTGCCGTCCCCACAAGCATGGTCACCCTGACCAGCCCCAGAGGCCCTCATGGTCTGGGGTGGGGATCCGTCCGTTCCCAAGCCTCTGAACTGGCTAGTTCGAGGCCCAGTAACTGAAGGAGGATTCAGAAGTGTCCCGGTGTGCTCTCGGTATAGGAGGGACACGGCAACTCGTACAAGCGACCAGGGGAGGACTCTTCGGAGGAGGGCCAAGAAGCTGGCTGCTCAGTAAGAGCCTGGGAGATGAGTTGTATGGACACTAGAGAATCCACACTTCTCACAGTATCGCCAAGAAGGCTGAGAGATCCAGGTACTGTGGGAAAGGTTCAGTTACAATCTGTGGCAGAGACTTTGCAAACTTTCCGGATCACATGTTGGCTGCTAAATCTATGGTTAGAGGTTTATCCAGCAGTGAAGCGTCCAGTTGCGAGTGGCTACTCTCTGGGCTAAGAGACATTCGATGGATGTCAGCAGTTCAAAGTGCCTGAAATTTTATCACCCGTGCCCTCTATTCCCACCTGAGACTGTGTTGTAGTTGGATGTTACCCCCGCAGAATATAAATCCTGAAAAGGACTTGTGTGTCAGCATTTAAAGTTACTGGGTACTTACCCTGGGAACCCCTAGACACCAACCGACGAGCTACGAGGAGGTAATTGGTAAGCCCAGAAAATTCAAGGTCGCCCCTAGGGGTTATGGCCGCTACATTTATTTAAGATATCATAAGACCCTCTCTATGCACTGAAAACAGTATTGTTTAACTATTTCAGCTATTCTGTGAGACTAGAGTGAGTAGTAGCAGCTGAGAGAGCAGCAGTGTACTTGCATCTACCTCAATTTCGGTGCTTTTACTATGGATCCCATAATGAGCATATGTGAGGAAATTAAAAAAGCCAAATATTAAATTTCATGCAACTATGTTTGCTCAAGTCGGTGGTCAAGCTCAATGGTGGGGTCATCTGGCTCAAATCTAACAACATATAGGTCAAATTCCAATTCTACTTTGGCTAACAGCAATGCTAGTGGTGTATTGGATTGGACCATGGGCTCATTAGGGGTATATAAATGGTCTATGAAGAATTACTGTTTTTACTGGTTTTTCCATCATTGGCTATCACTTTTAAAAAAAATAGGGCACCTTTAAAAACGCTTCTAAACGAAAACGCCAATACCACTTGGCGTCTGAAACTTCAGCGTCTGAACTCATTTTTTTGCCTTCAAAGAAAAGCCTCTAAACGACATTAAAGGAACCTGTGGACATAAAGGTACACATAAGATAACATTGGATGAGTTGAGGGGCAGCTGAAAAAAGCAGCCAACAGCCTCTGAACGTCCGTTTACCAGCAGTGTACATGAGGCCTTAATACAATCACCTATCAGAGCTTCCATCCCATGTGCATTCCACCTGGGAGGAACCACCTGATACAAGCACCATCTGGGATATCACAGTCCATCAAATAGTAATGGCTTTGTGTGACTGATAATTACCAGCTACAGCTCATTCATTGATGGAGTTTGTCATCAATGTGTAAAATGAATGAGTCACTTAGCTTCCTATCAGCAGTCTTTAAGTAGTAAGTGCCGCACAGTGGCCAAATGTAACATTCTTGCTGGTAACCGTTATCTTCTGTAATGTAACCTTCAATATCCTGTACTGCACTAGTAAGTAGGTGCTCATCTCTTCTACATACTGTGTGGAATGGTGATTCATCCGTGGTAGATACACAGACTAAAGTTACATCTAGCCTAACATAGACCTTACAGCAGATAATGCACTATTCAAATGTTTTCTATTTCATTTTTTAATTCAAATGAAAAGCTTTGTCAATAATGATATCCACCACAAAAGGTCAGGTCTGATTGGTCAGATCGCAGTTATTACCTCCCTTTCTTCAATAGGTCATGTGACATCATCTAGGAGACTTGTAGCCTACAAGTAGCATTAAAAGTACAAACTGTTTGTCTACACCCCCCCCCCCCCCCCCCCCAATGCAGGGAAGTGTCTCATAGATTGAGTCAGGCATCAACTTACTACAACTATCCAAAACTTCTCTGCCTCCCTTCTGCTCATAGATCTCACTTCATTTATAAAATCACACTAATTAGATAATATATATATATATATATATATATATATATATATATATATATATATATATATATATTCTATAATCTCCCTCTCTCCGGAGGAGTGAGACTACACAGCCCCGGTATGACAAACACCATCTTCACTATCTCAGGGTCATCGTGTCCCTGGAGAATAGAACTGATATCATTTCATCCACCCATAAATTAAATGACAGTTTGGGGCCAACTGACACTATCAGATATGTATGTTACTATTTGTTCCTACTATCACCCCCCCCCCCCCCCATATATCACACCACTCTACATCTCACATATATATACACACACACACACATATATATATATATATACATATATATATATATATATATATATATATATATATATATATATATATATATATATATATATATATATATATACACACACACACACACACACACACACACACACACACACACACACACACACACACACAACACCACTCTACATCTCACCCCCCCCCCCCTATATATTATATATATATATATATATATATATATATATATATATATATATATATATATCTCTATCTCTATATCTATATCTATATCTATCTCTCACACCACTCTATATCTCACCCCCCATATATATGTCTCACCCCCCCCCCCCCCCAATTCTCCTGCCCTCCTATTTACCCCCCACCCCTCTCACACCCCCCTATTACAGCCCGGCCCTCCCCCTGAGTACAGTGTCGGGTCAGGTCGCCCAGGGTGGCAGTGCTGGGAGCGGGCAGAGTGTCGGGTGAGGTCGCCCTGTTGTCGGATGTCATTGTCCCGGTTGGCAGTGCTGGGAGCGGGCAGAGTGTCGGAGGAGCGCCTCTCCCAGCATCTTTCTCCCGGCTATCACATCATAGCAACCCGTTGCTCCTAATGGCGCACTATATTATTATTATTATGCTATAGTAGACTCCTGTGTGTGTACATAGAGGACGGTGTCCGGACAGACGACATCACTCACCGGTACAAAGCGGCGCTCACACTCCGGATCTCTCCAGTCTCTCAATTCCGATTACTCAGTCAGGTAAATGACCGACAGTAACCTCCGGAAACCCGCCGGACACGTCATCTGATTCGATAGGGGGCAGCCAATCAGAGATTCCCCTCTCTCCCTCCCTTTTCCTCCGTTCATCAACGAGGGGGATTCCAGCTGGCGCATGCGCAGTGTGTGTGCTGGCCATGTGTTGTGCAGACACCAGAGAGCTGTGTGGAGGGTGTACTGTGACTGTAATGTGTCCGCCGGCCACACCAGCAGGAAATGACTCCTTCTTGGAGCATGTGTGGAGGGTGACAGGCCTGGGGGGGCTGCCTTGTGAGGAGCTCAGTTATTTCCTATGAATGGAGATTCATTGGGGATAACATCCCTCCGATGTAACCTCTCATAATACAATCAGCTCTCACATAGACAGCTTCCCTATAGTCAGGACAAAGACTTGTCAGCCATTGTGAATGTCAAGGCTGCAATGAGTGTATTGTAATATCCCCATGTGAGGGCCGGAAATCTAAACATAGTGGGACCAATAGACTATCAGGGGCCCTGGGCCTTCCCCAGCTAATATAAGTACAGCGTGTGCTCTTCTTATCCCAGGGCTATACTTCGCTTATATAAACATATGAATACATACCGGCAGGGGCGTTGCTAGGTCTGCAAAAGATCTGGGGCTAGAGCCCATAGCAGCGGTTACCAGGGGGGGGGCGCAGACCAGTGGTAAGCAATTTTTCACGGGCGATGGCTGGTATTGGCACTTCAATCATCATGGCATAAATGTTGATATGGTGTCAGGGTGATTGAAGTGCATTATTTCTATTGTTAAATTCTAATATATAATGAAGTGGTTCAACTCACCATACTGCAGAATCAGACATGGAAGCAAGGGGGTCTGGCTGCAAAGTGGAGCTCCACGATGACAGGAAGCACGTGACCTCCACTCCACCGTACTGTGAGGGCAGAAGAGCGCTGATGTGTGGCGGGCAGTGAGAGATGAGGTCATCTCTTTGCTGCCCGCAGCACCTCGCTCCCAAATTGAAGAGGCCCGGCTGTGAAGAGCGCTGATGTGTGGCGGGCAGTGAGAGATGAGGTCATCTCTTTGCTGCCCGCAGCACCTCGCTCCCAAATTGAAGAGGCCCGGCTGTGAAGAGCGCTGATGTGTGGCGGGCAGTGAGAGATGAGGTCATCTCTTTGCTGCCCGCAGCACCTCGCTCCCAAATTGAAGAGGCCCGGCTGTGAAGAGTGCTGATGTGTGGCGGGCAGTGAGAGATGAGGTCATCTCTTTGCTGCCCGCAGCACCTCGCTCCCAAATTGAAGAGGCCCGGCGGGCGGAGAAAGATGTCATCTCTGCTCGTCCGCCCGCTCGCTCCTCTCCTCCGCCTCTCTCATGCTGCCAGCCACCCGCTGGTTAGGCAGGGACCCTGCGGCAAGAGACTCGGGGCTATGGGCCCCAGATTCAGGGCTATAGCCCCAATAGCCACCCCCTAGCAACGTCCCTGCATACCGGCCCATAGAAATAGATTAGAATGCAGCCATGGCTGTTTCATATCATATATCGGCTCAGGGACATTGTGGAAGCCCGTCCTGTATGTCACTTGAACACATTCCCCTGTCTTATTCTCTATAAGGCCGGGTTCAGACTGCTGCAATGCGGGAACGCTGCGAATCTACTGCGGGTTCCCGCATCGCATGTCTCCCGCCGGCAGTTCACACTGCCCT
This sequence comes from Lithobates sylvaticus, assembly GCA_028564925.1. NCBI lineage: Eukaryota > Metazoa > Chordata > Amphibia > Anura > Ranidae > Lithobates > Lithobates sylvaticus. The sequence goes on from CM053033.1 coordinate 53,669,363, forward strand.
ATGCGAGCTGCTGGGAGTGTCAGTGAAATGTTAATGACACCCCCATATCAGTTCGCATATCGCAGTGCGATCTGCAAACTCGGACAGGAATCGGATCGCATGGTGAGAACACCCATGCGATCCGATTCTTCTGCGGACCAAAAAAAGGGTCCTGTGCGAGTTTGGGCCGAATGCGATGCGAATTCAGCCATACTATCTGTATGGCTGAAATCGCATCGCACAGAGATCGCATATGATTTGCACTGCATTGCGGTGCGAATCATATCCAATCTCCCGCATCGCAGCGGTCTGAACCCGGCCTAAAGGCCGGATTCACACTTATGCATTTTTAGTGCTTTTTGCATGTACCAAAAATATATAAAATACTCCAGCGCTAGTACAGTCAAATCCTAATTAGAGTTAGGACCAATCTAAAAGCTGCAACCAATGGGTGATCTCTCACTGTGACAGTATAATGAAAATTTTAAATTAGTGCGCTAATAGATATAAATATAAAGTACAACACTGTGCTGATGTTCTGAGCAAATGTGCATGAGTGTAAAAATACTACTACCAAAATAGTGTTAAAATAAGGGTATACAATTATAACCTCATAAGCTGTGCCCGATAGCTTATAAACCTAAATAACAATGCATCTGTGTCAGTGCTAACAAAGGTAAAGGAATAATAACTGTATCCAAAATGTATGAATTAACCCGTGAATAAATAGTGTATAAAAACCACACCAAAATATTTGTGCCAATAATAAATAAATAAATAAATAGTAAAGTGGATACTGCACAAAAATAAATAAATCCCTATTAGATTGTAAGCTCTTCTGAGCAGGGCCCTCTTAATCCTATTTTATTGCTAATTCAATGGTAATGGTAAACAGGACAAATTGAGCCCAGCCCCCCTCCCCAATACTTACCCAAGCCCCGGCTTTCCGGGGGACTCTCACTGATTGGCTGAGGCAGCAGCAGCTGTCAATCACAGCCAGTGATCCAGTGGGAAGGGAGAGGGGGGTAGGGCCAAGCAGTGGCTCTGTGTTTGAATGGGCATGCAGAGCAGTGGCTCAGGATTGAACCTGCTCGGGTGCTCCCACAGAAAGCTGCTTGCTCTGGGGGCACACAGCAAAAAGGAGGGAGCAAGAGCTCCTGCGGGGGACCCAGGAAGAGGAGGATATGGGCTGCTCTGCACAAAACCATTACACAGAGCAGGAGTGTATAATATGATTGTTATTTTTTTTAACAAAAACAACATAATATCACTTTAACTCCTGGCTTGCTAAGGAGGCACTGAAAGTAGAGAGAAGTGGACAGCGCCAGCGAGGGACTGCCAGAAGAGGAGAAAGGCACATTTTTGTGCAATATCATTGCATAGAGCAGGTAAGTATTACATATTGCAAACAAAAAAAAATAAAAAATAAAATTTGGTATTACTTTAAAGGGTCACTAAAGGAAATATTTTTTTTTTTTAACTAACAAACATGTTATACTTACCTCCACTGTGCAGCTTGTTTTGCACAGAGTGGCCCCGAACCTGGTCTTCTGGTGTCCCTCGGCGGCTGTCTCGGCTCCCCCCCGCAAGGACTCCACAACTTCATGTGAGCTCCCTTGCATAGTGTGGAGTGCTTGCGGGCGCACTCCAGTGATACTGTATCATTCGGCCCCGCCCCCCCGGCGCGCCACGTCATTGCATGTGATTGACAGCAGCGCGAGCCAATGGCTGCACTGCTTTCAATCCATCCACTCTAGACAATCAACGGTCAGGGTGAGCGGCGAAGAGGACGTCGGGGGCGAGTGGGGGACTTTCGAGGGGTCAGGTAAGTAAAGCGGGGGGGCGGTATTGTCAGATGTTTTTTCATCTTAATGCATAGAATGCATTAAGGTGAAAAAACTTTAGGTCCCATGCACACGAGACGCTGTTAAACGCGCGTTCAGAGGCAGTTGGACACTTTTTTTCAACTGCCCCTGAACGCATGCAAGGTTATTCTATGTGTCCATGTACATAGTCTTGTTTTTTCCTGTTTTTATGCAGTTGCGTTTAACCTAATTTTTCCAGAAGCAAAAACATGGGTTCAGACACTTTTCTTTTCCACGTTTGAGACGCAAAACACGGCACCCGCGTTTAGCCACGTTTGCGTTTATAAGCATTTTTAAAGGAACCCAATTTTTTGGACCAGAAAACTCAGAAATATGATGGTAAACCATAAAAAATACTAAAAAAAATGGTTTAAAATGTCGTAATTACTTTAGATAGTTCGTAGAGCGTATATACTCACTGATGCAATGCCATAAAAAACTATTTTTCTAGGTAGCTTAGACAATGAGGAATGCCTCCACTTCTTTGCCCCAACCCTTCATCCAATTTCTAATCTAATCAGTGACTCCACCTAGTCTGACCAAAGCATAGCAATGTCTTTTTTTCACAAAGAAAAACCTGCATACCAATGTCTAGTCAGCCCCAACCCCCCCACCATGTTTGTGAAATATCCAACGGACATTCGCTGTGCCATCAACGGATGGGTCCAATATCGACGAGCTCTGACTCTGGACCTCTCACGCAATTTGTGACGACGTTGCTGCCTCATCAAGAGCAACATCAGGAGCATTTCCTGACATATATTCAACATGGGATCCATTTCCAAAAAAAAAAAACACAGAAAGAAAGGCAAATGCAAGTGTACAACTGCTCTCTCTGCTGCTCACTCTGATCAAAATGGCAGAAATAGTTAATAATACATGCGTTCTGAGCTTGGGGAGGGTCTATATCAGGGATATGCAATTAGCGGACCTCCAGCTGTTGCAGAACTACAAGTCCCATGAGGCATAGCAAGACTCTGACAGCCACAAGCATGACACCCAGAGGCAGAGGCATGATGGGACTTGTAGTTTTGCAACAGCTGGAGGTCCGCTAATTGCATATCTCTGGTCTATATGATGTTATCTTTACAAACGCTTATAGACGCAAACGCGGTAAAACGCGGCATTAAAACACGGCAAAACGCGCATTTTTAAACGTAGGTTTCTGCTTTTTAAGACATGCGTTCAGCAGAGTTTGCATCTGCGTCTCTTGTGCATGGGGCCTTACCTTTACAACCCCTTGAACTCAAGGATAAGGATCTTTATCATGAACCATGCGACTATCTATTAGCTCGATTCTGAAAATAGTTGTATTTGTTTTCAATCATTTTTAATACTTTTACAAAACATTTGGGTAATATGTAGGTGAAATCTGAAGTGGCAATAAACAGAACAGTACACAAAAATAAACAGTCTTTTATTGCTATTATTGTGTGTCCGGATGTTTAACAGAGGCAACAGGAGTGTCACTGCATGCGTCAATAAACACTGAAGGCTGAGTATCATTTATGGAGTAAGTAGTCTGGGTGTTAGATTATAATTATAAATGTAGGGACAGAATAAGAAAAATAATATGAAATGAGTAGAAAAAAGATAGTAGGTGAGGGTGAAGGGGAAACGAGTCAAGGAGGAAATATATGGGGCAGAGAGCTAGCAAGCAATATGGTATGTGTGTTATAAAGCCATCAGACTTCTCGTAGACAGGGTAGGTTGTTGGTACGTGATCCATCGGCCCCATATTTTGAGGAATTTGACATGCTAGTCAATTTTTCTTTAAAGTGATTGTAAAGGCAGAAGTTTTTTTTTTTTTTATCTTAATGCATTCTATACATTAATATAAAAAGCCTTCAGTGTGCAGCAGCCCCCCTAATTTCTAATGCTGGCCATACACTATACGAAAAATCGGTCATTAGACCATTCGTTCGATTTTTCGGCGAGTTAATGGACACAAAATCGATAATCGTTTGGATGTTTTTGAGCCGAAAAAACGAAGGACAAGTTTGGAAATTTTCTGCCGAACGAACGATAAATTGAAAGGTTAATGTGTTTCCCGTCCGACCTGTCTGCACTAGGTATATGTAAAAAAAGGATCATAATTTTTTTTTATTTATGTTCACTGAACGATTTATCGACCATTACATGATGGCACCATCTTTTGCGCTCGCGGCCGAACGTTCGTTTTTCGAAATTGGGTTCGGCCGATTTTTCAACTAGTGTATGGCCAGCTTAAGTTAGCCAGAGTAAATGAATGTTCTCTCAAAACTGAATTAATAAGTTTTGCCAACCTATTTCCTAGTCTTACAGGATGTCTTTCTGAAGATGAGACACAGAATGTGGAAAGAATTCTTGATGATGAGGAGGAGGATCATGATGATGATGACAGGATTTCCCCTACAGACAAACTAGTTGGGGTACAAAAGGAATCAAAGGAATTCATCTCGATTCAGCAATGTTGTAGAATTGTCTTGGCTGCCCCGGACTCCCCTGCTCATTGGCTGAGACAGCAGCGTGGTGCCATTGGCTCCCATTGCTGTCAATGAAAGTTAGTCAGCCAATGAGGATAATAAGGGGGTGGGGCCGGGACGTGGCTCCCTGTCTGAATGAACACAGGGATCTGTGACTCGGCTCGAGTGCCCCCATAGTAATCTGTTTGCTGCTGGGACACTCAACAGGAAGGAGGGGCAAGGGGCACCAAAGAGGGACCTGAGAATAGGAAGATCTGGGCTGCTCTGTGCAAATCCACTGGGGCAGGGCAGGTACGTATGACATGTTTGTTATTTTTAACTAAAATTAAGAAAAGGAGCCTTTGCAACTACTTTAGTTCACACCTCTGACGGATGCGGCTCGCAGCAGGGGTCTGCTGCGCCCCTGTTCTCTGTTTCAGGGACAAATTTTTGCCTGAATTCTGCCATGAAATGGAGGCAAAGACGCACATCATTGCTGTGCAAGCGGCTCCACAGCCGCAACAAAGATAGTTTGCATGTTCTCCCTGTGCCTGCATGGGTTTCCTCCGGGTACTCCGGTTTCCTCCCACACTCCAAAGACATGCTGGTAGGTTAATTGGATTCTGTCCAAAATTGGCCCTAGTATATGAATGGGGACCTTGGATTGTGGGCTCCTTGAGGGTGTAGGGACCAATATGAGTGTGCAATGTAAAGGGATAGGGACAATTGTAGATACTCACTCAGGTTGAACTGGATGGACTGGTGTCTTTATTCAACCTTACTAACTATGTAACTATATATGTCTTCCGGGAGTCCGTGCCACGGCCCATGACGTCACTGCGGGGATCCCTCCTCCTCCCCCTGTCGCCAGGACAGTAGGAGAGAGGAGTAGGGCCTCACGCATGCGCAGTAGGGTTCCTGGCGTGAAGCCGTAAGACTACACTGCAAGGTTCCCTTACCCGCAATGGCGGCGGCAGCACTTGTCAGCTGATGGAAACATCAGCTGTGGTGCCGACATCGCTGGTCTTCAGGACAGGTAAGGCCTCATTCACACGGGGCAGATCCCCTGCCATGGAGTCCGCCAGCTCAGTGGGAGATCTCTCCGTTGATCTCTGCTGAGCCGGCGGATGACAGGTCCCTCTCTGCTCACAAGCCGGGAGGGGCATGTCGAGCGCCGCTGCTTGCTATGGAGAGATTGGACGAAAACGGACAACATTTTTCATCAGATCTCACCCGATCCGATCCGCCAGGGACAGATGCGAACGTAGGGCCATCCGTCTTATTTTAGCGGATTGGACCAGATCAGATGTCAGCGGACATGGTCACAGCTGACATCTGTCGCTCCATAGACTAACATGGAGCGCCCGTTCAGGTCCGCCGAAAAAACTGACAGGCGGACCTGAACGGTCCGCCCGTGGGAAAGGGGCCTTAGTGTCCGATTATTAAAAGCCAGCAGCTGCAGTATGTGTAGCTGCTGGCTTTAAATTTTTTTTTTTTTTTTGGGCGGACCTCCGCTTTAATCTTCATTGTCCGTGTTGCTGGAAGTATGAAAGGGACATGTTCTTTGTCTATATACCTTGCCCTATAATGTGACTTCTTCCAATCTCACAAAGTTGGCAGGTATTCAGTGCCGGGACAAGGTCATACGGTGCCCAGGGCGAAGATGGCAAACTGCGCCGCCCCCCGGGTGTAAAAAAGGGGCAGTGTCATTTCAATACAAGAAAATGCTTAAAACAATACACACATTTTAATTATATGTATTTTTAGAGGCACTCAAAGTACTTTGGAATAATAAAGCAAAAAATGTGCTTGTAGAAAGGCCTGTTGATTGTTTTTTCTGTCAGAGCCCGTGTGAACATACTAGGTTTTCAGCTTTGCATTATTTTTTGCATAAGGTAGTGCCCAAATATTCACAAAAAAAGGGAAATACATTTTTCTTATACTAATAATGGCAGCGATCAGCAACTTATAGTGGGAATCAACTATGTTTCCTGTGTCTGCTGCTCTGTACTGCTGCTCTGCTCTTTTAGGCCGGGTTCAGACTGCTGCGGTGTGGGAATGCTGCAAATCTACTGCGGGTTCCCGCATCGCATGTCTCCCGCCGGCAGTTCACACTGCCCTATGCGAGCTGCTAGGAGTGTCAGTGAAATGTTAATGACACCCCCATATCAGCTCGCATATCGCAGTGCGATCTGCAAACTCAGACAGAAATCGGATCGCATGGTGAGAACACCCATGCGATCCGATTCTGCTGCGGACCAAAAAAAGGGTCCTGTGCGAGTTTGGGCCATACTATCTGTATGGCTGAAATCGCATCGCACAGAGATTGCATATGATTTGCACTGCAGTGCGGTGCGAATCATATCCGATCTCCCGCATCGCAGCAGTCTGAACCCGGCCTTACTCTGTAAAGTGCCCTGTATTGATTATAAACACAGAGCTCTGGGCTGTGATTTGACACAGCCGATCAGCAGGTCCCAGCCATGAATCATTGACAGACAAACAGAAATGTAAAATAGCATTGGTAATTAATGTCCCTTCAGCCTCCTCCTCTCCTGGTGGGGGTAATGGCATTTGGCAATCATTAGAAGTGCTTAGTTTTTACTTTTGTGTGATATACACAGTTTGTTTGTTCCTCCTTGGCGGCTCCTCTAGGTTGCAGGCGCAGCTTCAGTAGCAGTCCTCTATGCTCTTCCCATCTCGCCTCCGGCTGTGAGTGACGTCATGCTGCCAGGATGGGACTACGAAGCAGCGCCTTCATAGGGACAGTGAAGCGATGACAGGGAAGGGCATGTGCGGTGACTATCTGTCTAGGCTTGTGCCGGGTGCAGGAGCGCATTACAGTAAAAGGTACAGAAGCTGTGAAGCACACTGCCGGTGATGTGTCAAATACTGTCCCCCGTCGGATAGTGTCCGCCCTGTACTGCGCTTGCACAAGGACAAGGAGACGCCAAAGCTCTCCGAAGATGAACGGCGCCTGCGCCGTGAGTCCAGGTTCAAGCCCCACTATCCAAGTGGACATAGAGTTAGAATTAAAAAAAGCGAGGCCGTGCCTGAAGCGTGGCGAGCGAAGCGAGACCGCGAGGGGCCCTGTTACTATGCGCTACCGTATGTCCACTTGGATGGTGGGGCTTGCACCGTTCTTCTTCGGACACTTTTGGAGTCTCCTTGTCCTCCGTACTGCGCAAGTGCTGCGCCTGTGCAGTATGGGGCGGACACTATCCGATGGCCGGACAGTTTTTGGCAGAACACCGGCTCTTCACCTGTGCCCCCCCCTCCAGAAAATTGTACCACCCAGGGCATCCGCCCCAGCCTTGTACAAGCCCTGCAGGTATGTATTCTGGATAAAAATAATATAGTTTGCACTGACTCTACTGCATCCAACACAAACAATCAAAGGAACAAAATAATAGTCATTCAACAGATACATTTTAATCTTTTTAAGTACAGCGACAACAAAAAAGGGTCAAAAGAAAATAATAATAATTATTATTATTATGTAGATTATTGCATATGTGTTACATATGTAGTACTTCTGTTCATGTTAATACATATGTCATTCCCTGGTGTTCTCAATGGTAGTTGTTAAAATGTAAACATGAGGCTGCAAACACGTGTTTTATGTTTACTACAATCCCAAATCCTCCCAGATGTCCCTTTTTTCACTATACTGCTTTGTCCTGTTAATGAAAAGAAGCAGCACATGACGTGGCCTAGTACCATCTGTGGTTCAGGATAGTGTGTCTTAGTGAATTCTTTCCATCCCATCCCCCAAAACAGGCTGCGTTCGCATGGGTCTTTAGCCACACTGTGAATCCCAGCTGCAAGAATCTACTGATTCCTGTGCCTGGGATTGACAGCTGTGTGCAGATAGCTGTGGCCACTAGCCCTGTTCAATGCAATGAGAGTCTGTCTGTTCATGATTCTTCGCACAGCCTACAATTACCTACAATGATTGTGTCAATTCCAGCGGCAAAAATCTGTAGATTCTTACTATTGGGATTTGCAGCTAGGCTAAACTCTCGTTTTGTATGCTAATGTATTTCACAAAGAGATAATTGTGATACATTTATTGTCAAACAATATTCTCTTCTTTTCAGCCTACAGCAGAAAAAATGGTCCGCCTAATTACTAACACTGACATAAAATAATTTAGAATTAATAATTGCAGATCTCCATAAGGCCCCTTTCACACCGGGGCGTTTTTCATGCGGTGCAGCGCTAAAAATAGCGCCTGTTCACCGCATGAAAAAATCCGGCCCCTTTAACTCCAGTGTGAAAGCCGGCGGGCTTTCACACTGGAGCGGTGCGCTAGCAGGATGAAAAAAAAAGTCCTGCTAGCAGCATCTTTGGAGCAGGATAGGAGCGGTGTGTTCACCGCTCCTATACCGCTCCTTCCCATTGAATAGAATGGGACACTCTGCGGGGGGTGTTTAACCCCTTTTCGGCCGCTCGCGGCGGTTAAAAGCGCACCGCGAGCGGCCGAAAACCGCGGTGAAAACGACGGTAAAGCAGCGCTAAATATAGCGCTGCTTTACCGTCACCGCGGCTCCCCGCCCCAGTGTGAAAGGGGCCTTAGAGTTACTATACACGTTACAGTCTGACCATACAATCTTTGTACGAAGAACTTTAGATTCACCAAAACTTTGTAAGATGGAGATCTACCTAAACTATCCAATGAATTTGTGTACAATCAGGGAGGCCCTTGCACTACATTGTCAGGAGAGCTAAAGGAGATTGTACCATAAGATTGTAGCATGTGTGGTGAGATTAAAGTGGTTGTAAACCCTTTACAACCACTTTAAACTACAGGCAAGCCTATAATTCACCCATGCCCTCTATTCTCACCTGAGACTGTGTTATAGTTGCATGTTACCCTTGCAAAATAAAAATCCTAAAAAGTACTTTTGTGTGTCAGCATCTGAAGTTGCTGGGTATTAACCCTGGGAACCCTTAGAAAACAACCGACGAACTACGAGGAGGTAATTGGTAAGCCCAGAAAATTCAAGGTCACCCCTAGGGGTTATGGCCGCTACAGTATGTTATACCATTTTTGTTTAAACCTGAACCCCAGCCTTGCTCCCAGTCTTTCACAGTTGCACTGGCTTCTCTTCTATATGGAAATAGCTTACTCTGATTTCACTGCACATCGTGAGCATCTCACACCATGCATTAGAAGCTTCAGAAAGTCAGAACCCACTTCATTTCCTGGCAGGAGGCTATCCAGCATTTCCTAGCCCATTTCTCCCCAGACTTACTGGCCCACACATTTCAATTTATTGTATTTAAGTTTTTTCAATGGTGGAGGTACAGCATAACAGGTGGGGGTTACCTAGGGCAGTCTGCATGCTAATACACCCTATGCAGGAATGCCCACTCCTGCAGAGCGACATCCAACCATCAAGGCGTTTTGATATTTCCATAGCTCCTCCCAAGAGCCAACCCACTGCTTGCATCAGGACTGAGGGCCCTGCTGAAATGTTATGTAGAGCACCCTTCTGGCCCTTCACAACAATTATGATCTACCTACATTAAATAGAGAAGCAGAAAGACCCACGTTTAGGTGTGTTGATGTGGGAGGAAAATAGAAACCAGTGAAGATAAACTATAAGCAGTTTAAACTTCAGCTTTAATGAAAGTCAAGTTTTCCTGTAAAGCTAAAATGAGGTACCATAATGACATGAAGAACTATATAAAGAAGAAGAGGAAGTGACTGATGCTGACAATGCAGAAAAAGCTTTGTGGTTGCTAATAGGCAGAACTAAGCAAAGTTGCAAATAATTCATTTACAAAATGTTTTCATATATGCAAATTACAAAGGCTCTGCTATTGGAAATACGAACACTGGCTTTCTTTGCTTTTTCCTGCATGACTGATGTCATTCTGGTGCTAAATAAAGAACTGGGTGGGTCAATGAGTCACCAAGCAAATTTGGCAAGGGGCCACAAATGACCCCTGTGGTCTGTGTATCATGCAATTCAACCCACTTTGCTAGAATTAAACCAGTATAAGCGTATGACTCTAGTGGTTTTTAGCTATTTTAACCCAAAATGTATATTATACATGCAAGGAGAAATGTATTATTGATGCCAAACACATTAGGGGTGTTTTCACCAATATGTACAGTGATGTACACCTATTCAGTCATGTTTGTGGAAATATAAAGAGACACTTTCAACCTAACCTAACTTCCTAACTCCCCAGCTCTCCACCACGGCTCCTTCCCCTATTCTGCCTGCCACAAAAAAATAGGCGTCAGATGTCTTCGGAGATCAGAGGAAGTGGTGATGTCACCTTCTCTATGTGACACTGCCTTTTCCTAGCCATGGGCCACAAGGTACCAGGCCTGAGCACTTAATCATGGGAGGAGGTCATATGCTCCCCCATACTTGGTTTATACCCCATACTTGGCAGTGGTAGTCATAAGCCCCATACACACGGTCGGAAAATCCGACCACCAAATCCATCGGATTTGGTCCGACGGATTTAGTCCGACACTGGTGTTGCATACACACGGTCGGACAAAGTTGTCGGAGAATCCGATCATTCTGAACGTGGTGACGTTTGTTGCCTACGACGGGACTACGTAGAGGCTAGTAGCCAATAGCTTTGGTCTTGTAATGTGATCTGAGCATGCATGGCACTTTGTCCGTCGGAATTCACTACACACGATCGGAATTGGTGTGATCGGACTTTGTTGTCGGAAAATTTTTAGAGCAGGAGATAGAACTTTGTCCGTCGGACAATCCGATGGAAAATGTCCGATGGTGCCTACACACGGTCGGAATTTACGACAACATTGTCCGATAGGACAGAATCCATCGGAAAATCCGACCGTGTGTATGGGGCTTTTGAGTAATGACCCGGGGGAGCATTGGAGATGTAAGTATACAATGGTCATCTCATAGACAGTTCTGTCTTCTCAGAGATTGTTCTGCGTCCTGAATTGGTGGGATTCACCCTGCAAGTTCTTTGCCTTGAACATGCAAGGTGACACGTGCATCTTTTTATTTTTTTAAAAATGGTTCTAAAAGGCAGAAGGTTTTTACCTTAATGCATTCTCTGCATGTAGCTTTACCCCCAGCCCTCCTTTATCCACTATGGCTCTCACACCTGTTCACCCCTTATTGACCAGAGCAATTTTTAAATTTCTGTTATGGACCTGTTTATTTGGTGATAATTTTGTCATTACTTAAAAAGAGGAAGTAAACTCTTTGTATTTAAAATCCTCTGACAGGCAGGATATTTATGACAGAAGAGACCCTATTTGTCTCTTCTGCCATAAATACATCCTTCTGCCTGTCAGCTGTCATGTTCACTGAGCCACGCATGCACAGCTCAGCGAACATTTATGTCCCGACCGCCCCCGATCTGTGCGGCAGTGATGTGACTCCCGTGCGCATGCATGGGAGTGGCGTTATCGCGGCCTGGCCTATCAAGTGGCCAAAGGCACAGGACACGGAAGGAAGACCGGGTGAAGATGGAAGCACTGGGGGCCTGCCGGATCGGTCCCTACGCTGTGCTTGGAGCACACCATATGACAGGTAGTCTGCCATAATGTACTAATATGCTGTGCTGTTCAAATCATTAGTAAGACCTCATCTGGAATATGCAGTTTAGTTTTGGGCACCAGTTCTCAAAAAGGATATCAGGGAACTGGAGAAAGTGCAGAGAAGGGCAACCAAACTGATAAAAGGCATGGAGGAGCTCAGCTATGAGGAAAGATTAGAGGAACTGAATTTATTCACCCTTGATAAGAGGAGACTAAGGGGGGATATGATCAACATGTATAAATATATAAGGGGTCCATATAGTGAACTTGGTGTTGAGTTATTCACTTTACAGTCAACACAGAGGACAAGGGGGCACTCTTTACGTCTAGAGGAAAAGAGATTTCATCTCCAAATACGGAAAGGTTTCTTCACAGTAAGAGCTGTGAAAATGTGGAATAGACTCCCTGCAGAGGTGGTTCTGGCCAGCTCAGTAGATTGCTTTAAGAAAGGCCTGTATACTTTCCTAAATGTACATAATATAACTGGGTACTGACATTTATAGGTAAAGTTGATCCGGGGAAAATCCGATTGCCTCTCGGGGGATCAGGAAGGAATTTTTTCCCCTGCTTTAGCAAATTGGAGCAAGCGCTGCTGTTTTTTTTGGCTTCCCCTGGATTAACTGTGGGTATAGAATGGGGTATATGGGGTTGTATGATATATATATATATTTTTTTTTTATTTGTGGTTGAACTGGATGGACTTGTGTCTTTTTTCAACCTAACTAACTATGTAACATTATGGCATAACCCACCTGGGGGACCTTGAAAAAAAAAATATAGCGGACTTTACTTCTGACTTTAAAGCGGAGTTCCAGCCTCAAAAAACTTTTTTTTTTTTTAAAGTCAGCAGCTACAAGTACTGTAGCTGCTGACTTTTAATAAGGACACTTACCTGTCCAGGGAGCCTGCGATGTCGGTCCCCTGAGGCCGATTCATCCACCGGCTCGGGTGCAGGCGCCGCCATTACAACTAAGGGAAACTGGCAGTGGAGCCTTCAGTCTTCACCGCCGGTTTTCTGCTGCACATTAATGAGTCGCGCTGCGCTTTCTGAATGGCCACCTTGTCTTCTGAGCAACGCCCTATACGCGGACTACGCAAGCTGAGCTGTGCGGGGCCCCAAGGGCGGATCGGCTCTGCTCGGGGGCCCCTGGGGCCGCTGCCGCCGATGTGAGGGCAGCGGCGCCTGAAAAAAAGATGGCCGCGGGGCCGACATGCAACTGCGCATGCGCCCGCCTTTCCGAAAATTGCCGAGCAGCGGCAACATCGCTGGCGCATGCGCAGTTGCATGTCGGCCCCGCGGCCATCTTTTTTTCAGGCACCGCTGCCCTCACAGCGGCGGCAGCGGCCCAAAGCGCAGCGACACGATGGCGCCGAGTGGCGCCATTTTTAAAAAATAAAAATGGCGCAAGTGGAGACGAATGGAGACGATTGAGCTGGGGAGCCGAGAATGAAGATTGGAGGCAGGGAGCACCAGATCAGAAGGCAAGATCCTGTCTAAATGCTAGCAGTGATGCACATTGTGGAGGGGGGAGAGGAGAAAAGGAGCACACTGCTGGATCGGGAGGTGAAATTCTATTTACAGAAGGGATCAGAGCCGATCGGCCCTATAGGCACACTATGCAAGCTGCTTAGGGCCCCGCCGCTGTGGGGGGGCCCCCAAGACCCAGCATCCCCCCTGCACCTCTCTCTGGCCGTTTCGAGTGCAGTGAGGAGAGGTGGGAGGAGGTGGAAGGCGGCGATCGGCAGCTCTATGGTGCCTGAGTGGTCGGCGGGATCTCCCTGGGGTTTGTAGTACTCTCAGTGTATACAGTGGAGAGGAGAAGGGAGGGGCCTCTGACCCAGGCAGGTATCAGTTTCACTTTCACTCTGCTTGAACACTGTTGCTGATCCCCGGGTCAGAGGCCCCTCCCCTCTCCGCTGTATACATTCGGAGATAGAACTACTAGCCCCAGGGAGATCCCCCTGCCTGTGGACACCATATAGCTGCCGATCGCCGCCTCCCACCTCCACCAGCCAGGTACAGGGGAACCTCTGCAAGGGGGGAGTCAGCTGTTTGGGAGCCCAAATGTAAGAGGGGGGCTTTCTGGGGACACTAATGTAAGGAAGGGGGCCTCTGGGGACACTAATGTAAGAGGGGGGCTCTCTGGGGACACTAATGTAAAGACGGGGCCCTCTGGGGATACTGATGTAAAGACGGGGCCCTCTGGGGACACTGATGTAAGAGGGGGCCCCCTGGGGACACTAATGTCAGAGGGGGGCTCTCTGGGGACCCTGTGTAAGGAGGGGCTCTCTGGGGACCCTGTGTAAGGAGGGGCTCTCTGGGGACACTAATTTAGGAGGGAAGGCTCTCTTGGGACACTAATGTAAGGCGGAGGCTCTGTTGGGACCCTGGTGTAAGGGAGGGCTCTCTGGGGACCCTGGTGTAAGGGGGGGGCTCTCTGGGGACCCTGGTGTAAGGGGGGGGGGCTCTGGGGACCCTGATGTAAGAAGGGGCTCTCTGGGGACCCTAATGCAAGGAGGGGCTCTCTGGGGAGCCTGGTGTAAGGGGAGGCTCTCTAGGGACCCTGGTGTAAGTGGAGGCTCTCTGAGGACCCTGATGTAAGGGGATACCCTCTGGGGACCCTGATGTAAGTAGGGAGGCTCACTGGGGACCCTTATGTAAGGAGGGGCTTTCTGGGGACCCTGATGTAAGGGGAAGCTCTCTGGGGACTCTGATGTAAGGGGAGGCTGTCTGGGAAACCTAATGTAGGGGGAGGTTCTCTGGGGACCCTGATGTAAGGGGGGGGCTCTCTGGGGACCCTAATGTAGGGGGAGGCTCTCTGGGGACCCTAATGTAGGGGGAGGCTCTCTGGGGACCCTGATGTAAGGGGGGCTCTCTGGGGACCCTGATGTAAGGGGGGGCTCTCTGGGGACCCTGATGTAAGGGGGGGCTCTCTGGGGACCCTGATGTAAGGGGGGGCTCTCTGGGGACCCTAATGTAGGGGGAGGCTCTCTGGGGACCCTAATGTAGGGGGAGGCTCTCTGGGGACCTTGGTGTAAGGAGGGGCTCTCTGAGGACCCTGATGTAAGGGGGGCTCTCTGAGGACCCTGATGTAAGGGGGGCTCTCTGAGGACCCTGATGTAAGGGGGGCTCTCTGGGGACCTCATTCTGTTCTATATTGTTGTACTTATACTTTGACTGTTTTGTTTAAAGGAGGGAGGATTGTTTTGGGAGCACTGAAGTGTCAGGTGTGACTGTGTGGCAATGGCAAATAGTTTACATAGCTCATGACATCACGGGTCAAGTAGAGGGCCCCTTAGCAGAATTTTGCTTAGGGCCCCAGGGAGGTCAGGATCGGCACTGGAAGGGATGAATGGAGACTGCAGGGGGGGGGCAGAGAACAGGAGGTGACATCTTGTGTATAACAGCACTGAATGCAGACTTCAGAGAGGGGGGGGGGGGCAGAGAGTGGGGGCAAACAGCAGGAGATGAGATTATATATAATTTATGTTATGTCATAATTGTACACAATGCTCTTATTACGATCTCACCTCCACCAGAGTCCTCCCCACATTCCCAGAGTTCCCCTTTACATCATAGTATGCAGGATTCCACCTTACAGTGCAAGGGGGAACTCTGATGTAAAGGGCAATGCTGCAGACCCTGATGTAAGTAGGGAGGCTCTCTGAGGACACTGATGTATGGGGGGCTCTCTGGGGACCCCGATGTAAGGAGGGGCTTTATAGGGATGCTCTCTGGGGACCCTAATGTAAGGGGGGTGCTCTCTGGGGACCCTAATGTAAGGGGGGTGCTCTCTGGGGACCCTAATGTAAGGGGGTGCTCTCTGGGGACCCTGATGTAAGGGGGTGCTCTCTGGGGACCCTGGTGTAAGGGGGGTGCCTCTCTGGGGATCCTGGTGTAAGGGGGTGCCTCTCTGGGGGTCCTGGTGTAAGGGGGGCCTCTATGGGGACCCTGGTGTAAGGGGGGGCTCTCTGGGGACCCTGGTGTAAGGGGGGGCTCTCTGGGGACCCTGGTGTACGGGGGGGCTCTCTGGGGACCCTGGTGTAAGGGGTGGCTCTCTGGGGACCCTGGTGTAAGGGGGGGCTCTCTGGGGACCCTGGTGCAAGGGGGGGCTCTCTGGGGGACCCTGGTGTAAGGGGGGCTCTCTGGGGACCCTGGTGTAAGGGGGGGCTCTCTGGGGACCCTGGTGTAAGGGGGGGCTCTCTGGGGACCCTGGTGTAAGGGGTGGCTCTCTGGGGACCCTGGTGCAAGGGGGGGGGGGGCTCTCTGGGGACCCTGGTGTAAGGGGGGGGGCTCTCTGGGGAACCTGGTGTAAGGGGGGGGCTCTCTGGGGACCCTGATGTAAGGGGTGGCTCTCTGGGGATCCTGATGTAAGGGGTGGCTCTCTGGGGACCCTGGTGTAAGGGGTGGCTCTGGGGACCCTGGTGTAAGGGGGGCCTCTATGGGGACCCTGGTGTAAGGGGGGGCTCTATGGGGACCCCGGTGTAAGGGGGGGCTCTCTGGGGACCCTGGTGTAAGGGGGGGCTCTCTGGGGACCCTGGTGTAAGGGGGGGGCTCTCTGGGGACCCTGGTGTAAGGGGTGGCTCTCTGGGGACCCTGGTGTAAGGGGGGGGCTCTCTGGGGACCCTGGTGTAAGGGGGGGACTCTCTGGGGACCCTGGTATAAGGGGGGGCTCTCTGGGGACCCTGGTGTAAGGGGGCGGGCTCTCTGGGGAACCTGGTGTAAGGGGGGGGCTCTCTGGGGACCCTGATGTAAGGGGGGGCTCTCTGGGGATCCTGATGTAAGGGGTGGCTCTCTGGGGACCCTGATGTAAGTGGGGGATCCACACTTAGATATGTAAAGATAAATATATAATGTCTGTTCTATATTGTTGTACTTATTCTTTGACTGTTTTGTTTAAAGGAGGGAGGATTGTATTGGGAGCGCTGAAGTGTTAGGTGTGACTGTGTGGCAATGGCAAATGGTTTCCATAGCTCACGGCATCACGGGTCAGGTAGAGGGCCCCTTAGCAGAATTTTGCTTAGGGCCCCAGGGAGGTCAGGATCGGCACTGCTTCTGGGGGACACACAGGTCCCAGAAGGCAGTGAGGGAGAAGGAGGGCTCGCTGCAGAAGAGGAAATTTTGTACTTTGCCACGGCCTGGCTGGGACAGAAGTACACCTTTGTATTTCTTAAAAGATAGGGAAAAAAAAATAATAATATATACGGTATATATCCAAAAACAAGGGGTGGAGGGGTATTCTTTAGTTTAAGACCACCTTGTAAAGTTGGGTGGAACTCCGTTTTTTTTTTTTTTTTTTTCGTGAATATTGTCCTGCAACAATGATTTATTTTCACAATTCTTAGACAAATAAACGTAATAAAATTAAACAAAAGGCACTTTTTCTTTATTTGAGCAGTGTTAGTTGAAAAAAAAAATTGTGTTATTGCACATAAAAAGTGTCCATTTCAGTCTGTAATTTGTCCTGTTTAAAACAATAATAAAATTATGATCTTGTTACAAAGCATTGCAAAGTTATTTACAAATGAAATAAAGTAATACGTATAAATATACAGTATGTAAAAGGTGTAAAAATATCAATGAACAAAAGCAAACAAAAACAGAATAAAGTTACTAATATTAGTTAATAAAACAAAAAAATCACTATAAAAATCACCAGGGGGGGGCGTGGCTAGCCGCGGACTGTGATGGCCGCTTGAGACCGGAGCTCCTCAGAGACGGGACCCAGAACGGCACAAAACAACCACCCTGAGCCACCTAACAGCTCACAGCAAACACTGGACACCCCAGCACCCGACCGGCTATGACCAGAAAGAGGAAGGAGGAACGAAAACCCCAGAAGATGACGGAGTTTTACAAATACCGGCAGGACGGAGGTAGGCAAGATGGCGCTGGCGCCACATCCACCCCGGCCCTGAACACTAGGCCCCGTCCTCCTCCTTCCCCATCGGTCACTCACCACAGACAGGATACATCTCCTAGGAGCCCACAAACCAGTCCTGACACCCCACAATCGGCCAGCCCTGCTAAAGCAAAATTCAGGCTGGATGGCTCTGGATGCAGCCCGGAGAGCAGACACGAGGCAGACTCTGGTGATGATACCAGAGAGCTGCCGGAAAGAATTGAATCCTTCCCCACAAACAACCAACCAGTCTTGGACACAGTCCTCAAAGACATGCTGCTCTCCCTTCGCAGCACCATACAAGCAGACATGATCTCCTGCATGAACAAATTTCATACGGATATACAGGAGGTGGAAGCTAGAGTAGACCACATTGAATGCAAAATGGGGGAATATGCCACTACCATTAGGGATGAGCCGAACACCCCCGGGTTCGGTTCGAACCAGAACCTTCGAACGGACCGAAAGTTCGCGCGAATTTTCGAACCCTATACGTTATAATGGACGCGAACGTTCGAAATCAAAAGTGCTAATTACAACGGCCAATATGCATGTTAATGTCATAAAACAGGTTTGGGGACCCGGGTCCTGCCCCAGGGGACATATATCAATGCAAAAAGAACTTTTAAAAACTAACGTTTTTTCGGGAGCAGTCATTTTAATGATGCATAAAGTGAAAAAAAAAAAGTGAAATTTTCCTTTAAATATGGTACCTGGGGGGTGTCTAAAGTATGCCTGTGAAGTGGCATGTGTTTCCCGTGTTTAGAACTGTCCTTGCACAAAATGACATTTGTAAAGGAAAAAAAGAAGCCATTTAAAACCACTTGCGGCTTTAGGTTTGATCTTAAGTAGAATCTGAACAGGTACATTATGAAGTGTAGCTCCATCCCAAAAAAATCTATTTTTAAGCTTTTTAGAGAACATAGGGAGGGGTTATCACCCCTGTAACATTTGCTGTCTTTGCACATCTGTTCAGAACATGTCACCTCACTTTCCGTCCCAATGACAAATGTTTTTGGAAAAGTGGGGTTTTAATTGAAACAAGGATTGGTGATAAAGTATCAGTAGAGAGGAGATACCTTTTTCCCAAATTAAATCTAACAGGATAGAATTTCCCTTCCTAGGGGTAGATTTCCTCTCACTTCCTGTTTTCTCTTTCCATTTGCAAGTAGGAGTCGTTTGTAAGTTGGATGTTTGAAAGTAGGGGCCTGGCGTATATACTCTGCAGAAATTTGCCCTATTAGATGTTGGTGTAGCCACAAGACTGGTGGGCACAGGAATGGGCCCTGCTGTGAGTTAATAGATCAAGATTTGTAATTGCATGCACCTGTTGAACAGGGCAGAAAAATTGGGGGTGGTGGTGGTGGTGGTGGACGGTTTTGCCACAAGACTGTAAGCTCTCACAGTTACTCTTGGTGGGCGCAGGAATGGGCCCTGCTGTGAGTTATTAGATCAAGATTTGTAATTGCAAGCACCTGATGAACAGGGCAGAAAAATTGGGCCTTTGGCGGTGGTGGTGGACGGTGTTGCCACAAGACTGTAGGCCCTCATAGTTACTCTTGGTGGGCGCAGGAATGGGCCCTGCTGTGAGTTATTAGATCAAGATTTGTAATTGCAAGCACCTGATGAACAGGGCAGAAAAATTGGGCCTTTGGCGGTGGTGGTGGACGGTGTTGCCACAAGACTGCAGGCCCTCATAGTTACTCTTGGTGGGCGCAGGAATGGGCCCTGCTGTGAACTATTAGATCAAGATTTGTAATTACCCGCCCCTGTTAAACAGGGGCTGAAAAATTGTGCCTTAGGCACTGGTGCTGGTGCCACAACACTGCAACCCGGCCCTCACAGATACTGTACTTGGAGCACAGCAGTCACACGTGTTGCGAAGCATTTTTTTAAAAAATTGTAAGTACACGCCCCTGTTAAACAGGGGCTGAAAAATTGTGCCTTAGGCACTGGTGCTGGTGCCACAACACTGCAACCCGGCCCTCACAGATACTGTACTTGGAGCACAGCAGTCACACGTGTTGCGAAGCATTTTTTTTAAAAAAATTGTAAGTACACGCCCCTGTTAAACAGGGGCTGAAAAATTGTGCCTTAGGCACTGGTGCTGGTGCCACAACACTGCAACCCGGCCCTCACAGATACTGTACTTGGAGCACAGCAGTCACACGTGTTGCGAAGCATTTTTTTAAAAAATTGTAAGTACACGCCCCTGTTAAACAGGGGCTGAAAAATTGTGCCTTAGGCACTGGTGCTGGTGCCACAACACTGCAACCCGGCCCTCACAGATACTGTACTTGGAGCACAGCAGTCACACGTGTTGCGAAGCATTTTTTTAAAAAATTGTAAGTACCCGCCCCTGTTAAACAGGGGCTGAAAAATTGTGCCTTAGGCACTGGTGCTGGTGCCACAACACTGCAACACGGCCCTCACAGAGACTGTACTTGGAGCACAGCAGTCACACGTGTTGCGAAGCATTTTTTTTAAAAATTGTAAGTACACGCCCTGTTAAACAGGGGCTGAAAAATTGTGCCTTAGGCACTGGTGTGGTGGCATGGATCATTGAGGAGGAGGAAGAGGATAGTCAGTGAACATAAGAGGACAGTCACTCAGCATCAGCATAGGCAGTCTTGAAGGGATGTGACATTAAAAATTATTCGGTTATATCCGCCTCAGGTGCCTGGTAGCTGGTGGTGATCCAAGACTGATTCATTTTGATGAATGTCAGTCGATCAACCGAGGCGGTGGACAGGCGCACCCTATGATCAGTCACAAATCCTCCAGCAGCACTGAATGTGCGTTCGGAAAGAACGCTGGAGGCAGGACAGGCCAGTAGCTCAATTGCATACTGTGCAAGCTCTGGCCAGTGATCCATCCTCAGGACCCAGTAAGCCAGAGGATTTTCGGTGGGAAAGGTGTCCAAGTCTGACCTTGCCCCAAGGTATTCCTGCACCATGTATATCAGACGCTGGCGATGGTTGCTGGAACCGATCATACCTTGGGGCTGCGGACTAAAAAATTGTCTGAACGCATCGGTCAGACGTCCACCTTCCCCACCGCTCCTTCTGCCACTGACCGAAGCCTCAGCAACTCGTCGCCCAGGACCAGGAGTTTGTAGCCTCCCAGTTTCTGGGAACGCGTTGCACAGACCTTTCTGCAAGGCCTCCCTGAGATGTCTCATCCTCTGCTCCCTCTGCGACGGCAAGATAAGGTCCGCAACCTTACCCTTGTACCGCGGATCAAGGAGAGTGGCCAGCCAGTAATGGTCCCTCTCCTTGATCCGAAGAACACGAGGATCCTTCCGCAGGCTTTGCAGGATCAGGGAGGCCATGCAGCGTAGGTTAGCTGAGGCATTCGGTCCGGAGTCTTCTGGGTCACTGAGGATGACATGATCGCCAGCCACCTCCTCCCAGCCACGTACAAGTCCACTGGCTTGTTGGGACTGTACATCATCCCTAAAAGACTGCTGCTGCTGATGCTGAGTGCCAGGCTCCACCTCCATGCTCACACAATCCTCCTCCTCCTCCTCCTCCTCCTCCTCCTCATCCTCTTCCTGTGTGATGGGTGGGACAGAAGGAACACTGTCCGGATAAAGGGGGCCTTGAGAGGCAAGGAAGTCCTCCTCTTCCTGCCTCTGTTCTGCCTCAAGTGCCCTGTCCATTATCCCACGCAGCGTATGCTCCAACAGGTGGACAAGAGGGACAGTGTCACTGATGCATGCACTGTCACTGCTCACCATCCTCGTGGCCTCCTCAAATGGTGAGAGGACAGTGCATGCATCCCTGATCATGCTCCACTGACGTGGGGAAAAAAAACCAAGCTCCCCTGACCCTGTCCTGGTGCCGTAGTCGCAAAGGTACTCATTGATGGCCCTCTGCTGCGTGTGCAGTCGCTGCAGCATGGCCAACGTTGAGTTCCACCTGGTGGGCATGTCAGATATTAGGCGGTTCTTGGGCAGGTTCAGCTCCTTTTGCAGCTCAGTCAGCGAGCACTGGCATTATAAGATCGGCGGAAATGCACACAGACTTTCCTGGCCTGCCTCAGGACATCCTGTAAGCCTGGGAACCTGCCCAAGAACCGCTGCACCACCAGGTTGAGGACGTGAGCCATGCAGGGCACATGGGTGAGCTGCCCCTGTCGCAGGGCGGAGAGGAGGTTGGTGCCATTGTCAGAAACGACCATTCCTGGCTTAAGCTGACGTGGCGTCAACCACCTCTCGGCCTGCCCCTGCAGAGCTGCCAGAACCTCTGGCCCAGTGTGGCTCCTGTCCCCCAAACACACCAGCGCAAGCACGGCATGGCATCTTTTTGCCTGCGTACTTGCGTAGCCCCTTGTACGCCTACGGAGCACCGCTGGTTCCAAGGACAGAGCACTGGAGGAAGAAGAAGAGGAGGGGGTGGAGGAGAGAGGTGTGTCACAACCAGTAGCAGTAGTCGCGTTTTGGAGGCGTGGTGGCGGAACAACCTCCAACACTACTGCACCTTGTCCTGCATCCCTCCCAGCTGCCAATAGAGTGACCCAATGGGCCGTGAAAGAAAGGTACCGTCCCTGTCCATGCCTGCTGGACCATGAGTCAGCGGTAATATGCACCTTACCGCTGACCGCCCTGTCCAGCGAGGCATGGACATTGCCCTCCACATGCCGGTAGAGAGACGGAATCGCCTTCCGCGAGAAAAAGTGGCGTTTGGGAACCTGCCACTGAGGAACCGCACATTGAACAAACTCACGGAAGGGGGCCGAGTCTACCAACTGAAAAGGCAGCAGTTGAAGTGCTAGCAATTTAGCAAGGCTAGCATTCAACCGCTGGGCATGTGGATGGCTGGGAGTGTACTTCTTTCTACGGTCCAGCAGCTGGGGCAGGGAAATTTGCCTGCTGCATTCGGACGTCGGTGTACTGCAAGTACTTGGTTGTGACACACCGAATTCTACACCTTCAGTCCTCTCAGAGCAGCTTTCAGAGAGGACTGAAGGTGCAGTGGGGATGGAGATCCCAGCTGAGGAGGAGCAAGGAGAGGTCCGCTTAGTTCTTTGGTGTGGGTCTTTTATGTGTGCCTGCCAACGAGCTGCATGGCAGGTCGCCATATGTCTGGTCATGCTTGTCGTGCCCAAGCGGCTGATGTTTTGGCCACGCGAGATACGCTTGAGACAAATATTGCAAATAGCAGTGGTGCGATCTGCTGCACTCGTCTCAAAAAAGGCCCACACCAAAGAACTTTTCTGATAACGTGCAGAGGCAGCGCCCTGCACAGGCGGAGCTCTGCGGTGTTGTACAGTTGCTGTGCTGGCCTCTACCTGGCCTCCAGGGGGCATCCTGCCTCGTTGGACATGTGACGCCGCATCCTCCTCCTCCTCGTCCTCCTCCTCATCCTCTCTCCCTTGAGGCACCCACGTGGAGTCAGTGACCTCATCATCCCCTCCCTCTTCACCACTAGAGCAAACCTGGCAGTAAGCTGCAGCTGGTGGAACTGTACTGCCAGATTCCTCAAGCTGGGTATCGTCATCCGAGCCTTCGAATCGTTGGGCATCCTCCTGGAGCATGTACCCAACACTGTGCTCAAAGAGTTCGGGGGACTCCTCAGGAGGACATGGTGGGTCTAGGGAAGGGGTGGCTGATGATGCTCTGTCAGTACCCTGAGCCTGGGTGAGAGAGGATGAGGAGGATGAGGAGGGCTTGGTCATCCATTCTACCAAGCCTTCAGCATGATGCGGCTCCACATGTCCAGCTGCCGAAAACAAAGACGCGCGTGTCCCATGGCCACGTGCTGATGACGATGCACGACCACGTCCACGTCCACGGCCACGTCCACTAGAAACAGAGCCTGCCTGCCCTGTGTTCTTGGCTCTGCACGCTCTGCCTCCCCTTGGCGGTCTTCCAGCCATTGTAGTCGGTAGTCCTGTGGGTGCTGCTGAGAAGAAAATATAGGAGCTCTGTGTGATGCCACTAACACACCAGAAGTCCTATGGGTGCTTCTGCAAAGAAAATAGAGGAGCTCTGTGTGATGCCACTAACACACTAGAAGTCCTGTGGGTGCTTATGCAAAGAAAATAGAGGAGCTCTGTGTGATGCCACTAACACACTAGAAGTCCTGTGGGTGCTTCTGCAAAGAAAATAGAGGAGCTCTGTGTGATGCCACTAACACACTAGAAGTCCTGTGGGTGCTGCTGAGAAGAATATATAGGAGCTCTGTGTGATGCCACTAACACACTAGAAGTCCTATGGGTGCTTCTGCAAAGAAAATAGAGGAGCTCTGTGTGATGCCACTAACACACTAGAAGTCCTGTGGGTGCTTATGCAAAGAAAATAGAGGAGCTCTGTGTGATGCCACTAACACACTAGAAGTCCTGTGGGTGCTTCTGCAAAGAAAATAGAGGAGCTCTGTGTGATGCCACTAACACACTAGAAGTCCTGTGGGTGCTGCTGAGAAGAATATATAGGAGCTCTGTGTGATGCCACTAACACACTAGAAGTCCTATGGGTGCTTCTGCAAAGAAAATAGAGGAGCTCTGTGTGATGCCACTAACACACTAGAAGTCCTGTGGGTGCTTATGCAAAGAAAATAGAGGAGCTCTGTGTGATGCCACTAACACACTAGAAGTCCTGTGGGTGCTTATGCAAAGAAAATAGAGGAGCTCTGTGTGATGCCACTAACACACTAGAAGTCCTGTGGGTGCTGCTGAGAAGAATATATAGGAGCTCTGTGTGATGCCACTAACACACTAGAAGTCCTGTGGGTGCTTCTGCAAAGAAAATAGAGGAGCTCTGTGTGATGCCACTAACACACTAGAAGTCCTGTGGGTGCTTATGCAAAGAAAATAGAGGAGCTCTGTGTGATGCCACTAACACACTAGAAGTCCTGTGGGTGCTTCTGCAAAGAAAATAGAGGAGCTCTGTGTGATGCCACTAACACACTAGAAGTCCTGTGGGTGCTTATGCAAAGAAAATAGAGGAGCTCTGTGTGATGCCACTAACACACTAGAAGTCCTGTGGGTGCTTATGCAAAGAAAATAGAGGAGCTCTGTGTGATGCCACTAACACACTAGAAGTCCTGTGGGTGCTTCTGCAAAGAAAATAGAGGAGCTCTGTGTGATGCCACTAACACACTAGAAGTCCTGTGGGTGCTTATGCAAAGAAAATAGAGGAGCTCTGTGTGATGCCACTAACACACTAGAAGTCCTGTGGGTGCTGCTGAGAAGAATATATAGGAGCTCTGTGTGATGCCACTAACACACTAGAAGTCCTATGGGTGCTTCTGCAAAGAAAATTGAGGAGCTCTGTGTGATGGGACTAACACACTTCAAGTCCTATAGGTGCTTCTGGGAAGAAAATATAGCTCTGTGTGTGTGATGGGACTAACACACTTCAAGTCCTATAGGTGCTTCTGGGAAGAAAATATAGCTCTGTGTGTGTGATGGGACTAACACACTTCAAGTCCTATAGGTGCTTCTGGGAAGAAAATATAGCTCTGTGTGTGTAATGGGACTAACACACTTCAAGTCCTATAGGTGCCTCTGGGAACAAAATATAGCTCTGTGTGTGTGATGGGACTAACACACTTCAAGTCCTATAGGTGCTTCTGGGAAGAAAATATAGCTCTGTGTGTGTGATGGGACTAACACACTTCAAGTCCTATAGGTGCTTCTGGGAACAAAATATAGCTCTGTGTGTGTAATGGGACTAACACACTTCAAGTCCTATAGGTGCTTCTGGGAAGAAAATATAGCTCTGTGTGTGTAATGGGACTAACACACTTCAAGTCCTATAGGTGCTTTCTGGGAACAAAATATAGCTCTGTGTGTGTGATGGGACTAACACACTTCAAGTCCTATAGGTGCTTCTGGGAACAAAATATAGCTCTGTGTGTGTGATGGGACTAACACACTTCAAGTCCTATAGGTGCTTCTGGGAACAAAATATAGCTCTGTGTGTGTAATGGGACTAACACACTTCAAGTCCTATAGGTGCTTCTGGGAACAAAATATAGCTCTGTGTGTGTGATGGGACTAACACACTTCAAGTCCTATAGGTGCTTCTGGGAACAAAATATAGCTCTGTGTGTGTAATGGGACTAACACACTTCAAGTCCTATAGGTGCTTCTGGGAAGAAAATATAGCTCTGTGTGTGTAATGGGACTAACACACTTCAAGTCCTATAGGTGCTTCTGGGAACAAAATATAGCTCTGTGTGTGTAATGGGACTAACACACTTCAAGTCCTATAGGTGCTTCTGGGAACAAAATATAGCTCTGTGTGTGTGATGGGACTAACACACTTCAAGTCCTATAGGTTCTTCTGGGAACAAAATATAGCTCTGTGTGTGTGATGGGACTAACACACTTCAAGTCCTATAGGTGCTTCTAGGAACAAAATATAGCTCTGTGTGTGTGATGGGACTAACACACTTCAAGTCCTATAGGTGCTTCTGGGAACAAAATATAGCTCTGTGTGTGTGATGGGACTAACACACTTCAAGTCCTATAGGTGCTTCTGGGAACAAAATATAGCTCTGTGTGTGTAATGGGACTAACACACTTCAAGTCCTATAGGTGCTTCTGGGAAGAAAATATAGCTCTGTGTGTGTAATGGGACTAACACACTTCAAGTCCTATAGGTGCTTCTGGGAACAAAATATAGCTCTGTGTGTGTAATGGGACTAACACACTTCAAGTCCTATAGGTGCTTCTGGGAACAAAATATAGCTCTGTGTGTGTGATGGGACTAACACACTTCAAGTCCTATAGGTGCTTCTGGGAACAAAATATAGCTCTGTGTGTGTGATGGGACTAACACACTTCAAGTCCTATAGGTGCTTCTGGGAACAAAATATAGCTCTGTGTGTGTAATGGGACTAACACACTTCAAGTCCTATAGGTGCTTCTGGGAAGAAAATATAGCTCTGTGTGTGTAATGGGACTAACACACTTCAAGTCCTATAGGTGCTTCTGGGAACAAAATATAGCTCTGTGTGTGTAATGGGACTAACACACTTCAAGTCCTATAGGTGCTTCTGGGAACAAAATATAGCTCTGTGTGTGTGATGGGACTAACACACTTCAAGTCCTATAGGTGCTTCTGGGAACAAAATATAGCTCTGTGTGTGTGATGGGACTAACACACTTCAAGTCCTATAGGTGCTTCTGGGAACAAAATATAGCTCTGTGTGTGTGATGGGACTAACACACTTCAAGTCCTATAGGTGCTTCTGGGAACAAAATATAGCTCTGTGTGTGTGATGGGACTAACACACTTCAAGTCCTATAGGTGCTTCTGGGAACAAAATATAGCTCTGTGTGTGTAATGGGACTAACACACTTCAAGTCCTATAGGTGCTTCTGGGAAGAAAATATAGCTCTGTGTGTGTAATGGGACTAACACACTTCAAGTCCTATAGGTGCTTCTGGGAAGAAAATATAGCTCTGTGTGTGTAATGGGACTAACACACTTCAAGTCCTATAGGTGCCTCTGGGAACAAAATATAGGAGCTCTGCCTGCCTGCCACGAACACACTACAAGTCCTATAGGTGCTTCTGGTAACAAAATATAGCTCTGTGTGTGTAATGGGACTAACACACTTCAAGTCCTATAGGTGCTTCTGGGAACAAAATATAGCTCTGTGTGTGTAATGGGACTAACACACTTCAAGTCCTATAGGTGCTTCTGGGAAGAAAATATAGCTCTGTGTGTGTAATGGGACTAACACACTTCAAGTCCTATAGGTGCTTCTGGGAAGAAAATATAGCTCTGTGTGTGTAATGGGACTAACACACTTCAAGTCCTATAGGTGCCTCTGGGAACAAAATATAGGAGCTCTGCCTGCCTGCCACGAACACACTACAAGTCCTATAGGTGCTTCTGGTAACAAAATATAGGAGCTCTGCCTGCCTGCCACGAACACACTACAAGTCCTATAGGTGCTTCTGGTAACAAAATATAGGAGCTCTGCCTGCCTGCCACGAACACACTACAAGTCCTATAGGTGCTTCTGGTAACAAAATATAGGAGCTCTGCCTGCCTGCCACGAACACACTACAAGTCCTATAGGTGCTTCTGGTAACAAAATATAGGAGCTCTGCCTGCCTGCCACGAACACACTACAAGTCCTATAGGTGCTTCTGGTAACAAAATATAGGAGCTCTGCCTGCCTGCCACGAGCACACTACAAGCCCCTCTTTCTCAATCAATCTTTGTAACTGAATCTATCTAACTCAATCTCTGTAAGTGAATCTCTCTAACTATCTAAATGCAGCAGAGTGTCACAGAATCAGCCTGCTCAATCTGCGCCGGAACAGCATGTGACCGGCGCAGACGGCGTGGCGGCGTTTTATAGGGGGGGGCGTGTACTACAGCCCCTGAGCTGTAATTGGCTACAGGCGTCCTGCCTGTAGCCAATTATGGCTCTTCGAGTTTCCGGGGCTGTGATTGGCCAAGCATGCGGGGTCACAGTGCATGCTTGGCCAATCATCAGCCAGCAATGCACTGCGTCGGCCGCGCCGGCCGCAATGCATTGCGGGGCCGCGCGCATCACACGAACGTGATGCGAGCGGCCAAAATAGTTCTGGGCTCGCCGAGCGAGCGAACGCCCGGTGCTCGATGCGAACGTGGGTTCGCATCGAGCACCGGGCCCATCCCTAACTACCATCAACGATATTGTAGATGCACAAGAAGAGAATGAAGGGGAGATAGAGACCCTGCAAGCTAAATTGGCAGATTTGGAAGATAGAAGTAGGAGGAACAATATGAATATCAGAGGAATCCCAGAAACAGTGCTGCAAAATGACCTTAAGGCCTATGCAACAACAATGTTTACAAAACTCATACCCACGTTTAAGCCCCATACACACGGTCGGATTTTCCCATGGATTCTGTCCTATCTGACAATGTTGTCGGAAAATCCGACCGTGTGTAGGCACTATCGGACAGTGTACGTCGGATTGTCCGACGGACAAAGTCCTATCTCCTGCTGGATAGATTTTTCGACAACAAAGTCCGATCACACCAAATCCAAACGTGTGTATCGAATTCCGACGGACAAAGTGCTACGCATGCTCAGATCACATTACAAGACCAAAGCTATTGGCTACTAGCCTCTACGTAGTCCCGTCGTAGGCAACAAACGTCACCACGTTCAGAATGATCGGATTTTCCGTCAACTTTGTCCGACCGTGTGTACGCAACACAAACATCGGACAAAGTACGACGGACATGATCTGACGGACCTGGTCCTCGGATAAACCGCGCGTGTGTATGGGGCTTAACAGTGCTGGAGGTCACCATAGATAGGATCCACCGCCTCCCCAAGCCGTCCTATCTCCCTGACCAGACCCCGAGGGATGTGATCCTGAGGCTTCATTTTTACCACGCCAAGGAGCAACTCATGGCAATCATGCGTAAAAAAGACCTCATCCCTCCCCAATACCAGCATCTTCAATTCTATGCTGATCTGTCCCAATACACCCTGAAAAAACGAAGGAGCTTAGTCACAATCACCAAAGCCCTGAGAAACCATCAGATCACCTATAGATGGGGCTTCCCCACAAACATTACTATCACCAAGGATGGTAAAACCTTTATTTTCCACACTTTGGAGAAAGGCATAGCACTCCTAAAAGACTGGCATATTATCCCTGAAACTGAAAATAACCCTACTCACAGCAGGAAGCCTCAACAGATTGATGAGGAATGGAAAACAGTAACTGCAAGGAACTCCAGGAAGCACACTTGAATGGGTGACGCATACACAGGGGTAAGCATCAGCCCCGTCACTCTGAAGGGTCACCCTTACCTTCACGAACTTAACCCCTCACAGCATTTGAATGGCACTCGGATGCATTCAAATTCTCAGTTCTATGAACAGTTGCATTGCAACCAATATGCCTCGCCAGGTTAGAGGCGAGTTGAAACAGTTTTGCACACCAGTTCACTTTTGGCGAAGATTTCGCTACCTTATGTTTGTTTTCTCTTTTTTTCTTTCTGCTACTCACCAGCATCCCCTCCGATGCACTAACCAGCCATTCTTCCAGGAAATCCTTTAAACCTCTCTACCCGATCCAGAAACCCATCACACAAGGACGTCTCAAGATCAAGTCGCAACAAGTCGCTTGAAAAGCTACGTGACCATCTCACACCCCAGGACCTCTCTGCTAACTGTGAGTACATGCACTCAACACCATACACCCTACGGATACCTCCAGAACCCTGCCATCCTCCTCGGGAGGGGTGGCACGCTTCTTGGGCAGGGATAAATGTTAATTGGAAGCTACCTCAACTCGACTACGCCAATTCCTCATGGGAGTGACCTTTCTATCTATTAATACAAAAGGCCTCAACCACCCGGCCAAAAGGAAGTCACTCTGGAATGAGGCTACAAAATACAACGCTGACATCATCTGTGCGCAGGAGACGCACTTTTCCACCAACGCGCAACCCAAAATGCTCACACAGGAGTTATCCCTTCATTTTCACCTCGAGTGCAGACACTAAAAAGAGAGGGGTCCTTACAGCCATTAGAGACTCAGTAGCATTTCAGCTACACGAAGAACTCAAAGATCCCAATGGCAGATATCATATCTTAATTTGTGACATTAATTTCAAACAGTACACGATAGTAAATGTCTATTCACCCAACTCTCACCAGCTGAAGTTTCTAAACATACTTCTAAAGAAAGTTGACGCTCTCAAGCGGGGGTCCCTGATACTGTGCGGAGACTTCAACATGGTCCCGGACAGGACCATAGACTCCACGAACATTCCTAACCACACAGGCCCCTCTATGCAAGACACTATTTACAAGCACAACCTATTTGATGTCTGGCGCTGCTGCCATGCCGGAGAAAGGGACTACACCTACTTCTCAGCAGCACACAGATCTTACTCAAGAATAGATCTCTTCCTAGTAGACTACAATGTTTTAACACGCACCAGCGAATCCAAGATTAACGAGATAACATGGTCGGATCACGCATCTGTGGCTTTCACTATAACAGACTCACTGTCCCCGGGATCTAACCCAGTGTGGAGAGCCAATCCATATATCCTCCAAAGAAGAGACACCAAAGAAATCTTAGAGAAACACCTAATAGAATATTTTGAGCTGAATGTTAACTCTGTAACAAACCATACCACTTTGTGGAACGCCCATAAGGCGTATATGAGGGGAATGTTTATCAAAATTGGGGCTGGGCTGAAGAGGCAGAGGCAGAGACACATAACAGAACTCACCGAGGGTATTCGTTCACTAGAGTCCCAAAACAAACAAATCCCCACGAATGCTCTCTCAGAAAAAATCTCAAAACTGAGACATGATCTCAGGATGTGGCTTCTGGGAGATTTTGAAAAATCCTCCAGAAGACTGAAAATGCAGTACTACTCCAGTGACAACAGAGCTGGGAAATTTCTTGCCCGACGAATACAGGGACACAGGTATAAAACAAAAATCCCTTTTATAGTACACCCATCATCCAAAAATAAACAATATCATCCCAAGGATATCGCGAATGCTTTCGCTGAGTACTACGGCTCCCTATATAACTTGAAAGAAGACCCACTAACCCCCCAGCCTAATCCAGAAGAAATTACCAATTTCCTTACTAAGTTGCCCTTGCCGCAACTGACAGAAGATCAACTTCAGCAGTTGAATCTTCCCTTTAGCATACCAGAGATTACCAAAACGATAGCTTCCCTTCCAGCTAATAAATCCCCTGGCCCTGATGGCTTTGTGGGAGAATACTACAAAACATTCAATCATATACTAGCTCCGCACCTTCAACGGGTTTTTAATGATGCTACTGCCTCTGCCTCCTTCCCCCCAGAAATGCTTAGAGCCTTGATTATAACTTTACCGAAGCCAGGGAAAGATCCCTCTATCGCACAAAACTTTAGACCGATTTCACTTCTGAATGATGATTTAAAAGTGTACGCCAAAATAATAGCACAAAGGCTAACAGAAATTCTTCCCACACTTATCCATCCTGATCAATCGGGATTCACCCGGGGACGTCAAACATCGGACGCCACTAGGAGGTTAATTAATGTCATCCATAACGCTAACACTACTGGAACGCCTTCTCTGCTTCTTGCTTTGGACGCAGAGAAGGCGTTCGACCGTGTACACTGGGGATATCTGACCCAAACCCTGACGTCATTTGGATTTGCAGGTCCAATTCTCTCATCGATTCTAGCCTTATACACAATGCCTTCGGCCCAAGTCTTCACCTCAGGGGTGCTTTCAAATACCTTTGCTATCACGAATGGGACACGCCAGGGGTGTCCTCTGTCGCCATTGATATTTAATCTACTCATGGAGCCCTTGGCGTGTCACATTCGCAACCATCCCCACATAACGGGGATCAAAATGAATGATTCAACGCATACAATCAGCCTGTTTGCGGATGATGTCATATTAATGTTTACGGAGGTGGAAAAATCCCTGGCTTCAATATACCACACATTGCAATTGTTTAGCAACTTTTCCTATTATAAAGTGAACGAGACGAAATCCTATATTCTAGGTTTAAATGTGCCGCCTTCGACACAACGAAAAATTGGTGCTACGTACCCTTACACGTGGGAAAAAACGGGAATAAAGTACCTAGGTATCATCCTAACGCCCAGATCAGGTGACCTCTACAAGTTTAACTACGTACCGTTCCTTGAAAAACTAAAAGTCAAATTACAAACACTTGGGAAAGTGGAGCTTTCCTGGACTGGAAGGATAGCGGCCTTTAAGATGAACATACTACCTCAGCTAATCTATTTGTTCCGAACCCTCCCAATCTCAATACCAAACTCCTTTTTCAATACAGCACACTCTATCATTAACCACTTCCTCTGGCAAGGGAAAAGGGCAAGGTGTGCATATTCACACCTCATCACCGCTAGAAAAGTGGGGGGCATGGGACTAGTCAAACTGAAGGATTACTACCTGGCCACCATTCTTTCACAACTAAAAGCCTGGTTCCCCACTTCCGACAGTAATAGATGGACTGAAACTGAACAAGCCCAAATCCGGCCTCATAACCTCCACCACTTACTCTTCCAGCAAAAACAAGGGACATTAAAAGATAAAATTCTATCCCCTCCTATAGTAGCATCTATCAGGGCATGGGACATATTAGTGAAATCCACCTTTCTGCAAACGACAATGGTGAATGTACCCTCACCACTGCAAAGCCTCCAACTATGCATACCAGACATACGTATAGAAAACTGGGTAGAGAAGGGCATAGTACTGATTGAAGACCCGATGGTTGGACCAGCATTGAAAACATTTAGATCCCTCCAGATAGAATATGACTTGACCCCACAAGATCAATATTCCTACCTCCAAATCACCCACTTCTTCCGTTCAAATCTTTATCGCCAAATCTCACTCCCTTGGAATATTGCCCAATTCTTCAACAATAAGCACTCTAGAACCAAAGGAATATCCTTATTTTTTAGAATGCTGAGCAATAAAGAAGTGTTTACAAAAACGCTAGCCATGAAAGCTTGGGAGAGGGATATAGGAACCATTTTCACTCCAGAACAATGGCAAAAAGCCTTTACAGTGTCCTTTGCCTCAACCAGAAGTGTGAACTTGTGGGAAATTTCACACAAGATAGCACTTCGTTGGTATTTAACACCCAACAGAATAGCGAAGTTTGCACCCCAAAACTCTGCCCTATGCTGGCGCCTCTGCAGAGAGGTGGGGACTTTGTGCCATACTCTGTGGTCCTGTCCAGTGATCACGCGGTATTGGCATGAAGTGTCCCGGGTTGCCAGTCAGGTTTTTAACTGTATGGTTAAACTATCCCCAGAACTCGCCCTCCTCTCCCTAACTATCGAACTATATCCTAGAGAACTCAGAACGGTACTATCCCACATCCTCACAAGTGCAAGATTAGTGCTGACGCGCCACTGGAGGCAACAAGCATCTCCCTCACTAAAGGAAGTTATACTAACTACCAATACCCATGCCAACTACGAATTAATGTACGCAAGTTCACAAAACCGCTTGTCCTCAGCCACGCTAACTTGGAAGCCCTGGACAGACTGGTACAAGTTACATAATCCCTAGTTTGAGACCACAAAATGTCTCTTATACGTGTACCCCTACCTTACAGCAACTGTACAACTTGATTTAGAATGATATGAACCTTATTGTTGAGTAGCATGTTCCTATTTTCCAGTTATTATGTTACCTAGTTACTCTGAAACGGTCAGAACTACTGTGTTTGTATTGTATGTTTGAACTGTCAAAACTCCAATAAAAACTTATTGAAATTAAAATCACCAGGAAAATTATAATTTAATGGAGAAGGAGAATAAGGAGTTAATTAGGGCTGGTTAGAGTCAACTAAAGCCCCATACACACGGTCGGACAATCCGTGGACCAGGTCGGTCGGATTTTGTCCGTCGTACTTTGTCCGATGTTGGTGTTGCGTACACACGGTCGGACTACGTTGTCGGAATATCCAGTCTGCAAGAACGTCGTGACGTAAGTCGTCGTCCACGAGATTACAAAAGGGAAGTTCAGCACCACGTCAGGCACCCGTTGGGCTCCTTCTGCTGATCCCGTGTTTATCGAGAGTTAGTCGAAGTTTGGTGACTTAAGATTCGCGCTTCTCAGTTTTCTGACTCAGATCGTTACTGCTCTTCAGTTTGTGCTTGTCGTGCGTATCTGTTTATTAGTGCGTGTAGTCAGTTCGCATTTGTTGGTCATTGCGGCCTATATCTTGATATAGGACGCTTTGATTTGCACTGCTTATTGTCTGCTCGTTGCTGGTATTCATTTCGTTCTTTCAGGCCTTGCTGTTTATCGGTGCTTTCTGTTTGTCCGTTCTGACCAGCCGACCTTTTGTGACCTTCTGAGCGATGTTTCCCGTGCGTACTCGTCGCCGAGTTCGTGCTGTACGCGGAATTGGTGTCGGGCTTTTAGCTTTGAGCCAAGACCCGTCCATGAACAGAGTGACGAGGAGTATGTGGACCAAGAATTGGTTGCTTCAGCGTGACCAATTCTCGCACATGCCTTTGCTTCGTGAGATCCGGGAGAATAATCCTGATGATTTCAGGAACTTTCTCAGGATGACGGACCCCGATTTTCACCGTCTTTTGGCTTTGCTGACCCCCTTTATCAGCCGGCAGGATACCTGCATGAGACATGCCATTACTCCGGAGCAGAGGCTTGTTGCCACGTTGAGGTACTTGGCGACAGGGAGAAGTCTTCAGGATTTGAAGTTCTCTTCAGGTATCTCTCCCCAGGCCCTGGGAATCATTATTCCAGAGACCTGTTCTGCCATCATTCAGGTCCTGCAGGAGGACTATATTAAGGTAACATTTATACTTTACTATTCCCTTCTATGTATGCTCTGTTTGCTAATGTCTTCTATTTTTGACCTCCTTCCCTAATTACCATGATTGCAATATGTTCTAATATGCTGTGCCCCTTTTCTCCTTCATGCATTTTTCCCTTCACTTACCTCCCCAGCATGCTCTTCTGCCCCAATAGACACCTATGGCCTAGTCACTTAATCAATGTCTTTTGTCTGCTGCATAGTATTTTTTGCCCCCCAACACCCCCTAAAATATGCACAAATGTTTGCTATGTGGTTTACTTCATGTAGAGCCCCTTTTTAATTGTATTTTTTTGGTGGGGGGGGGGGGGGGGGTGGCAAACACATTAGGAACCCCCTCCCCCAACTGCTCTGTCAGATGGTACCAATCCTTTATCTGCTGGCTTTCCCAAGGTCCATACACACTATATACCTACCTCTTTATAGTGGGCATCTTTAGGGATGAATTCAGCAAAGCATGTAGTGCAAGGGGCTGCCTCCATACTTTCCATTTGCTATTTTTTTGTCTTCTTTCCCTCCTATTAGCTTGCTTGGTAATTTCAGAATGTCACAAAGTGCCTGCCTTTTTTTGGGGGGGGGGGGGGGGGGGGGTTGAAATTTTTTTTTTTATTTAATGGGGGCTGCCAATAGTGTTAAGTACAGAGGGTCTGGCCAAACTAGCACACATTATTGAGCAATTTGCCAATCAATGAAGTGCAGAGGGTTACCTGTCCACCCCCCCCCCCCCCAAAACACAAGTTATTGCCAATGGCCCATCAGAAGTGGGGGGATTGATGGGGGGTGAGTAATCTGTGAAGGGGAGCCTCTACTTTTCTGTGCAAATACTTTCCAGCCTCCAATTTTATACAATGCTCTTGTTCCAAAATGTTGATTGTCTAATCTGCTTGCAATGTTTAGGTGCAAAGTGACTAATTATTTTTTCTTGTTTCACTCCACAGTTCCCTTCCACGCCACAGGAATGGCAGACTGTGGCCTCCCACTTTGCCAGCCGTTGGGACTTTCCTAACTGCGGAGGGGCAATTGATGGGAAACACGTCCGCATCGTCCCACCGCCCAACTCGGGGTCCTACTATTATAATTATAAAGGGTTTAATAGTGTAGTGATGTTGGCGGTGGTGTCGGCAACATACGAGTTTATGTATGTGGACGTGGGGATGAACGGCCGGATCTCGGATGGTGGTGCCATTACGCACACGGAGTTCTACTGGCGTCTCCAAAGTGGCAGTCTGTGCTTGCCACCTCCAGAGGAGAATGCCGAAGGACTCCCCTTCGTCTTTGTCGCAGATGAAGCGTTTGCATTGACTCCCCATGTGATGAGGCCGTTCCCGATGAGGATCCTCACCCCGGACCAGAGGGTCTTCAACTACAGGCTGTCCAGAGCCAGAAGAGTGGTGGAGAACACTTTTGGCATCCTGGCCAGCCGCTTCCGCCTGTTCCTGACGGCATTTAACTTGGCGGAATACAAACTGAACCACATAGTTCTTGCCTGTTGCATATTGCACAACTTCCTCAAAAGACATAACAGGAACTATGTGGTGCCCGTTGGCCCAGATGTGGAGGGCCCTCCAAATGCGGACCTCACAGCCCTTCAAGTGGCACGTCCAGGCTTGCCCCCTCTAAATGCCTGCGTGGTCCGCGAGCAATATATGGAGTACTTTGTGGGTAGGGGGGCCATTGCTCTGCCTGACGATGTGTGAGAGGCATTTTTTAATAAATCTGATATTTTAACCAACCTCTGATTTCTTGTCATTTCAGTCTTCTTTTTAGCTTATTTTACCTTGACATTTTTTCCCTTTGCCTTCGACAGTGGGAATGCACTTTCTGGGCAAAAGGAGGTAACAGTCTCTTCTTCCCAAAAAGATTATTCTCATGTTGTGTGTTTGCTACCTAATCTTTGGTCTAGAGAAGGTTTGTCCTGCATAACTGACACCCAAAATACTCCTTTTCATCACCAGGTCTGACATGTGTGTATTCTCAAAAATGCTGTGCTCCGTGTTTTCGTACAAAGCACTGTGGGTGTCATTTACATAAGTCAAATCCGCTATGCTCTACAAGTGCATTGAAAAAGTTCCCTGGGAAAGAAAATTGCAGTGCAAAGTGGATTTGCCTTTAGTAAATAACACCCATTGCCCCCCATATCCTTTAAATTTTACATACATAATGCATTGTGTTTTTTAAACAAGGAAGCCACACATTTAGAAAAATAAAAAAGTTTACTAGGAAAACATTCACAAGTGCGTTTACAATCTTCACGCCAAAACTGACAACATCTTGGTTATTTACAACATTGTTTACAAACATTCCGCAATTGGTAAAACCAGGAATGGAGCAAAACAGAACCTATGAACTAGGAAAGTTCAACTTTGTAAAGTGAAGACAAGATCAGACATGACTATATGTTCTAAGTGTGTTTGATCTTGCCTTCATCACATGGGGGGTCACCCCCGGAAAGTGGAAATTTAGAACATGCACACAATTTGGGTCTGAAAATGGTCATTAGATGGTAAAACACATGCCTAGAAGCTTCAAAAGTGCCATTTTCCATCATGGGGATGAATGGACGTTTTTTGGGGGTGCAACCCCTTCACCACAACCACTTTCGTAGTTCGTAAAGTGTTTGCACCCCCAAAAAAACGTTGCCATTCATCCACCATGATGGGAGCTAGCACATGTGGACACAATGTGTGCATGTTCCAAATTTCACACAGTTTTTAAGTTGCAAATGTGTTCAGAAGCTGGCACAAATGTGTGTTAATTACTTGGTGCGTTTTCATATTTTTCCTAAAACATCAATGATGTTCTTCAATTTTTGTTGAACATCATTGATGTTTTGCTTTATGTAATCTAGATCTCTATTGCAGACCATTATCTCCCCGATGAGTACGTGGGCACTCTCTGTGGTAAAGTGCGATTTTTCTTCCTCAACATCCACGTCACCTAAAAACAACAAACAAACAAAAATGGGGTGTTGGAAATGAGGCAGCCATACATGGATTAGCTTACCAGTAGCTGTGTTCTCCCACACTCACCTGTTGTGGTGACAATTTCTCCAAGTTCGATGATCTCTCCTTCCTCCTCCTCCTCCTCCTCTGCTTCTGCTCTTTCGCCTTTTTTGGGAGGTGTTGGTTTGGGGGTTTCCGCAGACGGCCCAAGTTTTCGCTCCCCTATGAGAATGTACAAAAGGAAGATTTAGCAACACAATCTATTGAGGGCAGAAATAGGAAATGACAAACATTGCTTGAAAGTGACGGACACTATTTTAGTTTGGCCAGTTACAAATGCCAACTACATGAATGTAGTCACTTTGTAAAGGTGCTAAACTGACTAGCTTTTTGGTAGAAGTTTGTGTGATGGAGACACCCCTCTAGTATCCACTGGAGCACATGTGTGGAAAAGCATAATAAAAAGGGGGTTTGGGTGTCCCAGCACTAGTGCTCTAGAGTCCAGATGGGTAAACAGCTACTGGGTGACCTCTCCTTTACATTGAATAAATTGGCTTTACATTCTTGATGACATTTCTAGTGAGAACAAACTTCCTTTCCACAAAAAAAACACCAAACCACGTATTATAAGTGGCCGAACGTTCGAGGTTGCGTACGATCGAATGGACACACACACACGACCATGACAGTGGCAGAAAGATCGAGGCTGAGTACGATCGAATGCACAGACGAACATGAAAGTGGCCATTTTGGAATGTACAACTTTGTAAAAATAAAACCACATGGAGCAGTATGCAAGCAAGAAATCAAACACAAAAACACAACTACTTACTTTTTTGAAGAATTCGCTTGATCTTTCTGTACTGATCGGCCTCCCTCAGTTTCAGGTCTGACCAGCGTTTCCTCAGTTGCTCCTTGGATCGTTGTACCCCAAAATTATTGTACAGCCTTCTCACAACTTTAGACATGATCTTGGCCTTGCGGACATTGGGGTTGAGGTAAGGCCCATACTTCCCATCATAGTCGCTCCTCTTTAATATGTCCACCATCTCCAACATTTCTCCAAATGACATATTGGAGGCCTTGAATTTCAGGCTCCGGGATCGGGACGTTTCTGCCTCCGGACTTTCCTCGTCCTCCTCCTCGTTGGGGGGATATTTGGGGCGCACCTGCTGTGTCCCCGCCATGTGCTCTCCCCACTGCGCCGTAAAGAGAAGGGGTGGGGAATAGACGAGAAAGATCGTCAGGGGCGGGCGGAGTTTGACGCATGCGCACTGTATATAAAACGTCACACGCCTGTGTCGTAGCCACGATCTGGGAGACGAGGGGAGAGAAAGCTCACGCACGAGACGATCGCTACAAACGAAGGTACAATTTGACGTTGGTACATAACTAGCCTAGACTGATTAGAACTTGAGGCTTCTTTATGGAGAAGATTAGGAGAGTTTAGGCTGACATTATTTATATTGTTTTGTGTGGCGTTGTGTCTTGCAGAGGTGATGGAGGCCTTCTACGACGTGAGTTTTCTCCCCCTCTTCATTGATAAATACCGGGAATTCCCCCTCTTATGGCAACCTAAACATCGTGACTACAGCAACAGACCAAAGAGGTACGCAGACCTGCTGAAACTTGTGGCATTTGTAAAGCCTAACCTGCCCATGGCAACCGTGGCAAACTTAAAAGTGAAGATCAACAACATGAAGAGTACCTATTTCCGGGAGCGCAATAAGGTCCAGAAGTCCCTAGCATCTGGAGCTGCAGCAGCTGATGTCCATGTCCCCACGCTCTGGTACTATGAGAGGCTCCACTTTCTCAAAGACCAGGCTACTGTCAGGAAGTCACTCTCGACTCTTCCTTGCACGCGTCCTTCCACGCACGCCACCCCTGATGAGGCTTCCGAGGACCAACCTGGCCCTTCCAGTATGGAATATGTGCAGGAGCCCAACTTGTTCCAGGTATAGTAGTTTTGTAACCAGTTTGGGGAATAATGAATGATGTTCAGTTAATTCAGGATCCCCAATTGCTTAGTTCCTAACGTGATTGACATATCAACAGAGAGTGGTGTTGGAGACATTTTTGGGAAGAATCTAAACTGCAGGGCTGAGAATTGTATGGTTTTCTATTTGTAAACATTTTGCAACAGTCACTAGATGAGAATTGTGTGTGTTTGATGAACAAATAACTGAAACTATGTCCCTTTTTCATACACAGGAAGACCTCAGCCAGGAGGTGGCTGTGGAAGGTGGCAGTCAGGAGGAGGCAGGGGTTAGTGGCAGCCAACAGGGGGGTAGGCGTAGGAGCCTGACTGTCTCCCAAGTCTCTCCCCTCCGCCTTCCCTACAGAAGGGCGAAAAACATGGGGGAGGGGGGAGAGTCAGCGCTCCAGCTGATCAGAGATGCCTCAGCCTCCCTCTATGCCACACCCACCTACGAGGAGGCCTTTGCCTCCTTGGTTGGCAGTAAATTTACGGGTATGGAGGCGGGGCAACGCAGCATGTGTGAGGAGGTCATCCTCAAAATACTAAATGAGGGGATGGCTGGGGAGATGACTCCCCTCACACATGTTTGCGAGAGTGACCTTGCTCCACCTCCTCCTCCTCCTTCTGCCACCCCACCAGCACCAGCACCACGGCGTGGAAAGAAGGGTACAAGGAAGACAAGAGAGTGATGACCTTGATTAAGTCTGGTCTGAGAGAAGATGGAGCCTCTCGTAGGACCAGAGCCTGGGGACCTAGATGGCATCTGCTGCAGTTCCGGATGTTTTGGACTTCAGGACCAGATTGCGCTCCCTTATTATTTAGATAGGTACTCTTCATGCCCCCAATTGTTTAAGCCTGAAAAATGATGGTTGCCATGGGTGTCCAAGGCTTTGCAAATTCCCCAAGTTTCACCATGGCTGCGTTCCTCTTTGGTTTGTTGCTGAGACCTAAATAAATGTTTTTTGGATTTGAAATAATCATTGACTATTGTGTTTTACTTTTCTACAATGACAGTTTTTCTTGGAGTAGGCAGGTACATTTCACTAATCCTAAAGTAGAATTAACAAGGGGCACCAACAACCAACAAACTCCTAGTAAATTTAAGCAACAAATACAAATGTTAATAATGTGGTTTTGCTAAGTTGAGACACACAACCCCCCTCCAAAAAACAAAAAAATTCTCCTTCAAATATGTATTCCCCCAAAAAAAAAAAGACAAATGATGCTAAAAATATAACAAAGATTCTTTTACGATCTGAGTAAAAATAAACATGTAGTGTATAAATGCTGAAAAGTAATAAAGAACTAAGTTTGTGAGAAGTGCGGGTGAATAGGAGCAGCTAAAACATGTCATTCTTGTTGCATTGTAAAGAAAAAGAGAATGCGCTGCATTAAAGACATTTTAACATTGCAGCGTGACGAATGTGCTGTGTCGATTAGGAAAGGTAGTTTTACCTGACCGAGCGCTTCCGTCACAGAATTTCTTCTGAGCATGCGTAGCACTTTGTCCGGTCGGACAACCGTACACACGATCGGGTTTGGTGTGATCGGACCGGGTTGATGGCAAATCTTTCCAGCAGGAGATAAGACTTTGTCCGTCGGACAAACCGACGAACACTGTCCGATGGTGCATACACACGGTCTGATTTTTCAACAACCTTGTCCGATCGGACAGAATCCATGAAAAAGTCCGACCGTGTGTATGGGGCTTAAGAGTTAAACACTTAAGGACCAAGCCTCTTTTTGAGATTTGGTGTTTACAAGTTAAAATCTGTTTTTTTTTTGCTAGAAAATGACTTAGAATACCCAAACATTATTATTTTTTTTTTTAAAAACACCTTAGAGAATAAAATGGCGGTCGTTGCAATACTTTATGTCACACCGTATTAGCGCAGCGGTCTCACAAGCACATTTTTTGGGGAAAAAAAAATACACTTTTTGGAATTAAAAAATAAGACAACAGTAAAGTTAGCCCAATTTTTATATTGTGAAAGATAATGTTACACTGAGTAAATTGATACCCAGCATGTCACACTTCAAAATTGCGCCCGCTCATGGAATGGCGACAAACTTTCACCCTTAAAAAATCTCCATAAGCGACGTGTAAAAATTTCTACAGGTTTCCAGTTTTAAGTTACAGAGGAGGTCTAGTGCTAGAATTATTGCACTCTATTGCTCTAACAATCGTGGCCTCACATGTGTGGTTTGAACACCGTTTTTATATGCGGCGCGACTTACATTTGCGCTCATGGAATGGCGACAAACTTTCACCCTTAAAAATCTCCATAAGCGACGTGTAAAAATTTCTACAGGTTTCCAGTTTTGAGTTACAGAGGAGGTCTAGTGCTAGAATTATTGCACTGTATTGCTCTAACAATCGTGGCCTCACATGTGTGGTTTGAACACTGTTTTTATATGCGGGCGCGACTTACATTTGCGCTCACTTCTGCGCGCAAGCTCTGTGGGACAGGGCGCTTTAAATTATTAGTTTTTTTTTCTTATTAATTTTTTTTTTTTACTTTTTATTTTTACACTGTCTTAAAAAAAAAAATTTGGGTCACTTTTATTCCTATCACAAGGAATGTAAACATCCTTGTAATAGAAAAAAGAATGACAGGACCTCTTAAATGTGAGATCTGGGGTCAAAAAGACCTCAGATCTCACATTTACACTAAAATGCAATAAAATAAATAAATGTCATATTTTTTTTTTTACAAAAAATTATTTTTTTCCCTTTAAAACCATTGGGCGGAAGTGACATTTGACATCCCTTTCTAGCCATCCAATGGTGTGGAGCCGAGCGGGGGCCATCTTTCCCTCACTCAGCATCCAGCCTGTGAGGGAAGAGGACCTGATCGTCTCCATCACTACCGACAACT
Source organism: Lithobates sylvaticus (assembly GCA_028564925.1). Lineage (NCBI taxonomy): Eukaryota > Metazoa > Chordata > Amphibia > Anura > Ranidae > Lithobates > Lithobates sylvaticus. Next base: position 53,712,233 of record CM053033.1, read on the forward strand.
CCGGTAAGCAGTGAAGATGACCAGAGCGTGGTGAGAGGGGGGCCTACTCCCACCCCGATAAAAGTGATCTTGCGGCGAATCCGCCGCTGAGACCATTTTTATCTGAAAGCCGACTGCCCGCTGTTGAAGAGGATACTGGGGTTATTGCAGCTGCCGTATAATGACGGGCAGTCTGTAAGTGGTTAATCAGGGGTTCAACAGAGCAACATTTAATAAAAAATGTAAATTAAAATTAAACTAATTTTTTTACTTGTCAGGTTTTAACTGACTTCTTCTGCAAATCCAAGTTTATCCCTTTTTATCTGTAAATAAATAAACAGAAGGATACAAAATGAAACAATGTTTCATTGTAGCTTTCTGTATTCACAGCTAAGCAATGTTGTTAATAAACATTGCCAGACTGCTGTTTTTTATAGCTCCTGCTGCTGGGACCTTCTCTGACTATTCTGCAATGCAGCTGTGATTATTAAGAGCTGAACTGCCATGTACTGTGACAGGGGGGATCCCGGCAGTAGGGCAGAAGGACTGGATGTACTAGACACGCCCTGTGTACAATGATGGCATTTTTTTGGGCATGTGTAGCACGCCCAGAGTCTGCAACTGGTAAAAACTTACCTGAGCCTGATCTCAATCCAACAATGTGTACTAGAGCAACGTCTCTCTCTCTCTCTCTCTCCTCATTGACTCAGACACAGCAGCGGGAGCCATTGGCTCCAGCTACTTCAATCATAGTCAGTGAGGAGGGAGCAGGGGGAGAGAAGGCACAAGCCATACTTACATGCATACATGTGGGTCTTAAGCAGCCCTCAAAATTTCCACTGGGGCGGACTGGCCTGACAGGTTCCAGGTAGAAGCGGTGCGGCTATTACAGCGGCCCGGGGGGGGGGGTGCTTTCTGCCCCTGGACCGCTCTGATGTCCTGTGAAAAAGGATGCACCGCTTCTGCCAGAAGCAATCAGTCTGGAAACTGTCAGGGGGATCTGGCGGTGGATCACACAGAGCGGGGATCTCCCACTGAGACACAGCTTCTATATGAATAGCCGGCCGCTGTCAAACAAAGTCCCGCCTCCTGGATCAGCATTGGACTAGTGTGCTGTGCTGTAAGCGTAGCCGGTCCAGGAGGCAGGACTTGACAGCGGCCGGCTATTCATATAGAAGCCGTGTCTCAGTGGGAGATCCCTGCTCTGTGTGATCCGGCCGCCAGATGCTCCTGGCAGTTTCCTTCCGATCCTCCCAATTCCTCCCTGCTGCACTGATGGGCAATGATATTCTGCATTAGGGGCACTGATAAGGCTGCACTAATGGGCATTGACTGATATGTTGCACTTGTGGGCAATGATAGGCTGCATTGATGGGCATTGATAAGGCTGCACTAATGGGAATGATATGCTGCACTTATGGGCAATGATAGGCTGCATTAAGGGCCACTGATAAGCCTGCACTGATGGGCAATGATATGCCTCACTTTTGGGCACTGATAGGCTGCGCTAATGGGCAATGATACGCTGCAGTGATGGGCAATGATACGCTGCACTGATGGGCAATGATACGCTGCACTGATTGGCAATGCTATGCTACACTTTTTGGCACTGATATGCTGCACTTTTTGGCACTGATATGCTGCACTGATGGGCACTGATAGGCTGCACTGATGGCCACTGATAAGGCTGCACTGATGGCCACTGAAACAGCTGCACTGATGACCACTGAAACGGCTGCACTGATGGCCACTGATAGGTTTCACTGATGGCCACTGATAGGCTGCTCTGATGGTCACTGATGAGGCAGCACTGATGGTCACTGATGAGGCAGCACTGATGAGGGGGAACTGATAAGCTGCACTGATAGACACTAATATGCTGCACTGATGGGCACTAGTAGGCTGCACTGATGGGCACTAGTAGGCTGCACTGATGGCCACTGATGAGGCGCAATGATAGGTAGTGATAAACTGCACCAATGGACATGAGTCTGCACTGATAAGGCAGCACTGATATGCTGTACTGATGGGCACTGATGAGGCTGCACTGATGTCCGCTTTGGCGCCGCTATTCGAGCGGGAGCAGGACTTTTTTTTACCCCCTAGAAGGGGTTAAAAGGGGTTTGAAAGTGCCCGTGTAGCGCCGCTGCTGAATCGCTTTCCAGGCGCTTCGGTACCACTGCCTATTCATTTCATTCTGCAGGGGCGATGGAGGAGTGGTTTATACACCGTTCCTAAATCGCTCCAAAGATGCTGCTTGCAGGACTTTTTCTACCATCCTGTAAGCGCACCGCCCCAGTGTGAAAGCCCTCCATCTTTTATTTTATTCACTTTGTTGTGAACTTGTTATATAGCTCTTGACTACTGCTATGTTTGCTAATGTAGTACTGTAGTACTTTTAGTACTTGTTTTAATGGTTTCAATGTGTACTATGAATTAAAATATATCTTTTCAGTATAAAATTGTCATTTTATTGGATCTTCATTTATACAGATAATTGAGGAAAGGATTATAATTATTAATACGTGTTTCTCAAAGCAGCCTCATATATGCTGCTTAGTAACAAAGCAAGAGCATACAAAGTAAAGTATACAGTTACAGCATCCTATTTAAAGTTCTGGATTCTAGGCAAACCCCAGAGACATGCGTAATGTGGAAAAAATCTTTTCTACATTGTTGTATAAAGCTTATAAAAATAGCACAACAACATGACAAAGTTAAACTTGTACAGTTAAAACAGAGTAAACTAATTTTTGCAATGGAACTTGGAAAATGAGTCACATTATTACAAATTTAGAGTGTATGCCTACACTTTATTGCCTAATAGCTTGTTCCAAAGAGAACACAGTTATTTAAACTACATACATACTCTGTGTGCTATATATCAATTACATGCTGGCTGTATTACCATAATTACCGACTGCTGTAAAAATTGATTTCAAACATTCAGCAAGCATGGCGCTGCAAATAGAGAGGAACATGCTTGATACAGTATATACATTGTATATGGGGTCTTTCACATGTGTTCTGGAGAGAACATGAGCCGATAGTCCTAAAATAAGGCCAAAATAAATGCCTCCTATTTACTCCCTTTCTGTTAAAAATTCTATAAAATTATTATTTTTTATATTGGTTTGATCTTTTAGATTGTAAGCTCTAATGAGCCGGGACCCCTGATTCTTATGCCCCGTACACACGGTCGGAAATTCCAAACACAAAATCCATCAGATTTTTTCCGACACTGGTGTTGCATACACACGGTCGGACAAAGTTGTCGGAAAATCCGATCATTCTGAACGTGGTGACGTTCGTTGCGTACGACGGAACTACGTAGAGGCTATTAGCCAATAGGTTTGGTCTCCTAATTTGATCTGAGCATGCGTGGCACTTTGTCCGTCTACACACGATCGGAAAAAGTCTGATCGGATTTTGTTGTCGGAAAATTTGAGAGCAGGATCTCAAATTTTTTCCGTCGGACATTCCGACGGAAAAAGTCAGATGGAGCCCACACACGGGCAGATTTTCCGACAACATGGTCCGATAGGACATTTTCCGTCGGAAATTCCGACCGTGTGTACGGGGCATTACTGTATTAAACTGTATTGTAATTGTACTATCTACCCTTATGTTGTAAAGCGCTGTGTAAACTTCAGCGCTATATAAATTCTGCATAATAATAATAATAGGTGCAACAAACAAGCCTGTTGATCCTGTCAGAAATCTTCTCAGCTGTTAGCTTTCTGTGCTCTCTGCCTGTGCTGCCTATTTATTAGTTACTGTGTTGTGATGGCTACAAAACCTCACCCATCTATAAAGAGGAAGTGAGGGAGAGCAGGGTTTGCGTGGCGGTAACCACTGTCTGGCTGTGGAGCTCTGAAGACAGGATGCCTGATGGTCCTTATTTTGTGCAATACACCACAATGCATGTTCTCTTTATACACTGTGGTAGCAGGAGTGGGGAAATATGTTGCTGGTGGTATCTAAAGCCCAAATCCTCTCTGCCAGCTTGCCTGGAGCAAAAAGTGACCGGCGTTCATTGTTATTTCAGTCCTTCACTACAGCCATGTATCCACCCTGAGGTAATGTCAGCCCAAGATTTTCTTTCCCACCTGAGGGTCACTATATTTATTCACAATGTATTAATTATGCTGTCTCTGTCACTTTTTGGAGATTTTCATTACATTTCTGACTCGAAGACACAACAGGGTCTGAGAGAAAATTTCTCCAAAAGTGATGTGAAATCCTCTCGTAGCCCTTCAATTTAACTGGTGACAGAACACAGGCCTTAACTGTATAGGACATTTCTTTGATCGGAAGGGTACATGTCCCCCCACATATTTTGTGCGGCATCTAGAGATGCCACCAGCTGAGAGTTTTCGCTTGCAAAAAATTCAACACTTTCTGCATTCATTAGGCCCCTTTCACACTGAGGCGCTTTGCAGGCGCTAAAGTTCTAAAAATAGGGCCTGCAAAGCGCCTTCAAACAGCCGCTGCTGTCCGAGGGCCCGAGGGCTTTCACACCGGAGCGGTGAGCTTGCAGGACGCTGAAAAATGTCCTGCAAGCCGCATCTTTGGAGCGCTGTAGGAGCAGTGTATTTACCGCTCCTAAAGCGCCCCTTCCCATTGAAAACAATGGGGCAGCGCTCCAAACCCGCCTGCAAAGCGCAGCCACAGCGGCGATTTTAACCCCTTTTCGGCAGCTAGCGGAGGGTAAAACTGCCCCGCTAGCTGACGAAAAGCGCAGCTAAAACGACGGTAAAGCGCCGCTAAATATAGTGCCACTTTACCGCCAGCGCGCCCAGCGCCTCAGTGTGAAAGTAGCCTTACAAAAGACGAGGTCTGATCTAACTGTACACTCAATGTTTGAAAATAGATGTATACAGGAGACTCTTCAGCGTGGGTGCATCTTGATGTTGTACAGGTCATTTGTCACTACCTAAATTGTCGTATCAGATTGCATGGGAAAGGGACCTGAACATAGCCCCTGAGCCGTAGGATTGGTGGGCCTTTAACGCTCGTATATACAAGGGCAGTATAAATGCAGCCTTGGTGGAAGCAGGGTACATTGTATACGCCAGATGGTACCCGGGCACCTCATTCCTCCTGTTTCCGGGGTTGTGGTCAAGTGGGGACAACCCTTCACATTTGGTGGACCTGTCCTAAAGTTAGGAGCTTCTGGATACGGGTCCATTCCTTAGTTTATTTAGTCACCATGGTCAATATTACTAAAGATGCTCAGATAGCGTTGTTAAATGAACTGGTTGAAAATATCGCTAGACACACAAAAACTTTTTTTTTTTTTATTTTATTTTTATCATTTTGCCGGCCAAAATCGCAATAGCCACTGCTTGGAAAAGTCCAACGGTGGATATCCCTTTGCTGAAGCAGTAGCTGGCCTGGATTATGCTCCACAAAAAGATGTTGAGTGTCTTAAGGGATAAACATCCGTTATTTGATAAAATATGGAACCCCTGGCTCTCTTATTTACAGGTCCCGGATACCTAGAGGTGGTCTCCTTGGGGAGATGGTGTCGAACTCCTGGATCTTTGGACAGACATTCCTTGTTTCCCTTTTTCCCCTTCTTTTCTTTTCTCTTCCCGCTTTTGCTCTATTCAGATTTTCTTTCTAAATTGTTTTTGATAATAATGTTGTGTTATATGGTCATATAGTGCTAAGCCCACTTACTGCGACAAAGTACCCCGACCATATAGTGTGACCAAACCCCCGTATTTTTTGAATATGTTCAGGTGTTTTTAACTAGCCCTGCAGGAAATGTCATTCTTGAATGTGTGTGCTGTAATATGTTCGCCATTGTTTGTTGGTCTTATGGCAGCACCATCTTGAATCTAAACGCATTAGGGTGTGCTTCTCAAATATGTTTTTGTAGGTTACAAATCCCAGACCAATTGTTGCTGACAGTTGTTAAGCAAGTTCTGAGTCTGTGCACTCTTCCCTGCTTGTTTCTCTTTACTTAATTCAGTTAGATCAGGTAAATATGGTTTCTGATGGGTTGCTGTATTACTGAACTTTGCTCTGCCTTACCAAATAAGTCTAATGCCGCGTACACACGACCGGACTTTCCGCCAGGAAAGGTCAGACAGAATCATTCCGTCGGATATTCCGATCGTGTAAGGGATAATCCAATCGTTTTTCTTAAAAAAATTCAGACGGACCTAGAAATAGAACATGCTTTAAATCTTTCCGACGGAATCAATTTCTATCGGGAAAACCGTTCGTCTGTATGCTGGTCCGATGGACCAAATACAACGCAGCTACTGGCTATTGAACTTCCTTTTCTAGTCCCGTCGTACGTCATCGCGCTCAAAACTAATGGACTTTTGTCCGATCGTGTGTGGGCAAGTCCGTTCGTTTGGAACTCCATCAGAACTCTCTCAGGAACCGGCTTGTTGGTTGGATTTCGATCCATCAATGGGCAGGGTGGTTGTAGTGAAGCCAATCCATCAATCGGCTTTAGCCAGCCTTTTTTTTTTTTTTTTCATTGCTGCTGGCAATGAACATTGTATTCTGATCATTGTATTCCCATCAATACATTTAGCCCGTGGTTGAAGGAAAGAAAATTGTATAATATATGGCCTGCTTAGAAGAGTCAGTGGTTATGACACACAGTGTTGCGATAAATATGTTGCTGCAATGCTGGAAGGAAATGGATTTCTCTAATTCTCCTAATAAGGAAACTAAGGTTTCTAAATTTAGCTGGTCATACACCAAAATTGTTGCGCAGTGTAACAAAATGTTTGATCGGCTGGAAGTGATGGTAAATTGTTGTCTGTCATTTGTGCAGAGAGACAGTACATTGACACTTTTCCAAAAACATGCCCATCATATGTTAGGTGACCTTGGACCAGAACTATTTCATTATACAGGTGCATCTCATAAAATTAGAATATCATCAAAAAGTTAATTTATTTCAGTAATTCAATTCAAAAAGTGAAACTCATATATTACACACAGAGTGATATATTTTAAGTATTTATTTCTTTTAATTTTGATGATTATGGCTTACAGCTAGTGAAAAGCCAAAATTCAGTATCACAGAAAATTTGAATATAACAAAAAAACAATAAAAATAAAAAAAAAGGATTTTTAACACATAAATGTTGATTTACTGAAAAGTATATCCATGTACAGTAAAATATGCACTGAATACATGGTCGGGGCCCCTTTTGCATTAATTACTGCATCAATGCGGCATGGCATGGAGGCGATCAGCCTGTGGCACTGCTGAGGTTTTATGAAAGCCCAATTTTTTTTGATAGTGGCTTTCAGCTCATCTGCATTGTTGGGTCTGGTGTCTCTCATCTTCCTCTTGACAATACCCCACAGATTCTCTATTGGATTTAGGTCAGGCGAGTTTGCTGGTCAATAAAGCACAGTGATACCATGATCATTAAACCAGGTATTGGTACTTTTGGCAATGTGGGCAGGTGCCAAGTCCTGCTGGAAAATGAAATACAACATTTTCCACAGTCCGTGATGATTTGGGAAGTCATGTCATCTGCTGGTGTTGGTCCACTGTGTTCTATCAAAGGTAAAGTCAGCCCAGCCCTCTACCAGGACATTCTAGAGCACTTTATGCTTCCCACTGCTCAGCTTTATGGAGATGCTGATTTCATTTTCCAGCAGGACTTGGCACCTGCTTACACTGCCAAAAATACCAGTACCTGGTTTAATGATCATGGTATCACTGTGCTTGATTAGCCAGCAAACTCGCTTGACCTAAACCCCATGGAGAATTTTTGGGGTCTTGTCAAGAGGAAGATGAGAGACGCCAGACCCAACCATGGAGATGAGCTGAAAGCTGCTATCAAAGAAACCTGGGCTTCCATAACACCTCAGCAGTGCCACAGCCTGATTGCCTCCATGCCACATTGATGCAGTAATTTATGCAAAAGGAGCCCAGACTAAATATTGAGTGCATACTATACTATACATGGAGATACTTTTCAGTAATCTACCATATAAACCAATATAGTGATATAGTAAATAGTGGCGCTGTGTGTTAACAAAAAATACACAACAATTGTATATAAGTGAATGAACACTAAACCATAAATTACAAATCACCCAGTGACAAGTGATAATCAGTGAAATAGAATAAACAATAAATAAAGTGCATAGATTGAATCAGTCCTTCAAATATGATATTTGAACATCAATAAGGGTTCACAGAGTATAATAAACAGGTTTAAATTAAGTTCATCCCAGGGGCGGACTGACAACTCATGGGGCCCCCGGGCAGTAGAAGATTATGGGGCCCCCGGGCAATAGGAGATTATGGGGCCCCCGGGCAATCAGAGATTATGGGGCCACACAGTATACACACACACACAGTATACAATCACACAGTATACACATACATGTACACACAGTATACACAGACATGTTTCTATTGGCTGCGAAGATACTTGAGAGGTGGGGCAGCTATAATCTCTGCATTTTTAGACCAAAAGGATGTCGGTAACAGACTTTTTAGACACAGATGTAAAAAAAACACAGATTTTTACATACTGTCCCTGGTTTTACTGAGGCTGGCAACCCTGATGGGGCCCCCTAGTGGCCCGGGGCCCTTGGGAAGTGCCCGAGTGGCCGAATGGTCAGTCCGCCCCTGGTTCATCCACCACCCCGCATGCAATTGGTGACTCCACTCAGGGCCGGATTAACATAGGGGCCCCTTTCTCAAGATAGGCCCATTTGCCCCAAAAAAAAAAAATAATAAATAAATTTCAAAAAAAATAAAAATAAAAAAAAGATCGACTTCGAGGGTTGTAGCTCAGCGATCAGGAGTCACAGAGAGCCCACATTTGGAGGTAAAGTAAAGACCTACTTCAACACTGGTTAAAATATGGGGATGCTATCACCTATGGTTCCGGAGATACGGGGCTGCTTGTGCAGCCTGTCAGAAGCTCCATACAGAGCGGCCAGTATAAATACAAGCTGGAACACTCTGCAGCAGACTGAGAGGATGAGCTCACAGTGCTTATAATAATTATTTGTATATTACTTATGGTAATTAACCCCTCACCACCCAGGCCAATTCTGACACTTCTCTCCTACATGTAAAAATCATCATTTTTTTTTGATAGAAAATTACTCAGAAGCCTCAAGCATTATATATATATTTTTTTTTTTTTTAGCAGACACCCTATGGAATAAAATGGTGGTCTTTGCAACTTTTTATGTTACACGATATTTGCGCAGCAATTTTTTAAACGTTTTTTTTGGAAAGTGTTTCATTCATAAAAAAAACACTAAATTTAGCACGATTTTTTTTTTTGTGTACTAAGCAATGCATTACATTTTTTTTACAGGTTACATGTTTAGAGTTACAGAGGAGGTCTAAGGCTAGAATTATTGTTCTCACTCTAATGATCACAGCGTATGTAAGCTGTGTGTATTTGGCTCTGATACTAACCAGTGCCTACCCAGCCACTGACTAGTATCTCTCTACAGCCTCTCCCCACACACCCTCTCACCCGCTGACCTGTGAATGGGGGAATCACTCCCGCAGTGTTATTTTGTTCTGCCAGTGAATACAATGATTAGTGTTGCTAACTATAGCTGGCAGCACTGATTGTTTTGGGGAAAATCTGACAGGCTGGTTGTACTCGAGTCAGTTAATAGGTTGACTGGTGTAAAACCAGCTAGCCCATACATAGAGCAACTATGGCTGGTCTCTGCTTAATTGGTGTAATTTCAATCCATGTATGGCCCGCTTAACCACTATGCAGTCCCTAAACATCCTTCCACAAACCTTTACATTTTTCCTTCCCAGATTCCTTCATCCTCCTCTCCTATACATAGTGCCCACTGTCATACCCTCCACACTTCTCTCCTGTACATAGCGCCCGCTGTCATACCCTCCATACTCCTCTCCTGTACATAGTGCCCACTGTCATACAATTGTCTCCTGTACATAGTGCCCACTGTCGTACCCTCCACACTCCTCTCCTGTACATACTGCTCACTGTCATACCCCTCCACACTCCTCTCCTATACATAGTGCCCACCGTCATACCCTCCACACTCCTTTCCTGTACATACTGCTCACTGTCATACCCTCCACACTCCTCTGCTGTGCATACTGCTCACTGTCATACCCTCCACACTCCTCTGCTGTGCATAGTGCCTTCTGTCATACCCTCCGCACTCCTCTCATGTACATAGTGCCCACTGTTAGACTCTCCACATTCCTCTCCCTCACCTGCACATACTTACCACTTTTATACCATCCATTCTCCTCCCCTATGCCTCTTACCCACAAAAACAGTTCTTTAAAATTATACTGAATATCCTCAATGTTACCAGCTCTAGAATGGATACACTTTTGTTAGTTCAACTAAAGGAAATCTCAGTCCTCATATTTGTTCTGCCCCATTATTAGTACTTATTTAATTTTGTAATTACTATTGTGATGTATAGAGGAACATAGGGGATGTCAGCTACTCTAAATATAACACTTGTAACAAAAAGTGTCCCTGAAAATATTTTTGAAATGTTGGCAACTATGCGGGTCAGTAGGGGGCCCCATGAGAGGCTCCTGGGTTCCAATGATATTAAAGCGGTAGTAAACTTTTCTAACATTACTATTTTTTAGAGGCTCTGAGGTAGGTTATGCCATAATGTACAAGTATGCACAACATATTAGCACATTAGGGTACACTTAAATTGTCAGACTGAGCCCTCCAGTGCGGTGCTGTGATCAATCCGGCGGGCCCGGGCGCTTCCATCTTCCTTCTGGGTTCTGTGCCTTCGGTCACTTGCCTTGGCCGGGCTGCGTTGATGTTATTTCCACGCATGCTCTTTCTCTCATACCCCCTTTCTCTCTCATCCTCTTTCCCTTACCTCTAACACCTCTTTCATCCCCTTTCTCTCTCGTTCTCCCTCTCTCTTTTTAATTGAATTTGTTATAACAAAAAATTGTTTGCATTTTTATTTATTCATTTATTGTTTATAAAAGGCCCCACCAAAATCCTCAGCACCAGGCCCACGATGTTCTTAATCTGGCCCTGACTCCACTTCCCTCTAGGTGTCCACTCACCAGATGAAGTTGCCTTGGACTCTCATGCTCGGCAAATAAGCATCAACCCACACAGGAATAACAAATCCATCGATCTCCAATCCATAATGTTGATCCCATGGATACATCAGCGCTTAGGCATAGCTAATACTAAAATATTCGCACAGGTAACCGGTGTGAATGTTTTAGTATCAGGTATGACTAAGCGCTGATGTTAGCTGGAGTGCTATGTACCCTTGAATGTAGTGTGGAGAGCCTTTCTTGAATATGTTGAAATAAAGGTGATTTTATTGGCTGTGCGGTCCACCAGATTCTTATTTTCTACAGGGGAGGGAGCTCTGAGAATGGATGGGCCATTGAAACCTATGGGTGACGTCACTCCTCCAGGCTTTACTAGCCATTGTGACATCGCTCTCGCCTCTCCTCTGCAGCAGCCGCTAATTGTATGGCCAGACTGGAGCATCCTGAATATAGGTAAGTACTGTATATACATCTTTCTTACATAGGTTAATTAGCATAGATGTTGGGGGGGGGGGGGGGTTAAAGTGATTGTAAAGGTTAATTAAAAAATAAATAAAAATAACAAACATGTCATACTTACCTGTTCTGTGCAAGGGTTTTGCACAGAGCGGCCCCCGATCCTCCTATTCTGGGGTCCCCCGATGGTGCTCCTGGCTCCTCCTCTTCTCGAGTGCCCCCATGGAGAGCTGCTTTCCATGGGGGCACTCGTGTTTGCACGCTCCAGAGTTCCCCCGGCTGCGTTCATTGATGTCCATTCTCGCTGCTATCAATCTATCCAATGAGTACCTGAGACAGCTGCTGGAGCTGCTGGGCTCATGCTCATCACTGGAATGACCGCGTTCAGATAAGAAAAAGGGGGGCTCTGGGGGGGCAGCTGCAGCACAGGTTTTTCAGCTTAATGCATACAATGCATTAAGCCAGGGGTGCCCAACCAGTGGCCTGGGAAGCCCTCTGATGTGGCCCGCGACCTCCTGTTCTAGGATGGAAAAGAATAGAATACTGTTATTAAAGGTCAGTTTATTACCAAATTCAGTGTTTATATAGGCATATATTTTCTGCAGTGGTTACTGGGCTGCTTTAAAACTGATCCGCAGGTGCAGAGCAGTGCACCTGCAGGTTACCTGCACTGAGCCATAGACTTCTGTTATTACCTGCGAGTTTGGTGAGCTTTCTGAAAGTGCACCAAACCTGCAGAATATAATAAAAGTCTATTGCAAAGTGCAGAAAAGCCAAAGGTGCATCAGTGTGAAAGCAGCCTTGGGCCCTTTTCACACGGTCAGTCCGACAGTCCGACCAATTGGACCCTCCATTCACCTCTAAGATGTGGCAGACATAAACCACTGACTTGTGTCCTACCTCCAATATGATACGCTAAAAAGTATAGTGGGCTGTGTCATTGTGGCCCGCGACCGCTTACCAAGTAGCTTAAGTGGCCCTTGCTCTTCAAAAGGTTCGGCATTAAGCTGAAAAACCATGAGGGTTTACAACTCCTTTAAGGCTAGTTAGGTGTAAGCTAGAATTCCTTTTTAAGTCACAAATCTGGCTGTGTCTACTTCAGCAAAGAGGTTAACAGACCTGTGTGCCTGCATTCCTGGGCAGCAAAGTGCAACAGTATGCAAAAGTTCAAAGACAGATTTATTATAGAAGATTAGACAGATTTCAACTGTAAAAAGATGCATATTAGGAAGTACTCAGGGTCAGGTTTGATTCCATTGCAATTGCGACTTTAGAGTAGCCAAATGAAGATTTTATGACTCAGGCTGTAACCTTGCAATACATAGGTCTCAGGATGCTTCTCACTGTGTTCTGTTTTGCCTTGTGACAGAATTGATAAATACCCCCCAATGTATGTTCATCATTTGAAATCGCAGGCAAAACATAGTAACATTTTTGATGTGAACAAGCCTAGCCATATCTATGATACTAGTATTGGTTACAAAGTAAAAATATTTTTGATACTTTTAGGTCAAAGCAAACAGGACTCTTTTACCAATCTATCTTCCTCTGCACGTCCTTTCAGCAGGAAAATGAGACAGTATCAAAGTTGTGCTGGGAAGTTCACAATGATTGGGTTACTTTTGTTAGTTTCTTGGCATTTTGATTCAAGAAAGTATTTCATTTGGGGACTCGATTACATTTTTTGTCTCTATCACACTGGAAAGAAAACTCTTTTTCATCTTTTTTAGTTTTCATACAATCAATGCTCTGTCACAGAATTATTTGTAATCTTAGATGTATTTATTTGCCCTTCCCTAAATTATGAAATGTCCAGTATGCCATCCTGCAAATTTAATTAAAACATAGCAAATAAAATATTGCAATGCATTAACCCCTTGCCGAGCAGCACACAACGATATACGTCGGCACAATGGCACGGTTGGGAAAATGGGCGTACAGGTACGTCCCCTTTAAATCGCGGCATTGTGGGCACGTGCGCAGTCGCTGCATACTCTGTGACCATGCCCGCGGGTCTCGCGGACTCGATGTCCGCGATCGTGTCACGGAGCGGAAAAACGGGGAGATGCCTATGTAAACAAGGCATTTCCCTGTTCTGCCTAGCAACATGACAGAGATCTACTGATCCCTGTCATCGGGAACAGTGATCTCTGTCATGTTCTAGTGAGACAATCCCCCCACAGTTAGAATCACTCCCTAGGACACACTTAACTCCTAGATCGCCCCCTAGTGTTTAACCCCTTCCCTGTCAGTGTCATTTACACAGTAATCAGTGAATTTTTATAGCACTGATCACTGTATAAATGACAATGGTCCCAAAATAGTGTCAAAAGTGTCCGATGTGTCCGCCATAATGTTGCAGTCATGATAAAAATTGAAGATCGCCACCATTACTAATAAAAAAAAAATTATAATAAAAATGCCATATATCTATCCCCTATTTTGTAGACGCTATAACTTTTGCGCAAACCAATCAATATACGCTTATTGCAATTTTTTCTTTACCAAAAATATGTAGAGTACATATCGACCTAAACTGAGAAAGAAATTATTTTTTTATATAATTTTTGGGGATATTTATTATAGCAAAAAGTAAAAAAATATAGCTTTTTTTTCAAAATTGTCACTTTTTTTTTGTTTATAGTGCAAAAAATAAAAACCGTAGTGGTCATCAAATACCACCAAAAGAAAGCTCTATTTGTGGGAAAAAAAGGGCGTCAATTTTGTTTGGGTGCAATGACGCTCGACTGCGTGATTGTCAGTTAAAGCGACGCAGTGCCGATGGGAAAATAGTGCTCTGGTCAGGAAGGGGGTAAATCCTTCCGGGGCTGAAGTGGTTAAAGTATCCTTAACGTGTATCTATAACCAGAGTTTTCAGGGTTTTTTGATTTTTTTTTTTGGGTAGCATAGGGAATGGTTAACCACTTCAACTCTGAAAGATTGTACCCCCTTCATGACCAGGCCTTTTTTTGCTATTCAGTACTGTGCTACTTTAACTGGTAATTGCACAGTCATGCAATGCTGTACCCAAACAAAATTGATATCATGTTTTTCCCACAAATAGAGCTTTATTTTGGTGATATTTGATCACCACTGGGTTTTTTAAATATTATATGAAAGGGAAAAATGTGAAAATGTGAAAAAAAAAAAAAAAAAAAAAAAAATCATATTATTTTTTATTTTCAGATTTTTTTATACTAGTAATGGCGATGATCAGCGACTTATGGTGGGACTGTGATAGTGCGGTGGGCAATTGGGAGGGGGGGACTGACTGACACTGACATCACCAGTGACACTGAAACATTGATCAGTGCTAATAATATACACTGCCACTGTACTAATGACCCTGGCTGGGAAGGGGTTAACATTTAGGGGCAATCAAGGGGTTAGCTGTGTGCCTAACAATGTTTAGTGTGTGTACTGTATGCTGTTTTACTAAGCAATGTGCCGGGTTTTACTCCCTGAAAAAAAAGCAGTCTCATTGCTGCTGTCATTCATTCAACCGATCAGTCTGTGCCGGTCATAAATTATTGGCGAGAACCTGCTGATCGGCTTGTGCTGTAGCATATGAAAGCGCAGCTGGAGCGCCCCCTACCCGAAAATGCAAATCACATATTTTTATGTGATTCTGCACATTCAAGCTGCCCTGTAACACTAAAGCTACAGGAGATGGTCAGCAAGTGGTTAGAGTAGAATTCTAATCTTAACCTAACTAGTCTTAAAAATGTCCCCTCCCGCTAACCTTTGCTGACTAACCTGTTTAAGAAAGATCTATATGCTTACCCATTCCCAGCCCACTTTGATCTGGTCACGTGATCCTGTGTCAACCAGTGTCGACTGCAGGGGAGAGGAAAGAGTGCTTGAGAATGAGTGGGAATTCTGGGGTGCATTGACATCCCCCATAAGCTTGCATGTCCCAGCCACTGTTGGCATTCCCTCCTCTCCCCTGCAGCTGCCGCTGACTGACTCAGGGAAGCTATGCTGACAGGTGCACATGACCTCTTATTGAGGCCGCCGACCGACTCCTCCCTAGTACAGCGCTCTCCATGAGGCTCCAGTGTTATTCCCCCCCCCCCCCCCACACGTAGGATCTTAACGGGAAGGGATTGATGCACATACCATAGTCCTGGTTGACTGAATGAGGGCACTATTTGTTAAAACTACCAGGTTGGCTAGCTGGCTTGGGCTAGATAGGGAGATGCGAAGTATTATAGGCGGTGATGACCTCACGGCATTAGCTTGGTGTATTGTTGTAGGGATTGTTTCTTATATGTATATCGCTAGAGGGTAACGGTTCTGTACTTAGCCCTTTCCGTTGGATTTTTTGATTTTGGTTTGGCTTATGCCTTTATGGTCCAGGATGGCTGAGAGGGGTCAGAAATGCCCATCTCGGTTTAGTCTACCCTCCTCCCCCCATAGGTTGAAGCACTACTCTCACTACTGGTTGAAGTGTGCTTTTTTGCAAGATCTCCTTGCAATACTTAGTTGGCAGGCGGTAATATATCGTCCCCTCTTTTCTGCTCTACTCTTTCTCTACTTCTCTTCAGCTCTCTTCTTCTCTCTATTCCTTTTGTCTTCTTCCCCTTCACCCATCTCCCCCCCCCCCCCATGCTTCTGAACGACCTCAAAAGATCACATGCTTATGTGGCATTTCTACAGTAAACTCACTTCAGAACGGGTAACTCTCCATGCCACGATACCTTGCTAGACGCTGAGGGCCGCTACGCATTCATTAAGGGATCTATCAATGACACGCGCATAACTCTGGCCACTGTATATGCTCCCAATGATCATCGGGATATCTTTCTAAAACGGGTACTGAATGCACTTTTGGATTTTGCAGAGGGTCAGTTGATTGTAGGAGGTGATTTCAACGTCCCCCTGTCCCCCTCGGTTTCTTCTTGGGCCTTCTTGGGCCTTTCCTCGGTTCGTCTTGGCATCCTTAAATGCATGACTCAAGACTTACATAAAGCACAATTGATAGATGTTTGGAGACTACACTATTCTGGAGAAAGAGATTATACCTTTTACTCCTCTCCTCATAGGGTGTACTCGAGAATAGATCACTTCATGATCCAATAGCCAACTGGAAGCAGTAAGCGACTCTGGCATTGGCTACATCATGTGATAAGCCCATGGTTAACCTGGTGCATGTCGCCTCTGTGACCAAGACACCCTGTGTCTTTCTCAGCACTGATGCTGAGAAAGCATTTGACAGGGACAACTGGGTTGCATGTCCACAGTACTTAAACATATTGGTCTAGGAGACAATATGCTGCAGTGGATATCACAAATATATTCCAGGCCAACAGTTCAAGTTAAAGCTAATGGAATCCTCTCGGATCCCTTCCCCATATCAAATGGCACTAGACAGAGATGTCCACTTTCCCCACTTCTTTTTGCCCTATCGTTAGAACCCTTCCTCTCCACAGTACGCGCGAACCCCCGATATTTCGGGAATAACCGTGGGTAATTCCCAATACAAGATCTCGGCCTATGTCGATGACTTCTTCTCCCTGACTAACCCAGACACTTACTGAATGCCACCAAAGCTTGCATTCCACTATTGTGGAAAAAAAACACGCCCCCCTCTATAGGAGCCTGGCTATGTAGGGTGGAAGAAATCAAGAAATTAGAAGACCTAGTACTTACGGCCCAAAATAAACAAGAAAAACATTCTAAGGCATGGAGACTATGGAATATGTTCATTCTGTCTAATGAAGGTGTGCCTCTACTGGAATTATGAACAGAGAGTCAATATTGCTTGTATGGCTCCATGTAATAGGAGCACATCCATCTCCTCCGGGTTTGACCCCCCCCCCCTCCTGCCTTTTTGCTCTCTTCTCACTAATTTTCAGTCTCCCATCTCGGGTACCTACCTACTGCTTTTTCCCTCTTTATCCTCTTTGGTGTTCCTCCCTTTTCTTCTTTTTCTGTGTCTCTCAATTTTGTAATGTTCGGGGACTGGGCAGTTCAGACGTATCTCTTATATGCAATTAATGGAATAAATGTGGGATATCTCACTTAACGACCACTGACACTGAAATTATGCTTTAGAATATGCATTCAGTGCTAAGGATAGGAACCTCATGATCACGACTGACACCAGCACCAATTACTGGAAACATAGTATGAAGTTATTATGTTAAACTCACATGTTGGTATTATGTCACAGCGTTATTTAAATTGTACCTTCCCTGGAATTGCAAAATAAAAAATGTTATATTTGAAAAGAAAAAAAAAAAAGGATTACATGATCCCTACCACACCAGTCATGTGATGACACCAAACCGCACTCTTGACTGTATGTAAAAAAAAAAGTTGTGAAAAAACGTTTCACTTGGTTTTTAAATTTACCGAAAAATTACAACTTTAAAAAGTTCGCTATGCCTCTTACTAAATAACAAAGACTGTTTACTTTCCAAAAAGAGGTCATTTGGGGGGCATCTGTACTGTCCTGACATTTTAGGGCCTCAATAAATAAGATAAGCCATCAGTATATCAGGACTAATCAATTTGCAAATACTGTATATATATCTATCCAGCAGGAGATAGGACTTTGTCCGTCGGACAATCCGACGTACACTGTCCGATGGTGCCTACACACGGTCGGAATTTACGACAACATTGTCCGATAGGACAGAATCCATCGGAAAATCCGACCGTGTGTATGGAGCATATAACTGTCACACAGACTAAAAAAATCTACACTGATTTGGGTTATTTTTACCAATATAGCAGGGTACACTTTGGCCTAAATTTATGAAGAAAGATTACCGATATATGTTTGCAAATTTTATAACAGAAACTAAGAAAAGGTGATTTTTTTTTTCCAGAATGTTTGGTATTTTTTTGGTTATATAGCAAAAAATAAAAAGCCCAGTGGTGAATAAATACCAACAGAAGAATATGGTATGGTATGTATCTCTGCGCTTGCCTTGTGAGTCAATAAGGCTAATGTAATACTGCGGCAAAGCACTGATAGGAAATATCAAGTCCCAAAGAAATGGAGTATAGTAAAGTGGTAGTGCTGCGCTGTATAGTAAAGTGGTAGTGCTGCGCTGTATGATAAACTACAGAGACTAGGTAGAAGTATATAAATAAAAAATATACATAAGAATAATGAAAATAAAGTAACATCAGTACATTTAAAATCAATAAAGTGAATATAAGTGATTCTTCTTATTTCAGTGTCAGCATGACAAAATTATGTGAAATAAATAAATAATGGGTCAATAATACAAAAGTGCAGGAACAGTCCGTGAAGGTGAACCCTTTCTCTATTAGGGCAGAGTGCAGTTTTCTATGACACTGATGGTGAATCCTGGTTAGGGTATAACGATATTGGTGCTGGTGGATATTGTAGCCAAATAGCTGCGGGTGGTTTCCAATCCTCCGTGAGATGTAATAATGGGTGTACCCTTACCTTACCGCTGTAAGGTAACAGCGTGTATATATATATATATGTTGGTTCCCAGGGGGGTTTTCTGTGTCCTCTGGCGGGCGGCTCCCTTTAAATCCAGATACTAAACGTCTCCTTACTGGGGTGTCTTTCCTAATTCAGGTGTATGTGCCTCACAGGGTGGATAAGAAGAGGAGGGTCTCGATAGTGTAGTATGTTTAAATGAATTGTATTTATTTCAAAAAAGCATAAAATACAGCAAACTCACATTTTTTTTTCAGGTAAATGTAGCATCGAATAAACGAGCACCGAGCTCGTACCTCACTTCCGGTATCTAGTGTCCCGACGCGTGTTCGTCACGGTCACGTGACTTCATCAGGGGTCCTGATGAAGTCACGTGACCGTGACGAACACGCGTCGGGACACTAGATACCGGAAGTGAGGTACGAGCTCGGTGCTCGTTTATTCACCTTCACGGACTGTTCCTGCACTTTTGTATTATTGACCCATTATTTATTTATTTCACATAATTTTGTCATGCTGACACTGAAATAAGAAGAATCACTTATATTCACTTTATTGATTTTAAATGTACTGATGTTACTTTATTTTCATTATTTTTATGTGTCATATCCGAATCATTTTTATAATTTTACTCATACCACAGCACTTTATGCACGTTTATCACGGATTCACCTAATTTTTATGTGATGCTTCATGCGATTTTATGCGATTCAATGCAATTTTAAGAGATGTCATTTTTATGCGATTTTATGTGATTGATGCACAAAATCTATAGCACCTTTCTATTTTATGCACAGATAGCACCTATTTACTTTTGTGCAATATTTATTTATATACTTCTACCCAGTCTCTGTAGTTTATCATACAGCGCAGCACTACCACTTTACTATACACCAACAGAAGAATGTATGAAAAAAAAATCTAAAAATTTAATTTGCGTACAGTGTTAAATGAGCACAGTGCTGAATAGCAAAAAATGCCCTGGTCATGAAGGGAATAAAACCTTCCAGTGGTCAAGTGGTTAAATGTGATAACTTATGAACAATCTATTAATAAATCTAATTATTGCTGCAATATTGAAATTCAAGTCATAAATCAAAACCTTTATGGGTTTAAGCACTCGTGCACACCGGTGTGACAGTTTCAAATCGCATGACAAGTTGTACCCCATTGCCGGCAATGGTACCTACTTTTCTACTGATTTCATTGTGACCTGCATAGACTTCTGTTAAATAAAGTCGCAACCCGCAATGAAATGTGCAGTGCAAATTGCACTGATGTGCAGCTTTGAAATTGCGCTAAAATAGCTTGTTTCCAAAGCTGAACTGGTGTGAACCTGGGCTGAATCTACATAAGTAACTTGTAACTAAACAAAATAGCAGGACTAAAATGCAACGTTATATTGGAAAGAGACTTATCAGTATACTGTTTCTAATGTTTTCTGGGAATCAAACAACACATTGCTGTATTCATATGACAGTACAAACTGGAAACAATTTTTTGGCTTTTGTCTGACTTGCAAAATACGCAGTGTGTTCATGGCACATATTATTCTGTTGAAAGAGTAGTTTAATATATCCCGAATTGCAAACACAGCTGGAAAAAAATACTAATAAGCAACATGGAGACAGTGTGGTCCTTGCAACAATTCTAAACTCCTCAAAATCTTTGGAAATATTTATCTGATACTCTAATATCCATTTCATAGGTGTGTAGTGCAAAAATAAACTGGTACTGGTAAAAAACTGGTTAGGTGGTATTGCATTAAATGTGCTTCCCAGCTGACGGCCCCGAGTTGTCCTCCCTCCGCAGGAAATGGGTGGGGGACATACCGGAGCTGGACGAGGATGACTGGAGGGAGATTTGTGACTTTGCCTTCTCCCCTCTGGTCTCAGCAAGGGACAAATTGGTCCAATACAAAATTGTGCATAGAGCTCACTACATACCCCATAGGCTGCACTAGATGTCGCCGGCGCATTCTCCGGCGTGCTGGCATTGCTTCTACCAACCGGGGGACTTTTTCCACATTGTTGGGGTTTGCCCAGCAATCGAACACTATTGGAAAGAAGTACTCCGGATGATTGCATAGGTCACTAAGACTTGTATTCCTTATGATCCTAAATATTGTCTGCTGGGGCTGGTGGTACAAATGTCAATGCTTAGAGCCAGGAAAATACTCATATCCCTGCTATTATACTATGCTCGTAAGGCAATTACAATGATCTGCAAACAATCGTCTCCCCATTCTGTCAGATTCTGGAAAAGCCTAGTAAATGCCAGTTTACCCCTTTATAAAGCCACCTACTCGGGCAGGGGTTGCCCACAAAAATATGAAATGGTATGGACCTGTTGGTTAGATGATAATACCACGGCAACAGATGCAGTAACCAATTCCTAGATTAACAATATGTCTCTAAATGGCATAAATGAAATATACTATCTGGAGAGCCTAGATGACAGGGGGGAGGACGACGAAGAAGGGGAGGATCGAATAGACAAATGGGAAAGGTGGAAAGTATTTCAAAAAATGTGGCGATATGTTGAGGTAATAGGTTAATAATAGTAGGGGGGGTAACGCTTGAAAAAAATGACAATGATAGGTAAAATAAATAGTCCCTGGAGTTCGCTGCAGGGTGCGAGGAGGGAAGGAGGGGTGGGAATAAGGAAAATGTTTAAGTATATTTCAAGATGTAAGTAAAATAGTTTTTTGTATTTTGAATGACATTTTTATAAAATAAAATAAAGAGTAAACAAAAACAAAAAAAAAACAATATGTCTCTAGTCTTAGTATATTGACCCAACTATTCTCATGTTGCATTATCCTGTCATTACCAATTTTAGCACAGATTCTCCTGAACCCCATATTGGGGTTATAGTATGAGTCAATTTGTTTATGTTATATGTTGTGCCCTGTTGCATTCTGTTGCCAAATCAGAGGATCCACCCCTGCGTGGGCAAAGGTTTGGCCCCTGCGTGGGCTAATTTTTTATATCAATGAAAAACTCAATAAAAAAGATTTTGCAAAAAAAAAAAAAAAATATATATATATATCAGCTTCCCGTACACCGCACGCCGATGTACATTGGCAGAATGGCACGGGTGCTCAAAAGGGCGTACCTGTACGTCCCTTCCTAATACCAGGCTAGCGGCAGGCGCGCGCACGCCATAGGCACCGCAGGAGCGTGCCCTCTGGACCAACGGACTTGACGTCCCCCGGTGGCCCGTGATCGCGACAAGGAGAGCAAGGCATTTCCCTGTTCTTCCTAGTGACATGACAGGGATCTACTACCCCCCCCCCCCCTACAGTTAGAACACACACTGAGGGAACACAGTTTACTCCTTGATCGCCCCCTAGTGTTTAACCCACTTCCCTGCCAGTGAAGTTTATACAGTAATCAGTGGCTATTTTTAGCTCTGATCGCTGTATAAATGTCAATGGTCCCAAAATAGTGTCAACAGTGTCCGATCTGTCCGCTGCAATGTTGCAGTCCCAATAAAAAAAATCGCAGATCACCGCCATTACTAATACAAAAAAATTAATAAAAAAAATGCCATAAATCTATCCCTTATTTTGTAGACGTTATAACTTTTGCGCAAACCAATCAATATACACTTATTGCGATTTTTTTACCAAAAAAATGTAGAAGAATACATATCGGCCTAAACAGAGAAAGAAATTTGTTTTTTTTTTATATATTTTTGGGGGATATTTATTATAGCAAAAAGTAAAAAATATATTTCCTGACAGGCTCCATGGCAGCATACGTGTGGGTTGGCCCCGCCTCCATAACTACCCAATAGGACCCCTCTCCCATAAATCTTTGCTCCTGGCTGCTATCCGTGTTCCTTTTTTGTCCTCCTCCGTAGGACCAAGTGGTTCTCCTACCTGAAGATGACTTCACAGCGATCGATCGGCCGAATGACTGAATTGTTTTCCTCCGATAGGCCCTGACTGTTAAGCAGGGTATGGAGTGTATATGCAGAGTAGCGCTGAAGACTGGTTATCTTACCTTAAAGTGCGCCCGGCCTGTTTGCCTGTTGTCATAGGTGGCCATTATCTGCTAGGAGGTCCGGTGTGTGCGTGCCTTGGATCGTTCGGCCAAGTGATCGTTGGTGGAGTGGTGAGTCTGTATCTTTCCATGGCAGCAGTGTTTATGTGTGTGCCCATTGAATATCTTCCTTTCCTGTATCTGTTTGCTGTCCCATGCTGTTTGCTGGACGCTTCTGCGTTCCAGCAAACTACTCTCTTTGCCTTCCGGGTTCGCGGGCGTTCTGCGCATGCGCGGACCCGGCGTGAAAACGAGGCTTGGTTCTCGCGCATGCGCGTTGAGCACCCGGCGTCTGACGTCGCTAATGACGTCACGGGCGCCAAATTTAAAAGCCTGCAAATCTGACAGATGCCCTGGGAATGATTGCGGACGCCACAGCGACTTCCCGGGGCTAATATTTCGGCGGTACAAGGTAGGAACAGTCCTTTATGCTGGGGCCATGTTGGATCATTGCTGAGCTGTGTCTGAAGATATTGTTTTTGTTACTGCAGTGTCAGGCTTGGTGTTTGGACATTATGGATGCTTCACTGCCCCCTAGTGGCCAGCCCGCTCATGTTAGGTAGGTCCTAAATACATCTTTTTGTATTTTTTGTTGAAGAGAGTAAGCATAGGCAGCAATTATGACCTGTCCCTTCTGTCTGTCTTTCTGTGTTCACAGCCCTTCCAAATCTGATCCACAACCTAGTGCTTATAGACGCAGTGGATCGTCAAAATCGCACCACCACAAATCCTCCTCAACATCCAGCCACCATAGGTCCGCCAGGTCGGAACAGCGTGACAGGGATTATTCCCGCCCCCCTGTGGCTCACTCCAGCAAGAGGCCAGAGAAAGCATGTTGGGGGTGCAGAATGCCTGTGCCAGCAGACAAATCCCTATGTGACCATTGTTTCACTAAGGCAGCGGATGAAAGAGACGGCGCTGACCAGCGCCTAGAATTGATGGTGAGGCGAGTGGTAAAGGAATCCCTGCAGGAAAGGGAAGCTCAACAGCCTTGTGAATCCCCGGCAGACCCGCTAGATCCTATAGTAGGAGAGGGGGTACTACAGGAAACATGGGAATCATCCCAGCCTAGCCGCCATTCTGCCCTTGTCTCAGACAGCGAATCAGAGTCAGATGATCCAGGTCTGGGGTTTGACTATGGTCTGGTTCCCTCCTTGGTCAAGGCGGTGAGGGAGGCCCTGAAGTGGGAAGATCCTATCACTTCCCCCCCCGAAGCAAAGGAAATTCTTCAAACAGCTCAATAAGGAGCGTCAATTTTTTCCGTTTCTATCCGAATTGGGTGATATTATTTCAGAAGAATGGAGCAAGATGGACAAAAAGAGTTCCATGCAATCCAAAATCCTTAAACTTTACCCTTTTAAGGAAGAGGATGTGAAACACCTGGAGTCAGCTCCAATGGTAGATGCAGCACTTATGCGTTTGGTGAGATATGTGACTCTCCCCTTAGAAGACACTGTGTCATTCAAGGATCCTTTAGAGAGACGGATCGATTCAGATCTAAAAAGAATCTATTTGACCTCCGGGATGGCGTGCAAACCAGTGCTTGCGATCGCAGCAGTGTCAAAGGCCATAGAATTCTGGGCTGACAGCATTGAAGAATACCTGAGAGGCATTTCAATAGACACGGCTAAAGACTCACCCATTCAGGAGATTAGGATGGCTTCAGCCTTCTTGGGGGAGGCATCCATTGATGTCATTCGCCTGATGTCTCGGGATATGCTGGCAGCCGTTTCGGCACGCCGTGCGTTGTGGCTCGCAGACCCTGCTTCTAAGCAGGCTTGGTGCCGCATCCCCTTTGAAGGGTCCTCATTATTCGGCAATAAGCTTGATTCTGCCATATCCCGGGCCACAGGTGGGAAATCTGGGTTTCTCCCTCAGGATAGGCGTCCTCAAAATCAAAGACGCTCTTTTCCAAGAAGACAGAATGCGGATCGTGCCAGGGACGCACGCAGCTACAAACCCGGCCGAGAATTCTCCAGGACATGGAGGTCCAGGCAGTCTTCTTTTAAGAAGGCCTCTAAAGGTGGTTCCTCTGGGAACCAGGATTCTGGGAAGTCCTTTTGAAATTGGGCCCGCTCAAACATGTCGGGTGGGGGCCCGTCTTCTCCACTTCAAACATGTTTGGGCGGCCTCAATTCGGGACTATTGGACCGTAAAGACAGTGACGTCCGGTCACAAGTGGGTCTTCTGCAACACTCCAAAACTCAGATTTATCCCTACTACTCTTCCAAGCTCAGAAGAGAAAAGACAGGTCCTATTGACCTACGTAAGCTGTTTATTGGAACAAGGCGCAGTCGTACCCGTCCCAGAGGAAGAGAGGGGCGAAGGCATGTATTCACCCCTGTTTTTGGTGCAGAAGAAGAACGGCACATGGAGGCCAGTAATAGACCTGACCCATCTCAACTCATTCATCCGCAAGGAGAAATTCAAGATGGAGTCCCTGCTTACCATACAACAGTCAGTACACTTGGGAGACTGGTTAATATCAATCGACCTGAAAGACGCATATTTTCACGTGCCTGTGACAAAGGACTTCCACAAATTCCTCCGCTTCGCGGTAGGCAACCAACACCTTCAGTTCACTTGTCTACCCTTCGGGTTAACCACGTCACCCCGGGTCTTTTCCAAGGTGCTATTGGCGGTAGTGGCTCTTCTCAGGATCAAGGGTGTGCGTCTCCACCATTACCTGGACGACTTGCTTTTACTATCTCAGAGCAAGGATCAGCTATTAGATCACAAAGAGGTTGTCATCTCTACCCTGCAAGAGTTCGGGTGGCTCCTGAATTTAGAAAAGAGTCAGCTAGAGCCGTCTCAGTCCCTCGTGTTTCTGGGCGCTCTATTCAACACCGTGGAGGGTACCATCTCCCTCCCAGAGGAGAAAATCATGGTAATCCGAGACAGGATTCAGGCAGCCCGTGGATCAACTCACCTTTCTGCTCTCCAGTGCCTGAAAATAATTGGCACGATGACAGCAACCATCCCCATGGTGAAGTGGGCCCAGTGGCATACCCGTCCCTTTCAGAAGGGATTTCTGCATCAGTGGAACTCTGTCGACCAGAATCAGCGCATCTTTCTTACCCCAGCTATGAGGACATCTCTCCTCTGGTGGCTTCAGGGGAAGAATCTGCGCAACCATCATTCGATTGTCCCCATCTCATGGATCACGGTGACCTCAGATGCCAGCAACCGGGGTTGGGGCGCTCATTGCCTTTCGGAGGTGGCTCAGGGCAGGTGGACATGCCAGTCTCAAGGAGTCGTTTCCAACATTCTGGAACTGAGGGCAGCCTTTCAGGCACTCCTATCCTTTCGCCATCTAGTGTTGAACTCTTCCGTCATGCTAAGGTTGGACAACACAACAGCAGTGGCATACATAAGGAAACAAGGCGGGACTCACAGCTGGTCCCTGTTACAAGAAGTGGAGCCTTTAATGAGTTGGGCGCAAAAGAACTTAGCCAACATCTCGGCAGTATACATTCCGGGGGTCCAGAATGTGCAAGCAGACTTCTTGTCCCGGGTCGAGTTGGACAACAACGAGTGGTCCCTCCACAGAGAAGTTTTCGAGTGGCTCCTAACACTGGGTGTATCTCCGGAAGTCGACATGTTCGCTTCCCCGTGCAATTTCAAGATACCGAAGTACTTTGCGAGGTTCAGGGACCCTCAGGCGTTCGGGATAGATGCTCTCACGACCAGTTGGGATTTCCAGAGGGCCTATGCCTTCCCTCCAGTCCCGGTAATTCTACAGTTTCTGCGGAGGCTCAGAACAGAAAAAGTGGAGATTATCGCTGTCATTCCATTCTGGCCCAACAGGCCGTGGTTTCCTCTGCTGCTGCTCCTCAGCTATCAAGACCCAATTCCCCTACCTCTCAGGCCGGATCTATTGTCTCAAGGCAAGACGTTACACCCGTTTCCATCTTGTCTGCACCTCAAGGTGTGGTTCTTGAGAGGGGAAGGCTAGAGGCGCTTGGTTGCCCGAAAGAAGCGATTCCAACTCTTCTTAATGCCAGACGAAGAAGCACTAATAGGGTGTATGAGCGCATTTGGTCCAGGTTTGTTATACACATGTCATCAAGAGAAAACTCGTGTAACTCTCCAGAGGTTCATGATATCCTGAGCTTTCTTCAGTCCGGACTGGATTTATCCCTGGCGGTCGGCTCGTTAAGGGTGCAAGTGTCAGCCATCTCAGCCTTCACGGGAGTCTCATGGGCGAATCACGCCTTAGTTCGTCAATTCTTTAAGGGTGCCATCAGGCTCAGACCACAAAGAAGACCCAGGTTTCCCAAATGGGACCTTCCATTAGTTCTGGATTTTCTGTCAAATCTTGGGAAAGATTCGTCTCAACCTTTGTCTGTTAAGGATCTTACTCTGAAGACTATCTTCCTAGTGGCGATAACGTCAGCGAAAAGGGTATCAGAGATCAGGAATCTGGGTTCAGAGGAACCTTTTCTGACCTTTTTTGAAGACAGAGTAGTGCTGATTCCAATGTTAGGGTCAAACCCTAAAGTGACCACAGTCTTCCATGAGAATCAGGAGATTGTACTCCCTACCTTCAAAACATCAGATGACCAAGAGATCCATCCTCTTGATGTAGGCCACACCTTAAAACAATATCTGGAGGCAACAGCTCCATTCAGGCAAACGGAATTCCTCTTTGTCCTTCTTCATGGCAAGAATAAAGGGATGCGTGCGTCAATTAGGTCAATTTCCGCGTGGATTGTGCAGACGATTCAAAGGGCATACAGAGCTAAGGGCTTGGCTCCTCCTGAGGCAGTGACGGCTCATTCAACACGGAGCATCTCGACTTCGTGGGCGGCTTCTCGGCATGTGGCGCCTGATGTTAT
The DNA here is from genome assembly GCA_028564925.1 of Lithobates sylvaticus. Taxonomy (NCBI): domain Eukaryota; kingdom Metazoa; phylum Chordata; class Amphibia; order Anura; family Ranidae; genus Lithobates; species Lithobates sylvaticus. The sequence continues at coordinate 53,740,040 of CM053033.1, forward strand.
TTGTAGAGCGGCCTCTTGGTCCACAATTAATACTTTTCTTTCTCACTATTGCGTTGAACCAGCTGCGCTGTCTTCTATTAATTTTGGTTTACAAGTATTGTCGTTGGACAATGTTAAATAAATTTTGGTTTCTTTGCTCAACATTTTGCCCACCCGGGTGTGTTTGGCGAGTTATTTCCCACACGTATGCTGCCATGGAGCCTGTCAGGAAAACGGAAAATTTATATCAAATACTTACCGTAATTTTCCTTTCCTGATAGGCTCCATGGCAGCAGGAGTTCCCTCCCAAATGTCTGGAGTAGGCTAGTTACGGAACACGGATAGCAGCCAGCAAAGCAAAGATTTATGGGAGAGGGGTCCTATTGGGTAGTTATGGAGGCGGGGCCAACCCACACGTATGCTGCCATGGAGCCTATCAGGAAAGGAAAATTACGGTAAGTATTTGATATAAATTTTCCGTTATTTTTTTCAAAATTGTCAGTCTTTATTTGTTCTACTTTAACAGTCAACTTCGTACAGGGAGAAAACTCAAGTAAGGTGCAGAGGATTTACATGGAGCATCTGGTCTCTGTAAATGCCACCTATCATGGAAATTGTTTTTGATTTGTAAAGGGATGTGCACTATAAGAGTATTTTTACATTATAATATATATATATTTTTTTTAACAATACATTATTAATTTTTTAAGTTGCTTGTGATCAAGGATATTTCAAGATGCTCTGTGATTGCTGTTTTAAGGTCTGTCCCAGCATAAATTACTGGAAATTGTCCAGTATACCAACAGTAATAACCAGGGATATGAAGGAGCTAACCTCAAGTCCCTTTGTGAAGTCACTCTTGGTTTCAGGATCCCATCACTGGCTGCTTTAGGTGCAGGGTTTGATGGATATTAGCAGAGAGTAATGCTGGCCATACATGGGTCAGTTTTTTCTTTTTGTACAGACCAGTGAGTTTACCAAAAAAACTGACCCGATTCCTCCATCCACACATTCGATGGATTCGGTGGATGTGGGAATCTTCCCTGCAGTGTCATTGTATTCTGACAGAGGGGAAAATTTCCCGTTATCAGAATACAAAGATCATGCCCATTATTCCCGTCAGGTTGTGATAACCCTTTGCAGTTTGCATGGTGGACCGTTCATGGCTTTGTAGACGTCCATTCTATGCTCACCCGACCAAAATTACCCCATTCACGGCCCTACGTTCTTCTCACGACATCTCCCTTAGGGAACATTACAGTTATTTACAACTCCGACACTTTCTTCAACAACTAATAAGATCTCAAACTACCCCCTATACCATGACCCCTTTTGAAAGTTTATGTAGATCGCGCCCCCAATCCTCGGGACTGATATCTCTCATATATACAGCTATAATTAGCTCCAAGAAACCACCACTGAGACCCTATCACCTCCAATGGGAGGCCGAACTTGGGAAACAACTAGATCCGGAGGACTGGCAAATCATGACCACTGCGCTATCCAAATGTTCCAAGAATGTTCTCTTCTTGGAAAATGCTTATAAGGTGTTCTATAGGTGGTAATACACCCTGGCCAGATTAGCAAGCTTTATCCCGTCCTATTCCCCATTATGCTTCCGTGGGTGCTCTCAAGAGGGTACAATTGCTCACATCTGTTGGACCTGCCCCTGGGTACGCAGACTGTGGGTCAGAATATACGCGCTTCTTCGCAACCTTTTCAATACTACTATAAAGAGGGACCCTTTTGAGGCCCTTTTGTGGAAACCGATCACAGAACTTCTCCGTCCTGAACGCCAACTGGCAGCACATATTTTTACTGCAACTAAACTGACCATAGCACGGGCCTGGAAAACCCCGGCCCTCAGTTTTGAAGCAGTTAAAAACTGCGTGAATGACATTATGGTAAACGAGAGACTTACTGCTGTATTATCGGACACTCATGCTAAGTTCCTCCGGGTATGGCAACCCTGGGTGGCTCATATCCGCCCCTCACGATTTGACCCAGCGCTCCTCTCCCTTTTAATAAGCCTCTGTTCCCCCACCCCGGGAACCCCCCTTCTCCCCCACTGCCCCCCCATCCCTCTTAACTTCTCTCTTTTCTCCCCCTTTTATGCATTAAATGCTTACACTACTCCTTTTTTTTCAGTTCCTCTTTCACTTCACTCTTCCTTCTTTTGGTCACTCCAGCCCACAGGCCTGATCCTGCTGGAACTGGATACTTGATATTACGCAGTTTATCTTCCATATTGGGTAATGATACCCTTCCCCATGTAATTTGTTCAATTTGTTTTTCTTCCATTATGCTGTTTGTTATAATGTCATCTTGCCATATGTTTCACACCTGACCTAGAGTGACAATCAGTATACAACTTTGGATCAATATAATACCACTCAAGCGGTGTAGACCTTTTTGCAGGTCACCTATGCCCACTCTTGGTCTTATAAGGACTGGCTCAAATTTTTTTCGAACTCCAGAGTAATCTCCTTGTAACCTACAGTTGTAAACCTGTCAGGTCACGCTATGTCCACCACTGTTTCTGTACTATTCCATTGACGTGAATTTTCAATAAAACCCTTTGTGCAAGAAAACACAGATCAGCGCTGCAGCCTATGACCTACAGTGCTGATCGAGCAAAAAAATGCCATCAGGGTGCATGAACAGAAATTGATCGGTAGACTAACTTCTGTTCAAACACAATGGTCACATATGGATGAAAATTCAGCCAGTCCATGCTAAACTGGCCACATTTTAAGTAAATTAATGTATGGCCAGCTTTAGGGATAATATCGTTTACTGGAATTGCTAAAAAAAAACATTGCCAGACTTGGTGCTGCAAACAAATGTATTAGGGTTTTCAGCTGATAGAATATGGATATACAGGGAATTGCAAGGATAATTGATCCTTTACTAATATTTCCCCAAAAACAGAAAAATTGCAGGATCACCAAGTAAAGAAAATCTTTAAAATGTAATTCATCCTTTAAAGTAAACCTGTTCTAAGAGAATTACAATGCACACCACTGCTGACCTCCTTCAGAAAAACCTTTTCAAAAGTAAACATCCTTTTACTAAACCCATGTGAAATGATGGATGTAAAGTGTGTCTCGATGTGCTTGTAACCTGCACAGAACATGACACCCATTTGGAGGACAGGAGAACACACATACTTTGGAAGGGCATTCATTTATGGAGCCACTATAACAGGTATGACAAGTTAGAAGCCCTATCTCAGATCACTTACTGAGTTTACTTCTAATATCAGGTTCTTCTAGCAGACTAGGCTAAATAACAACCTGGTCTCAAGTTCAAGACAAGTAATGTTATCGGCACTTAATTATCTAATGCAGTGTGTAGCAAGGGTATACTCTCGTTTTTCTTTTTCTTTTTTTTCCTTTTAAGCTCGAGTTGATTTTATTAATTTATTTCAGTAAACCGTAAAACAGAAAACATATATGGGATTATAGAAACATTTTAGTGAATACATTATATACAGTAGCTTAATATTTTTTGAGCATTAAAAGATAATTTCACCCAAAAAATTATATGATTAGTTTGGTGATGCTGGAATGCTAAACCACATCAATTATGTATCAGTGAGATTTCATTTGTGAAAAATCTGACCTTGAGTTCCTTGGTTTCAATACACATCCTATGGCCATTATAATAGGGTTCCCACTCTCCCTGTTGATATTTTAATTTATCTACGTATCTACAGTATATTATAGAGATTTTTAAAAAGTGGTGCTGGAACATGGTGGAAATAAACACAGAAAACTCCCAAGCAGACAGGAGCTTAAAGATTTCATAAAGAATGTTGTAGGCACTCTTTAGAGTTATATTGCTCCACCACACAACATATGGTTGTGGGAGACAGATCCCTGGCCAACAACTGAAGGTAAACAAAGGGACTGGATCAGTGATGGGCTGCCCATAGGGGGCGCAGGGGCGCTGGCCCACCAAAGCTACACATCATAAAATCAATAAATCAATAAATCAATAAAAAATACTGGCCCTTTAAGTGTGTGCAGGACGCCGGACACACAGGTCTATGGGAAGAAGCATGACGTGCTGCAATCACTGAAAATTAAATGTTCCTTTAAGTGTGTGCAGGGCTCCAGACACACAGCTGCAATGGGAAGCATGACGTGTTTGCAATCATGTGATTGTAAACAAGAAGGTCTATTGGCTTCCTTTAGAAAGTCCTCAGGGCGCATAGCTCTGCGCCCTAAACACTCCCTCTATAGCATTGTTCCATTTGTGGATAGTGATTGATGGGTCCTGTGCCTTCACTTCCAGTTGACATCTGATGGTCACATCTGCTGTAAAGGGGGACTCTGATGGGGACATCTGCTATAAAGTGGGACTCTGATGGGGACATCTGCTGTAAAGGGGGACTCTGATGGGGAAATCTGCTTTAAAGGGGGACTCTGATGGGAACATCTGCTGTAAAGGGTGACTCTGATGGTGACACCTAATGTATAGGGGGATGCTGAAGGGGACACCTGTTGTAAAGGGGGACTCTGATTAGGGCACCTTATGTATAGGGGGCACCTGCGGTAAAGGGGGACTCTGACTGGGACACCTGATGTAAAGGGGGACTCTGATGAGGACACCTGATGAGGCTGCAATTGATGGGCACAGTGAGGCTGCAATTGATTGGCACAGTGAGACTGCATATGACGGGCACAGTAAGGCTGCAATTGATGGCCACAGTGAGGCTGCAATTGATGGGTACAGTGAGGTTGCAATTGATGGCCACAGTTTATCTAGCAGTAATGATACATAATCACCTGATAAATGGTTATTTACAGTCCTGCATTGCTAACAGTTTAGTTTTTCAGTTTGTTTGTGACACCCCCCCCCAAATATTTTGAGCACCAGCCACCACTAGACAGGATGTCAGTGATATCTTTGTTTAAATATGGCTCCTGCTATATGGTAATGATATCAGCCAGCATTCCCACCCCTTTGTTTACTTTCAGTTTTTAGCCAGGTAATTTTCTGGCCAGCAGCTAAATGGAGCCAAGGATGAATAATCAATTGCTATGATGTCATCAACCACTGGCTTCAAAGCAACCACTATCCCTGTGCTGGAAGCTGTCAAATTTATGACAGCTTCCCAACACAAAATGCCCCCTCTGGGCACTGGAATATATGTATAAAACTAAAGCAAGGCTTTTCTGAATTAGGTACAGGCTGTTCTAAACGGGCCATTCCGCACACCGAATGTGGCTCATTTAAGTGAATGGGGCTGTGCTACAACCAGCCCTCAGCCGTGTACAATGCACATGTTTGCAACAAAGTGTTGCTGACTTTTAGGGGTTAAAACGATCAGTGAAGAGGCAACCTGTCAAATGCCAGTCAAATGCCCTCTGAAAAGCGATACAGTGCAGGATGCTTTTCAGAGGGCAAGACTAGTGTAAATAAGTAAATTGTTTGTCTCCCATGGCTTCCAATATCTATCTCTCAGCTCAGCTAACCCATTCAGTCTTCTTATGTATTACAAATTTGCTAACATATCAGTATGGATTGCGACCCAATGCAACTTAGTATGCCGCTCAGGCTCTGATTAAGTGGGGTGTATAAATCCTCGAGCATCTGCCACTGGGAGTGCTAGCACAGGATGGAGCTCGTACCGGCTCCTGCTGTGACTCAAAGCAAAGAGGGAATCCCTGTAGCCGCACATCCCTAGAGTCCCTAGAATCCCTAGAATCGGTGTAAGAGTGGCAGCCTCAGCCTGGACTCCAGCCAGGCCATGCCCCCAATCCATTTCGCTCCGCCCCTCAAAGCTTAGTCATGGGGATCATGGGGAGCCATGACTAAGCTGCAAAGGGTGTAGCGAAACGCGTTGGGCCCTGGCCTGGCTGGAGTCCAGGCTGAGGTTGCCACTCTTACACCAATTCTAGGGACTACAGGGACGTGCAGCTACAGGGATTCCCCCTCTTTTGTGCTGATATCAGTATGGATGTCATATCACTCTCCAAAACTCAATCATTACAAAACTGAGGTCATAATATTTCTACACCCAATCTCTCTGGCTATCTCCTACTCTGTCCACCAGGTGATCCTTGAAACATCATGTCTTGACGGAGGCTTATTCTGCCTCTACCTAAAAACAGAACTGTTAGTTTCCCCTAAAACCCTTTCCCCTGCAGTTATCACCTTTGAGATCATCCTATATCATTTTATATATCATATACCCAGGGCTGGTGCATGGATTTTTGACACCCTAGGCGAAACATTTTGCCACCCCCATTGGCTCCACCCCTGACTCCACCCCTTTGCCCTGCCCATAGGACAAGAGGCGGTGCTATACCGGAAGCATCGGCTCTGCTTCCTCTAGCGCTGGCTCCAGTGCTGCGCTGTGCCTTTAATTACACTACCGGTCAGACGAAGCACACAGTGGACATTTGACCAACATTCCTAGATGCCTTTCCACCTGCCAGTAGCTTTTTGGTTAAAAGAAAAACACTTGACACTTGTAATGGCATTTAAAGGGTTTAGGCGTGTCACTTGGGTGTTAATTCACTTGGGTGTCAATTCATTTCACTGACCAGAATAATAATTAATTCTGGACATTAAAATACATTAACACTCAAACACTAAATACACCTAGCATTAACGTGCATTTACAATAGTTTTTTCTGTCAAAACACTGCTGGATGCACTGGCTGTGTTTTTTTTTTTCTGCCTTTAAACACGTCTAAATGAGTATGTGTGAATGGACACATAGGTTAACATGCAGGCATGTTTAGAGGAAGAAGAAAAAACACCAAATGCACCTGCCAGAAGCATTAAAAACTTTCAGTGTGCATGAGACCTAAAAGCAGGGCCCTACAGTCTCAATAGACTCTCAAACAGACACTCTGTGAAATTGGAGACTAGAGTTAATTCCATTCCCGAACAACAAAGCAGTTGAAATCAGCCATGCTATCTCAGAGGAAGTGTTGTATCACCTGTATGCCATTTCATATGTATACTTCCGTATGCTTCCTATTACACAGAATCTATTCTCCTCAACTAATGTTACATACGTACTTAATCATACAATCATATTACATGTTGATCACTGATTTTTTTCATTGTATTTTATGTCTACGCCTATATTATGTATGCTGTATAAAACATATAATAAAAACGTTTAAAAAAAAAAAAAAAAAACAGGGCCCTCCTTTCAAGTGATGCTCATTATTGGCATGTATTTTTGGCCACCGTAATCCTAAAGCAGGCATGTCCAAAGTCCGGCCCGCGATTCCCGGTTTAACGCGGCCCCACAGTTAATTCAGCAAAATCTATCTGTTGTGGCCCCCGGTGAATCCCAGAGTGCCACTCAGGACCCCTGGGATCTCTGGATCTCTCAACTCTACGGGACTGCATGTCCTCAGTCTGTGTTCTTTTTGCGATCTCTCGGACGTCGCCGGATTTGGTGCGTTCCTTCTACCTGCGCTGTGTCTTCACCCCACACAGCCACAAGTCCAGGCCATTTTTATTCAGGTAATACAAGTAAATGGCGCAACAACCCAAACACAATGATTCAAAAACTTTTTTTCTCCAGTGGTTGGAAGAAATACATATACATATTGTGACAGTAGGAGATGCTGTCTAGGTAAAATTGATAATTTGGAGGACACAGGGTATTCACATTTGCTTGGTGCAAGGCTACAGAGCATAAATGTGGACTGGAGAAAACTGCTTTTGCAGCTTTCTCCAGGTTTTGGTATTTGGTCATGGGGCTCTGTAGTTTGGAGATTCCATAGTGTCTTGGGTGGGACGGGATCTCCAACCCTGTGTCCAGATTTTGTAAATTACCAGCAGGGTGTGTGCTCAGGTGAGCACAGCACTTATAATGAGAGTATGGGAAGACTTCATGGCTCCCAGTTGGAGACTGCTCCACACCCAGAGAGACAGCAGGTCTCCAGGAGTCAGAGAGGTTGCAGGTTGCAGGAGGCAGCCAGAACGTGCGACTGCAAGAGGCAGTGCAACAGCTTGAGGACTAAGGCCAGAGCGAAGCCGTGGGCGCTAAAGAGAAGCCATCTTCAGTGAGGAAATCCTGTGGTCTGTGTGACCAGGACAAAGCGCAGAGGTACTGCTAAAGAGCCAGGTGGGCTAGCATTTTCTGTGAGTGTTTATTTGCTGGAGAAGAACCCCTGTGTGGGAAAACTTTATGTTACAGACTTTCATTTGCCTTTTTAATAAAAATGGGCTATCATGCCCTTAAATATAGTTCCTGACTGGCTTGAATCACTAACAAACGCATCTACCACGAGAGCTAATGGTCCCCCATGTTACAAGTGGTGGAGAATGCGGGCAGGCAAAAGGCATTGCGTGTTGCAGGTTGTGTACCTGTGAATGAAAAGTCAATTTTTTTTTTTCTTCTATGAACTGTTTGTGTGCATGAGACAGCACAATCTGTGTGTGCACTGTGCAGGTGAGGAAAGCTTGCATCAAGTGAAAAGCAACTTGCTTTAAAGTGACAGTGCTTCATTTTTTGCTGGAGGGCACAAAAGTGCAGTGAAGTGACTGCGAATATGGAGAGCCCACCAGTGTTTGAATCTGCAGTGGATTGGTGCAAGCGGCACCTAGCAGCACTGAACCCAGATAAAGAGGAAAGCAAGCCAACCCTCAGTGCAAGGAGAGAGTGGGGGCATGTTGTCTCCAAGTGTCCTTTGTCTCAGTCTCCAATACAAGGTGACAAGGCCAGACAAAGGTCTGCAACAATGTTTAGGAAGCCTGATTTGAGTCCCAGGAGTGTCCAAAAGGCTGATCAGAAGTTCAAGAAGTATGTGGTTGCCCGTAGCAACCGTGGTGATGTCAAGTCTGCGAACTATGCAAGAAACGTATTGCCGACAGAGGATCGTGGCAAGTTGAAAGCAACAATGCTTCAAGGAGTGAAAAGTCGCTGCATTTGGGAGAGTCAGCAAAGTGCAGCTGGGAGACCACCGTTTCCATTAGCAACCAGAGAAAATGTGCCAATGAGAATGAGGAGCTACAGGGAAGAGGTGCCCCACCATCCTCATAGAGATGCCAGTGAGATTATGCATGTTGGGAGAGTGCCATCTCCCTTAGCAACAGGAGAAAGTCGCCAAGTAACATGCCAGGAATGTGGTCAACTGGGGCATGGGATCTTTTCTTGTCCTAGCTTGTGGAATACAGCTGCTGATATTGTTGCTGGGCTTAACTCTTCACCTGCAAGCCCGGAGTCCTGTGTTAAAATGCTTGCAGTCACCCCTGGCAACAAAGAAGAAATTCCTGTTGTGCCTGCTGCAGTTTCATCCTATGGCCACCAGGGAGAGTTGGCCAGTAAAAGTGCGACAACGTACTCAAATGAAGCCAGAGTTAACTGCTACAGATTATGGTAAGACTGTTGCAGTTTGTGGGACTGATCCCAGTGAATAGGGATGGGCCCGGTGCTCGATGCGAACCCACGTTCGCATCGAGCACCGGGCGTTCGCTCGCTCGGCGAGCCCAGAACTATTTTGGCTGCTCGCATCACGTTCGTGTGATGCGAGCGGCCCCGCAATGCATTGCGGCCGGCGCGGCCGGCGCAGTGCATTGCTGGCTGATGATTGGCCAAGCATGCACTGTGACCCCGCATGCTTGGCCAATCACAGCCCCGGAAACTCGAAGAGCCATAATTGGCTACAGGCAGGACGCCTGTAGCCAATTACAGCTCAGGGGCTTTAGTACACGCCCCCCCCCATAAAAGGCCGCCACGCCGTCTGCGCCGGTCACATGCTGTTCCGGCGCAGATAGAGCAGGATAGATCTGTGACACTCTGCTGGATTTAGTTAGTTAGAGAGATTTACTTAGAGAGATTGAGTTAGATAGATTCATTTACAAAGATTGATTTAGAAAGAGGGGCTTGTAGTGTGTTCGTGGCAGGCAGGCAGAGCTCCTAGATTTTGTTCCCAGAAGCACCTATAGGACTTGTAGTGTGTTCGTGGCAGGCAGGCAGAGCTCCTATATTTTGTTCCCAGAAGCACCTATAGGACTTGTAGTGTGTTCGTGGCAGGCAGGCAGAGCTCCTATATTTTGTTCCCAGAAGCACCTATAGGACTTGTAGTGTGTTTGTGGCAGGCAGGCAGAGCTCCTATATTTTGTTCCCAGAAGCACCTATAGGACTTGTAGTGTGTTCCTGGCAGGCAGGCAGAGCTCCTATATTTTGTTCCCAGAAGCACCTATAGGACTTGTAGTGTGTTCCTGGCAGGCAGGCAGAGCTCCTATATTTTCTTCCCAGAAGCACCTATAGGACTTGAAGTGTGTTAGTCCCATCACACAGAGATCATATATTTTCTTCCCAGAAGCACCTATAGGACTTGAAGTGTGTTAGTCCCATCACACAGAGATCATATATTTTGTTCCCAGAAGCACCTATAGGACTTGAAGTGTGTTAGTCCCATCACACAGAGATCATATATTTTGTTCCCAGAAGCACCTATAGGACTTGAAGTGTGTTAGTCCCATCACACAGAGATCATATATTTTGTTCCCAGAAGCACCCATAGGACTTGAAGTGTGTTAGTCCCATCACACAGAGATCATATATTTTGTTCCCAGAAGCACCTATAGGACTTGAAGTGTGTTAGTCCCATCACACAGAGATCATATATTTTGTTCCCAGAAGCACCTATAGGACTTGAAGTGTGTTAGTCCCATCACACAGAGATCATATATTTTGTTCCCAGAAGCACCTATAGGACTTGAAGTGTGTTAGTCCCATCACACAGAGATCATATATTTTGTTCCCAGAAGCACCCATAGGACTTGAAGTGTGTTAGTCCCATCACACAGAGATCATATATTTTGTTCCCAGAAGCACCTATAGGACTTGAAGTGTGTTAGTCCCATCACACAGAGATCATATATTTTGTTCCCAGAAGCACCTATAGGACTTGAAGTGTGTTAGTCCAATCACACAGAGATCATATATTTTGTTCCCAGAAGCACCTATAGGACTTGAAGTGTGTTAGTCCCATCACACAGAGATCATATATTTTGTTCCCAGAAGCACCTATAGGACTTGAAGTGTGTTAGTCCCATCACACAGAGATCATATATTTTGTTCCCAGAAGCACCTATAGGACTTGAAGTGTGTTAGTCCCATCACACAGAGATCATATATTTTGTTCCCAGAAGCACCCATAGGACTTGAAGTGTGTTAGTCCCATCACACAGAGATCATATATTTTGTTCCCAGAAGCACCCATAGGACTTGAAGTGTGTTAGTCCCATCACACAGAGATCATATATTTTGTTCCCAGAAGCACCTATAGGACTTGAAGTGTGTTAGTCCCATCACACAGAGATCATATATTTTGTTCCCAGAAGCACCTATAGGACTTGAAGTGTGTTAGTCCCATCACACAGACCTATATTTTGTTCCCAGAAGCACCTATAGGACTTGAAGTGTGTTAGTCCCATCACACAGAGATCATATATTTTGTTCCCAGAAGCACCCATAGGACTTGAAGTGTGTTAGTCCCATCACACAGAGATCATATATTTTGTTCCCAGAAGCACCTATAGGACTTGAAGTGTGTTAGTCCCATCACACAGAGATCATATATTTTGTTCCCAGAAGCACCTATAGGACTTGAAGTGTGTTAGTCCCATCACACAGAGATCATATATTTTGTTCCCAGAAGCACCTATAGGACTTGAAGTGTGTTAGTCCCATCACACAGACCTATATTTTGTTCCCAGAAGCACCTATAGGACTTGAAGTGTGTTAGTCCCATCACACAGAGATCCTATATTTTGTTCCCAGAAGCACCTATAGGACTTGAAGTGTGTTAGTCCCATCACACAGAGATCATATATTTTGTTCCCAGAAGCACCTATAGGACTTGAAGTGTGTTAGTCCCATCACACAGAGATCATATATTTTGTTCCCAGAAGCACCTATAGGACTTGAAGTGTGTTAGTCCATCACACAGACCTATATTTTGTTCCCAGAAGCACCTATAGGACTTGAAGTGTGTTAGTCCCATCACACAGAGATCATATATTTTGTTCCCAGAAGCACCTATAGGACTTGAAGTGTGTTAGTCCCATCACACAGAGATCATATATTTTGTTCCCAGAAGCACCTATAGGACTTGAAGTGTGTTAGTCCCATCACACAGAGATCATATATTTTGTTCCCAGAAGCACCTATAGGACTTGAAGTGTGTTAGTCCCATCACACAGAGATCCTATATTTTGTTCCCAGAAGCACCTATAGGACTTGAAGTGTGTTAGTCCCATCACACAGACCTATATTTTCTTCCCAGAAGCACCTATAGGACTTCTAGTGTGTTAGTGGCATCACACAGAGCTCCTCTATTTTCTTCTCAGCAGCACCCACAGGACTTCTAGTGTGTTAGTGGCATCACACAGAGCTCCTCTATTTTCTTTGCAGAAGCACCCACAGGACTTCTAGTGTGTTAGTGGCATCACACAGAGCTCCTCTATTTTCTTCTCAGCAGCACCCACAGGACTTCTAGTGTGTTAGTGGCATCACACAGAGCTCCTCTATTTTCTTTGCAGAAGCACCCATAGGACTTCTAGTGTGTTAGTGGCATCACACAGAGCTCCTCTATTTTCTTCTCAGCAGCACCCACAGGACTTCTAGTGTGTTAGTGGCATCACACAGAGCTCCTCTATTTTCTTTGCAGAAGCACCCATAGGACTTCTAGTGTGTTAGTGGCATCACACAGAGCTCCTCTATTTTCTTTGCAGAAGCACCCATAGGACTTCTAGTGTGTTAGTGGCATCACACAGAGCTCCTATATTTTCTTCTCAGCAGCACCCACAGGACTTCTAGTGTGTTAGTGGCATCACACAGAGCTCCTCTATTTTCTTTGCAGAAGCACCCATAGGACTTCTAGTGTGTTAGTGGCATCACACAGAGCTCCTCTATTTTCTTTGCAGAAGCACCCATAGGACTTCTAGTGTGTTAGTGGCATCACACACAGCTCCTATATATTCTTCTCAGCAGCACCCACAGGACTTCTAGTGTGTTAGTGGCATCACACAGAGCTCCTCTATTTTCTTTGCAGAAGCACCCATAGGACTTCTAGTGTGTTAGTGGCATCACACAGAGCTCCTCTATTTTCTTTGCAGAAGCACCCATAGGACTTCTAGTGTGTTAGTGGCATCACACAGAGCTCCTATATATTCTTCTCAGCAGCACCCACAGGACTTCTAGTGTGTTAGTGGCATCACACAGAGCTCCTCTATTTTCTTTGCAGAAGCACCCATAGGACTTCTAGTGTGTTAGTGGCATCACACAGAGCTCCTATATATTCTTCTCAGCAGCACCCACAGGACTTCTAGTGTGTTAGTGGCATCACACAGAGCTCCTCTATTTTCTTTGCAGAAGCACCCATAGGACTTCTAGTGTGTTAGTGGCATCACACAGAGCTCCTCTATTTTCTTTGCAGAAGCACCCATAGGACTTCTAGTGTGTTAGTGGCATCACACAGAGCTCCTATATATTCTTCTCAGCAGCACCCACAGGACTACCGACTACAATGGCTGGAAGACCGCCAAGGGGAGGCAGAGCGTGCAGAGCCAAGAACACAGGGCAGGCAGGCTCTGTTTCTAGTGGACGTGGCCGTGGCCGTGGACGTGGTCGTGCATCGTCATCAGCACGTGGCCATGGGACACGTGCGTCTTTGTTTTCGGCAGCTGGACATGTGGAGCCGCATCATGCTGAAGGCTTGGTAGAATGGATGACCAAGCCCTCCTCATCCTCCTCATCCTCTCTCACCCAGGCTCAGGGTACTGGCAGAGCATCATCAGCCACCCCTTCCCTAGACCCACCATGTCCTCCTGAGGAGTCCCCCGAACTCTTTGAGCACAGTGTTGGGTACATGCTCCAGGAGGATGCCCAACGATTCGAAGGCTCGGATGATGATACCCAGCTTGAGGAATCTGGCAGTACTGTTCCACCAGCTGCAGCTTACTGCCAGGTTTGCTCTAGTGGTGAAGAGGGAGGGGATGATGAGGTCACTGACTCCACGTGGGTGCCTGAAGGGAGAGAGGATGAGGAGGAGGACGAGGAGGAGGAGGATGCGGCGTCACATGTCCAACGAGGCAGGATGCCCCCTGGAGGCCAGGTAGAGGCCAGCACAGCAACTGTACAACACCGCAGAGCTCCGCCTGTGCAGGGCGCTGCCTCTGCACGTTATCAGAAAAGTTCTTTGGTGTGGGCCTTTTTTGAGACGAGTGCATCAGATCGCACCACTGCTATTTGCAATATTTGTCTCAAGCGTATCTCGCGTGGCCAAAACATCAGCCGCTTGGGCACCACAAGCATGACCAGACATATGGCGACCTGCCATGCAGCTCGTTGGCAGGCACACATAAAAGACCCACACCAAAGAACTAAGCGGACCTCTCCTTGCTCCTCCTCAGCTGGGATCTCCATCCCCACTACACCTTCAGTCCTCTCTGAAAGCTGCTCTGAGAGGACTGAAGGTGTAGAATTAGGTGTGTCACAACCAAGTACTTGCAGTACACCGACGTCCGATTGCAGCAGGCAAATTTCCCTGCCCCAGCTGCTGGACCGTAGAAAGAAGTACACTCCCAGCCATCCACATGCCCAGCGGTTGAATGCTAGCCTGGCTAAATTGCTAGCACTTCAACTGCTGCCTTTTCAGTTGGTAGACTCGGCCCCCTTCCGTGAGTTTGTTCAATGTGCGGTTCCTCAGTGGCAGGTTCCCAAACGCCACTTTTTCTCACGGAAGGCGATTCCGTCTCTCTACCGGCATGTGGAGGGGCAATGTCCATGCCTCGCTGGACAGGGCGGTCAGCGGTAAGGTGCATATTACCGCTGACTCATGGTCCAGCAGGCATGGACAGGGACGGTACCTTTCTTTCACGGCCCATTGGGTCACTCTATTGGCAGCTGGGAGGGATGCAGGACAAGGTGCAGTAGTGTTGGAGGTTGTTCCGCTACCACGCCTCCAAAACGCTACTACTGCTACTGGTTGTGACACACCTCTCTCCTCCACCCCCTCCTCTTCTTCTTCCTCCAGTGCTCTGTCCTTGGAACCAGCGGTGCTCCGTAGGCGTACAAGGGGCTACGCAAGTACGCAGGCAAAAAGATGCCATGCCGTGCTTGCGCTGGTGTGTTTGGGGGACAGGAGCCACACTGGGCCAGAGGTTCTGGCAGCTCTGCAGGGGCAGGCCGAGAGGTGGTTGACGCCACGTCAGCTTAAGCCAGGAATGGTCGTTTCTGACAATGGCACCAACCTCCTCTCCGCCCTGCGACAGGGGCAGCTCACCCATGTGCCCTGCATGGCTCACGTCCTCAACCTGGTGGTGCAGCGGTTCTTGGGCAGGTTCCCAGGCTTACAGGATGTCCTGAGGCAGGCCAGGAAAGTCTGTGTGCATTTCCGCCGATCTTATAATGCCAGTGCTCGGCTGACTGAGCTGCAAAAGGAGCTGAACCTGCCCAAGAACCGCCTAATATGTGACATGCCCACCAGGTGGAACTCAACGTTGGCCATGCTGCAGCGACTGCACACGCAGCAGAGGGCCATCAATGAGTACCTTTGCGACTATGGCACCAGGACAGGGTCAGGGGAGCTTGGTTTTTTTTCCCCACGTCAGTGGAGCATGATCAGGGATGCATGCACTGTCCTCTCACCATTTGAGGAGGCCACGAGGATGGTGAGCAGTGACAGTGCATGCATCAGTGACACTGTCCCTCTTGTCCACCTGTTGGAGCATACGCTGCGTGGGATAATGGACAGGGCACTTGAGGCAGAACAGAGGCAGGAAGAGGAGGACTTCCTTGCCTCTCAAGGCCCCCTTTATCCGGACAGTGTTCCTTCTGTCCCACCCATCACACAGGAAGAGGATGAGGAGGAGGAGGAGGAGGAGGATTGTGTGAGCATGGAGGTGGAGCCTGGCACTCAGCATCAGCAGCAGCAGTCTTTTAGGGATGATGTACAGTCCCAACAAACCAGTGGACTTGTACGTGGCTGGGAGGAGGTGGCTGGCGATCATGTCATCCTCAGTGACCCAGAAGACTCCGGACCGAATGCCTCAGCTAACCTACGCTGCATGGCCTCCCTGATCCTGCAAAGCCTGCGGAAGGATCCTCGTGTTCTTCGGATCAAGGAGAGGGACCATTACTGGCTGGCCACTCTCCTTGATCCGCGGTACAAGGGTAAGGTTGCGGACCTTATCTTGCCGTCGCAGAGGGAGCAGAGGATGAGACATCTCAGGGAGGCCTTGCAGAAAGGTCTGTGCAACGCGTTCCCAGAAACTGGGAGGCTACAAACTCCTGGTCCTGGGCGACGAGTTGCTGAGGCTTCGGTCAGTAGCAGAAGGAGCGGTGGGGAAGGTGGACGTCTGACCGATGCGTTCAGACAATTTTTTAGTCCGCAGCCCCAAGGTATGATCGGTTCCAGCAACCATCGCCAGCATCTGATATACATGGTGCAGGAATACCTTGGGGCAAGGTCAGACTTGGACACCTTTCCCACCGAAAATCCTCTGGCTTACTGGGTCCTGAGGATGGATCACTGGCCAGAGCTTGCACAGTATGCAATTGAGCTACTGGCCTGTCCTGCCTCCAGCGTTCTTTCCGAACGCACATTCAGTGCTGCTGGAGGATTTGTCACCGATCATAGGGTGCGCCTGTCCACCGCCTCGGTTGATCGACTGACCTTCATCAAAATGAATCAGTCTTGGATCACCACCAGCTACCAGGCACCTGAGGCGGATATAACCGAATAATTTTTAATATCACATCCCTTCAAGACTGCCTATGCTGATGCTGAGTGACTGTCCTCTTATGTTCACTGACTATCCTCTTCCTCCTCCTCAATGATCCATGCCACCACACCAGTGCCTAAGGCACAATTTTTCAGCCCCTGTTTAACAGGGGCGTGTACATACAATTTTTATAAAAAAATGCTTGGCAACACGTGTGACTGCTGTGCTCCAAGTACAGTATCTGTGAGGGGTTGCAGTGTTGTGGCACCAGCACCAGTGCCTAAGGCAAATTTTTCAGCCCCTGTTTAACAGGGGCGTGTACGTACAATTTTAAAAAAAAAATGCTTCGCAACACGTGTGACTGCTGTGCTCCAAGTACAGTATCTGTGAGGGGTTGCAGTGTTGTGGCACCAGCACCAGTGCCTAAGGCAAATTTTTCAGCCCCTGTTTAACAGGGGCGTGTACTTACAATTTTTAAAAAAAAATGCTTCGCAACACGTGTGACTGCTGTGCTCCAAGTACAGTATCTGTGAGGGGTTGCAGTGTTGTGGCACCAGCACCAGTGCCTAAGGCAAATTTTTCAGCCCTGTTTAACAGGGGCGTGTACTTACAATTTTTTAAAAAAATGCTTTGCAACACGTGTGACTGCTGTGCTCCAAGTACAGTATCTGTGAGGGGTTGCAGTGTTGTGGCACCAGCACCAGTGCCTAAGGCACAATTTTTCAGCCCCTGTTTAACAGGGGCGGGTAATTACAATTTTTTAAAAAAAATGCTTCGCAACACGTGTGACTGCTGTGCTCCAAGTACAGTATCTGTGAGGGGTTGCAGTGTTGTGGCACCAGCACCAGTGCCTAAGGCACAATTTTTCAGCCCCTGTTTAACAGGGCGTGTACTTACAATTTTTTAAAAAAATGCTTCGCAACACGTGTGACTGCTGTGCTCCAAGTACAGTATCTGTGAGGGGTTGCAGTGTTGTGGCACCAGCACCAGTGCCTAAGGCACAATTTTTCAGCCCCTGTTTAACAGGGGCGTGTACTTACAATTTTTTAAAAAAAATGCTTCGCAACACGTGTGACTGCTGTGCTCCAAGTACAGTATCTGTGAGGGGTTGCAGTGTTGTGGCACCAGCACCAATGCCTAAGGCACAATTTTTCAGCCCCTGTTTAACAGGGGCGTGTACTTACAATTTTTTAAAAAAATGCTTTGCAACACGTGTGACTGCTGTGCTCCAAGTACAGTATCTGTGAGGGGTTGCAGTGTTGTGGCACCAGCACCAGTGCCTAAGGCACAATTTTTCAGCCCCTGTTTAACAGGGGCGGGTAATTACAATTTTTTAAAAAAAATGCTTCGCAACACGTGTGACTGCTGTGCTCCAAGTACAGTATCTGTGAGGGGTTGCAGTGTTGTGGCACCAGCACCAGTGCCTAAGGCACAATTTTTCAGCCCCTGTTTAACAGGGGCGTGTACTTACAATTTTTTAAAAAAATGCTTTGCAACACGTGTGACTGCTGTGCTCCAAGTACAGTATCTGTGAGGGGTTGCAGTGTTGTGGCACCAGCACCAGTGCCTAAGGCACAATTTTTCAGCCCCTGTTTAACAGGGGCGTGTACTTACAATTTTTTAAAAAAATGCTTCGCAACACGTGTGACTGCTGTGCTCCAAGTACAGTATCTGTGAGGGGTTGCAGTGTTGTGGCACCAGCACCAGTGCCTAAGGCACAATTTTTCAGCCCCTGTTTAACAGGGGCGGGTAATTACAAATCTTTTTTTTTAACTTTAATCTTTATTAAACATATTTCTTTTAATCTTACAGACATTTATATTAACAAAGCGTATACCAAACTTATACATTAATTTATCCTGCCTGTTATTGCCCCGATAATTTAACATTGTTGTATTCCTTTTCTACCCCTCATCTATTCTCTCCCTATCCACCCCCCTCCCCCCCCCACCTTACCCCACCCCCTTTTCTGGTACTTTGTTATTTTATATTAACTCTTTGACATCCATAATCTCCACATATTCTCAAATTCTGCACAATTGCCTCTTTTCATGTAGGCTACTCTTTCTTTCATAAGTGTTTCATTTACGCCTTCTACCCAATTCTCAACTGTCGGTGGGTGTTTTGATTGCCATCTCAGTGTAATCATCTTCCTTGCTTGGAACAGACTCCTCAGAATAGCAACCGTGGTGCTCTTCCTTTCCCCTTGCTCCTGTCTATACCCCAGAATGCACACCTTCGCCTCGTTTGCCAGCCCAGTAGAGAACCTTTCCCTCAGGGTCTGGGTCACTCCCTCCCAATAACGAAAGAGTTTCGGGCATCTCCATACCATATGTAGGAGGTCCCCTGTTCCCTGACATCTAGGGCATTTGTCATCTGTTCTTTTACCAAATTTGTGCAGGCGTTTTGGGGTATAGTAGGCTCTGTTTAATAACATTAAATGGGATATCCTTTGCGAGGCTGAGACTGACACCATTGGGCTCATCTCAAGGACCCTTCTCCACTGCTCCCGTGATACTTCCCCTATATCCCGTTCCCATTTCCTTCTTACTAGTTCAAGTTTCACGTTGCTTTTAGTTGTTGTATTGATCTGCCCATATATTACCGAGATTAAGCCCTTCATGGGGCCCGGCCGGGATAGTCGTTGTAACAGGGGAGTATCCGCCCAGTTTGGCGATTGGCCGCCAAACTGAGATCTCAGGGCATGCGCTATTTGGAGGTACGTATAATGTGCATTCTGGGGTATTTTAAATTCTTCTTGCAGGGCTGTAAATGTTTTAAGCTTATTTCCCATATAGAGTTGGTTCAATCTTTTTATTCCGTGCACAACCCATTCTTTATTTCTGCCAATCTGTAATATTTCTTGTAACTTGTTATTATTCCATATGGGCGAGAACTCGTTCCACCCATTATAGTTCAGGGCTTTTTTAGATGCATTCCATATCTTCGCTAGCATCCGAATTGTCGGGTACCTACAAGGAAAGGAATCTGCCTCTAATGCCTCTACTAGTGAGTCGTGTGGGTTGTCTGTCATCAGAATTTTCCCGTTCGGGGTACCACCGTTCTCCTCCCCACACCCCGCCAGTTGCTGTAATTGTGCCGCCCAGAAATAATACTCTGGGTTGGGAAGTGCCACTCCCCCCTCCCCTGTGGGTAATTGTAATGTGCGTAGGCCTATCCTGGATTGTCCCCCCTTCCATATCAGTTCTCTGAAGAGGCTTTCCATCTTGTTGAACCATTTTTTGGCAATCCACACAGGTGCATTGTGTAGTACGTACAGCAGTTGAGGCAGCCAGATCATTTTGATCAGGCTGCATCTACCTGCTGCTGATAGTGGTAGTCGTCTCCAGATGTCGTTTTTTTCCCTGAGTTTTTTTAAAAGAGGGAGAAGATTTTTTTTGATGTATTGATTAGGATCTGTAGTAATGACTATTCCTAAGTACTTCAATGCTTCTACCACTGCCAACTGGGGGTTCCCTGGCAAACTTATTTCCCCCTGTGAATCTATCGGCATTAGTTCTGATTTAGACCAGTTAATCTCCAACCCTGAGAAACTGCCAAATATCTCCACTAATCTCATCGCCTTGCTCAGGGATTGACTCGTGTCGCCCAGGAACAAAAGGATGTCATCCGCGTATAACGCGATTTTTTCCTCTCCTGAGCTCCTCTGAAAACCCTTTAAGTCGGTGCACTTTCTTATGGTGATAGCCAGGGGCTCCATGGCCAAGGCGAAGAGCAGTGGGGACAGTGGGCATCCTTGCCTTGTGCCCCTTTCCAATGTTATCCTGTCTGATAATTTGTTGTTAATTTTTAATCTTGCAGTGGGTTTATCATAGAGTAATTTGATCCAGCCAATAAATGAAGGGCCAAATCCAAATTTCCCCAATATTTTCCAAATATACTGCCATTCTATGGTGTCAAAAGCTTTTGTCACGTCCAGAGACAGTATCGCTCTATCCCCCCTATTTTTTACTGGCGATTGTAGATTTAGAAAGGTCCTTCTAATGTTCGTGCTAGTGGATCTATTTGGTATAAACCCTGCCTGGTCTGGGTGGACCAATCCCTGGATAAGCCCTTTCAACCTAGTTGCCAATATTTTTGCTAAAATTTTTGCATCTGCGCACAACAATGATATCGGTCTGTATGCCCCCACATCTTTTGGGTCCTTCCCCTCCTTGTGTAGTACGGTTATGGTAGCTTCTAGCATTGAGGCGGGCAAGTGTCCAATTTCCCTCGCCCCCTCCAACGCTTTTAGCAATTCCGGTAAGAGTATCTCGCCAAAGTGCTTATATGTCTCTATGGGTAGTCCATCAGGACCCGGAGACTTATGGTTGGCCATCTCTGCCACTGCTTGCTGTAACTCCGCAAGAGTTAATGGGGCTTCCAATGAATCTCTATCTTCTTGTGAAACAGTTGGGATTTCCAAGCTACCCAGGAAATCTTCCATTGTTTCCTCCCTGCCTTTCTTTTGGGCTGTGTATAGTTTTTGATAATATTCCTTAAAAGTCTGTAAAATCTGGAAAGGGTCTGAAGTCTCCTCCTGTCCTGCGGTCCTAATTACCGTAATTGTGGATGATGGCGCGTTGGTCTTCACCAACTGTGCCAGCATCCTACCCATTGATTCTCCTTCCATAAAGGAGACTTGGCGCTGCAGTAGCAGTTTTTTCTCTTCTCTCTGTATATTTATCAACCTATATTGCTGCTGTTTGGCCAACCATACTATTTTCTTGTCTGGGGATGGGTCCGTTATATAGTTATTTTCTGCTAGCGTCGCTTCCGCCCTTATGTTTTCCTCTTGTGCCCTTTCTGCTTTATTATGTTTGGCGATTTGCTGTATAAGAACCCCCCTTAAAAAGGCCTTTAATGTGTCCCATATTACCCGGGTACTTGCAGTACCAGTATTTCTCTCTACAAATTCCCTCAAGTTGGCGAGGATATCTCTTGGGTCTTTGAATAGTTCGAACCAATATGCATTTATTTTCCATTCCTCCCGTTTTCTTTGGTCCCCCAAATTTAATGCTATCGTTAGTGGTGAGTGGTCTGATATCCCTCTCGGCCAGTACCTGATCTCCTCCGTAAGCTGAGACATTTTGTCGTTCCCCAGTGCCATGTCTATTCTAGATAAGGTGGAGTGGGTGGCAGAATAACAGGAGTATTGTTGAACCCCGGGATGCCTCACCCTCCACAGGTCCAGCAAGCCTATCTCCGTCAATAACCGACTTAGCCTATTGCGGTCCATGGTTCCTAGTCCCCCCTTTACTGGAAGTCTGTCAATCCTGTCGTCTAATACCTCGTTAAAATCTCCTATTATCAATGCTGGAGTATCCTGTTTATCCATCAAAAAGTCATTTAATTTTAACATGACGTCCAGTTTAAAGGGCGGGGGGATGTATATATTGGCCACCACTAGCATTTTGTTATTGATGGTACAAAGAAGAAAAATATAACGGCCCTGTTCATCTATACAGACCTGCCTGCAGGAGAAATTCACCCCTGTTTTTACCAGCACACTCACCCCCCTGCCATAAGAGCTGTAGACTGAGTGGTACTGTGCCTGGTATTTCTTTTTCGCCCGAATTTGAGACATTGTATCCTTAGTGAGGTGCGTCTCCTGCAGGCAGATCAATTCTGCTCCATATTTCTCCATCATAGAGAATACCACCGCCCTCTTACCCGCTGTACCTAAGCCTCTTACATTCCAAGATCCCACTCGTAGTGTCTTAACCTGCATCAAGGACCCTCTCCATCCTGTCTTACTTCAAGTGACCCCTTTCCTTTGTTTTTTCTTTTCTTTTTTTTTCTCTTTTACCTTTTACTTTACGGCATTTTAACTTTTTTTTACCCACCCAGTTATTTGTTTTTAGGTTCACACGTGTTTCACTCCTCCTTTTGCATGCAAAAACAAAACCTTGAAAAATACTGTCATTCTTAATCCTACACTGTGTTATTGCTAACTTTAAATCTGTGTTTTTAGTGCATCTCTCTTTTTTTTTTGTTAATAAAAAATCATTTAAGTGTGCTAGTGTCCCCTTCCCCTCCCTCTTCCTTTCTACATCCTCCCCCCCTCCCTCCTCCCTCCACCATCCTTGGTGTCCCCCAAAGGGGCTATTAGTGACCTTTACCCACTCCTTTTGCTCAATCTTCCAATCTTTCTCATCCAACATTTCCCCCCCCACCCATACGCTGTGTGCTCACCCCCCTCCCTCCACTCCCTTTTCATAAATCATATTAGTGCAATCTTTATACATATAAGTATTCAAGTACCTTTCCCCTTGCTCCCCCCTGTTTCATCCACCCCCTCCCTCTCCCAATCAGGTTATTTGAAATGAGTCCTTGTTTTCTTCCAGCCATTTATCCACCCCAGCCGGGGTTTCAAAAAACAGGTTAGTTCCTAGGGCAGTCACGCGGAGTTTTGCGGGGTAAAAGAGGGCATAGGGAATCTTGAATTTTTGTAGATTTCTTTTGGAATGAATAAACTCCGCCCGTCTCTTCTGTAAATCCATTGAGAAATCTGAATAGAATGAAATTTTTATACCGTTATACTGGATGGTTCCAGCCTCTCTGGCTTTTCGTAACAGGGTAATCTTGTCCCTGAAGTTCAGGAATTTAATCAGTAAAGTTCTAGGATGACCCCCTGTAGCGGTAGGTCTGGAAGGTACTCTGTGTGCTCTCACTATGCAGAACATTGGTGAAAAAGTCTCTCTCCCAAAGGTCTCGATCAGCCAATTCTCCAGAAATTCAATAGGGTTTCTACCCTCGCTTTTTTCAGGAATCCCCACCACCCGCACATTGTCCCGCCGACTCCTGTTTTCTAATTCCTCCATTTTAAACTCCTGCCGATGCATCTGTTTTTTCATGTCTTTGAGTTCTCTTATTAGAGGCAATAACTCATCTTCAATCTGGGAGACCCTCCCTTCCAGCTCGGTGGTTCTTTCTGCTGTCTTTTGCACATCGAGCCTGACCATGTTTAAATCTTGTTTGACCCCTTTCATTTGCTCACATAAGTCCTTGAGTGATTCATTACATGCCCTTACTGCCATTAATACATCAGTCAGAGTCGGTTCTTTCGGTGGTGGTATAACGATCCCCGCTGCGCCGTCCACTGGCTCAGCGGAGCTCTGTGTACCCTGAGTGCTGTGGTCGGGGGGGGCTGAGTTCTTATTGCCCCCTATTTTATTGGGGTGGGTCGACGCCCGGGGGGTTAAAAGAGTAGCTTGATTCTGACCATGGCTTCTCCTGTCCAGCGCCCCTCCTTGCTGTGCCTTAAGTTGCGCCCCCCCTTTCTTTGTGGGGGATTGTGCGGAGGGATGTGCATATTGTTCTAATTTAGCAGCTGCTGCAGCTCCCGCTTGCTGTTGATTTTTATCTTTGCCTGACCGTAACTGTTGCTGCATTTTCTAAGAAAAGATAAATTCACAGCCCACAAAAAAAAAAAAAAGAAAACGGACAAAAGAGATAGGGCGGGATACTGGGCAGGCAGGAGCAGGTCAGGGATCGCTGAGTGATCTATTGTCGCAGATGTCACAGGTCCTGTTAGTTATACCTACAGCTCATTAAGCTCCTTAAACAACTGCCTCTGCTGTACTTAGATACTACTGGGCAGCAAGCTATTTTTAGCAGCCGTCTAAAGTTAGTGCTCCTCTCCTCTCAGAGAACAGTTCTTAGAGTACGTCCTTTCTACAGGTAGTCACAGGTAATCACAGGTAATCACAGTCAATCACAGCAAGAACTTTAACTGTCTCTAAAGGGGTACCCGTATTTCACTCTGGACCGTGCATGTGTAACAGATATCAGAATACGGTGTCGGAATAGGATATTTCTAAGAGAGGATTCAACTTCTCAAAATAACAAGTACAGTCTCTCAGTTTTTGGTACTCACACGACCTGATATAATATAAGACCTCCTGTTTTAATCAACGCTGGGGTGTAGCTGATTTTTTGGCCGTTGCTGGGGGATCTGGGAGATCTAGGGGGTCTTCCGTTGGGGTATAGCAGGCTCTCAGCAATCTCTCAATTGAGCACGTACTTGCTGTGTGCTGTGTGCTGTGGGCTGTATGCTTATTCCAGAGAAAGCTCTCTCTCCCTCCGTTCGAATATAATTAATGTACAGTTAATATCAGGATAGACAGTCACTGAGTTTTTCCCCCACCAACAGTTTATTTTTAGCCAGCATCAGGCATACCCCCACACTCCACACTCACCACACCGCCCGGCTTATGCAGTCTTGGGGGAGTCACCTCTCCTCACCTCTCCTGGGCGTTTTAAGGGTAGTTTCCAGGGCAGTTTCCAGGGCAGTCTGGCAGTCTGGGAGTCTCCTTGGAGTTCCCCCCCTCCTCCGGTGTCCTGTTTTTTCCCACCGTGTGTTCAGCTCAATAAGCCGGCGAGTCGGTTTGAATTTCCCGCCGCTCTTCCTCTCAGCACGGGCGGCGAGGCAGGAGATAGCGTGTGACGTCACCCTCGGCCGGCTTCGGCTATTTCCGTGTAGGCACGCTGCAGTTCTGTGCTAGATGGCTCGGGCTGACATCGGGAATCTCCGGGCTGTACGCTGTGTGTCTCTAAAAGGAGATAGTCACGGGTCTCAGCATCTCAGCATTTCAGTGGAGCGGAGCGGAGGGTAGAGGTGAGCACGTACGCTCTCACATTCCTCTCACATTCCTCTCACACCAAACCACACCTCATGCCCGGTCACGCCCCCCCCAATTACAAATCTTGATCTAATAGTTCACAGCAGGGCCCATTCCTGCGCCCACCAAGAGTAACTATGAGGGCCTACAGTCTTGTGGCAACACCGTCCACCACCACCGCCAAAGGCCCAATTTTTCTGCCCTGTTCATCAGGTGCTTGCAATTACAAATCTTGATCTAATAACTCACAGCAGGGCCCATTCCTGCGCCCACCAAGAGTAACTGTGAGAGCTTACAGTCTTGTGGCAACACCGTCCACCACCACCACCACCACCCCCAATTTTTCTGCCCTGTTCATCAGGTGCTTGCAATTACAAATCTTGAACTAATAACTCACAGCAGGGCCCATTCCTGCGCCCACCAAGAGTAACTGTGAGAGCTTACAGTCTTGTGGCAACACCGTCCACCACCACCACCACCCCCAATTTTTCTGCCCTGTTCAACAGGTGCATGCAATTACAAATCTTGATCTAATAACTCACAGCAGGGCCCATTCTTGCGCCCACCAAGAGTAACTGTGAGAGCTTACAGTCTTGTGGCAACACCGTCCACCACCACCGCCAAAGGCCCAATTTTTCTGCCCTGTTCATCAGGTGCTTGCAATTACAAATCTTGATCTAATAACTCACAGCAGGGCCCATTCCTGCGCCCACCAAGAGTAACTGTGAGAGCTTACAGTCTTGTGGCAACACCGTCCACCACCACCACCACCACCCCCAATTTTTCTGCCCTGTTCAACAGGTGCATGCAATTACAAATCTTGATCTATTAACTCACAGCAGGGCCCATTCCTGTGCCCACCAGTCTTGTGGCTACACCAACATCTAATAGGGCAAATTTCTGCAGAGTATATACGCCAGGCCCCTACTTTCAAACATCCAACTTACAAACGACTCCTACTTGCAAATGGAAAGAGAAAACAGGAAGTGAGAGGAAATCTACCCCTAGGAAGGGAAATTCTATCCTGTTAGATTTAATTTGGGAAAAAGGTACCTCCTCTCTACTGATACTTTATCACCAATCCTTGTTTCAATTAAAACCCCACTTTTTCCAAAAACATTTGTCATTGGGACGGAAAGTTAGGTGACATGTTCTGAACAGATGTGCAAAGACAGCAAATGTTACAGGGGTGTTAACCCCTCCCTATGTTCTCCAAAAAGCTTAAAAATAGATTTTTTTGGGATGGAGCTACACTTCATAATGTACCTGTTCAGATTCTACTTAAGAACAAACCTAAAGCCGCAAGTGGTTTTAAATGGCTTCTTTTTTTTCCTTTACAAATGACATTTTGTGCAAGGACAGTTCTAAACACGGGAAACACATGCCACTTCACAGGCATACTTTAGACACCCCCCATGTACCATATTTAAAGGAAAATTTCACTTTTTTTTTTTCACTTTATGCATCATTAAAATGACTGCTCCCGAAAAAACGTTAGTTTTTAAAAGTTCTTTTTGCATTGATATATGTCCCCTGGGGCAGGACCCGGGTCCCCAAACCTGTTTTATGACATTAACATGCATATTGGCCGTTGTAATTAGCACTTTTGATTTAGAACGTTCGCGTCCATTATAACGTATAGGGTTCGAAAATTCGCGCGAACTTTCGGTCGGTTCGAAGGTTCTGGTGCGAACCGAACCCGGGGGTGTTCGGCTCATCCCTACCAGTGAAGTGGGAGTATATCCAGCTGGGAGATCGGCAGGAGGTGTAAAAATGGACTTGCTGCAGTGTGCTACCCGGAGTAGTGGGGAGACACAGGTTGAAGCTCAACCTGCAGCAAGGTTAAGAACTCAAAAAGACTGGACTCTGTATGTGCCTGGTGTAATCCACCAGAGTGTTGAAAGTGGTAACCTAGGGGTGACCAATACAGTTTGTGTGCCAGGTTCCCTAGTGACAGGTGCTACAGAGATGCCCAGGGAAACCTCCCAGGAGCCCACAATGGTGAGGCACGTGGTTTCCCAGGACAACTGTGGAGCCACCCTAGTGGGCAAAAAAATGCCTTTGGAGAGGAAGGATGGTGTGCTGAGCGGCACACAGGGTGCTGTGTGTTCTGACCAAAAACAGCCTGTTAAAGCTTATAACACTGCTATGTCTATGAATGCTGATGGTAAAGGTACTGCTGATGATACATGTACTTGTGATGTGTTCAAAAGTAATAAGGAAAGAGTGATGTCTCCCTTGGCAACCAGACGCAGAGCCTCAGGGTTGTCCATGGAAGTCTCAGGGACTCTCCATGCGCTTGAGCCAGAGATTTTCCAGGACAACACTGACTTTGCTCTGGTGGAACAGACTGGGTCTACACCGTGCAGTGAGAGTTTGCGTGAGCAGTCTGTTTACCATATGTGTAACCCAGTTGGTAAGGGGTTAAGTCAGCTGGCCACAGCTGAAGGTACACAGCTGAGTGTGTTAGCGCCTCTGGAGCAAGGTGGTGATGGTGTATTGCAGCCTGCCTTGTTTGAAGCATTAGCAAAGGGTAAAAGCATGTTGTCAAAATGTGATTTATATAGAACTGACAAAGGTACTGTTTGTGCTGCTGAATCCCAGGTGCCTCCTAGAGCAGATGAGGTACTGCTGATCCCTCATAATAGAAGCACAATGGATTGGGACGGTTGGGCCAAACAATTACTAGCCATGTTAGACAAGGCTATGTTGAGTGACAGGGGTGTGAATACAACAACTGCTATACCAGATCAGGGCGCATGCATGGCAGATGTGGTGTTCACAGCCCAGCAGCTGAATGTCAAGTGTCAAGGTGACTTGCAGAGGCTTATTGGTGAGTTAGAGGGCATGAGTAGGAGACATGCGTCTGACAGTGGTTCAGAGGAGCGTCAGGCTGTGATGGATACCTCCAGTGAGGTGGAGGCCCCTTTAAATTTCTCGGGCCCTCAAGCTGCAGTGAATGAGCCCCTCCATGTCTCTAATAAGGGAAAGGTCCCCAAAAATGTTTTGCATATTGATGTGAAGTGTATAGAAATTACAGATATGCTAGTGGAACTGCTTGAACTGGTGAAAGCTCATTCCTTGTATACCTGGGTGCCTCCATTACAGTCAGATGTGGTAGTGCTGCATGGTACCAAAGGGTGGAGCCAGGTAATGCAAGCTGTGCTGGGTAACATTAATCACCAGTGGAACTGGTTGGTACGGTGCTTATTAATAGTCTGGCAAGTGATCTCACAGTTCCCTGTGAGGGTGCTTCCGGATAAGGTTCAGTACGGAAGGCGCTCTGGGGGGCTGCTGGAGACATCAGAGGTCTCTCCGCCTGATGCGTTGATGGACATGTCTGCTAGTGTGGTCCGAGGTGCGGCTGAGCAGGGTTTAGTAAATGGCGCGGATACTGCCTCACCCGCTAAACCTCCCAAGAAGGAAGGGCCAGATATGGACGCGGCAAAAGTAGACATTCTGTCTGTCACCTGCAGAGAGGTACAAGTTGGGGTACCCGGAGATGCTTTTAAATATAGTATGGAGAGGAACAAAAATTGTGACATGGAAAAATGTGAGCTGGCAAAGATTGGTTTTGCTATAAATGGGTCATGTGTTGCTCAATGTCAATTGCTAGGACAACTGCCCACAGAGATTTGGACAACAGGTGAAGGGAAGCCTTGTGAAGGTCCCATAGGGGGTAGCTGCTCACCTGTGTGTTGTCCCTCCTTGGGCCTGACCCTACCAAACCCTGAACAAGAAAGAATTGACGGTATCGGTAATTGGAGAAATGGTGGTGTATTACTGAATGTTAATGTAAATAATGACCTTGATATGGCCATGAATAATTTCTTGGAAAATGAGCATGATACACAGATGTTGAGCTCTGGGGAGTTGGTAGTCAAAGGTAAAGGCAAAAGAGTTGGTAAACCCAAGAGACCTACTGTGATGGGTAAAACAGGTATTAGTGAGGGAAAAGGTGGTTCCTCATCAGGCGTAGTGTCTGGAGCAAGTTCCCTACAGAATCCGGAAACTGAGTTGGAAGGAAGTAGCAGGAAAGGCAGGGTTCCACCAGAAAATAAATGTGAGCTCAGGAACCCCAAGGATAGAGGGAGTAGGCTGAGGATACAGAACTGTAGGACCCCGTTGCGATCCAGGGTAGGGCGTGCCTGGAAACGCACCCGGAAAAAAAATTGGGCCTACGCAGCGAACAGCTGGCGCAGAAGTGCCCCAATCAAGGATTCGGGCTGGTGTGTTCCGGCCCCTTCGGGTTCGAAACAAGGGGAGGGGATATGTGACAGTAGGAGATGCTGTCTAGGTAAAATTGATAATTTGGAGGACACAGGGTATTCACATTTGCTTGGTGCAAGGCTACAGAGCATAAATGTGGACTGGAGAAAACTGCTTTTGCAGCTTTCTCCAGGTTTTGGTATTTGGTCATGGGGCTCTGTAGTTTGGAGATTCCATAGTGTCTTGGGTGGGACGGTATCTCCAACCCTGTGTCCAGATTTTGTAAATTACCAGCAGGGTGTGTGCTCAGGTGAGCACAGCACTTATAATGAGAGTATGGGAAGACTTCATGGCTCCCAGTTGGAGACTGCTCCACACCCAGAGAGACAGCAGGTCTCCAGGAGTCAGAGAGGTTGCAGGTTGCAGGAGGCAGCCAGAACGTGCGACTGCAAGAGGCAGTGCAACAGCTTGAGGACTAAGGCCAGAGCGAAGCCGTGGGCGCTAAAGAGAAGCCATCTTCAGTGAGGAAATCCTGTGGTCTGTGTGACCAGGACAAAGCGCAGAGGTACTGCTAAAGAGCCAGGTGGGCTAGCATTTTCTGTGAGTGTTTATTTGCTGGAGAAGAACCCCTGTGTGGGAAAACTTTATGTTACAGACTTTCATTTGCCTTTTTAATAAAAATGGGATATCATGCCCTTAAATATAGTTCCTGACTGGCTTGAATCACTAACAAACGCATCTACCACGAGAGCTAATGGTCCCCCATGTTACAATATATATATGTATACAAACGTATACACATACACACAAAGCAGATGCTGAATACACAAAAGCTGGTGCATGTAGGTATACCCAATATTTAAACTTTAGGGCATGGGAATTTAACAAGATTCTCTGGATAACAATGAATCAAATGAATAAAATAAAATAAAATAAAATAAAAAATGACATGAAATAAAAAATGACCAGGGATATGACGGGGAGGGGTAGTGGGGTGTACTAAATAAGTCCGTAGCAATGGCAGCCATCCAGTGGGAACAGAAACTGTTATTCCCGGTACACTAGAAAAGAAACAAGAAAGAGAGGCGCCTCTGGGTGCAGACTGTATAACAGTTTTAATATTTGTGCAAAAGACAAAGATAAAATACACTCACATTTAGTAGGTGAGTGTTGAGCATAAAAAGTGTCCTGTGTGGTTGAAGTCAAACGCTGGGGCTGGATCTGTGCAGGGGTTCTCGTCCACAGGCTGAGGCAGATGTCTTCCTGGCCGTCCGTAGTAGATGGGGTGCCAAAGCGAGGCTTGGAACTCAAGCGTACAATCCATGCGAGCAGCGATGACGTCACAGCATGCAACGCGTTTCCTGAGCTGGCAGGGCCGTGTATCATGTGACGACCGTGCTCCTTTGTCAAGCTCGACAAGAGTTTTAGCAGTTTAGCCGATTGATTAGAATGTGCTAAACAATGTTCCCCCAGCTCTGAGGGTGTAGTGTCACTATTGTTTTTTTTTTTTACTTTTATGTTGTTTTTGTTACCTAGAACTGTGTCAAGTGTTCCTGCGAGAGCAAGCGCAAGGCGTAAAAGTTTGTCACCAGAAGACGCTGACACCAGTCAAGAAACCATTTCTGATACAGTTTCATCCCAAGAATATATACCATCCACTGAAGAACCTGCGGTATGTATTTTCAAAACGTCACAACCTCCGCCCAAAAAATAACAAAAAAACACTGGCGTTGGTACATATGTTCTTTTGAGGAGAAACAACAGCTTACTTTTTGGGCAAAGTACCCCCTCAGTACTTCTGGCTTTGGTCTTCAGGTCTTGCTGTTAATAGTTTTTTGGGGCTGTGTATCATCTATTCTAAACAGGTGATGCAAGCTGTGACATGACTTAAATATTTGTGCAAGCATCATGTTTAGCAGTATGCTGTTGAGTAAAGTGTGACCTCAACATCAGAAGCATAATCTATATATTTGATCTATTTTCAGGGAAATACAGATAGGAGAGTCCGGTCTACTTCAACCACCCGACAAACACGCTTGACTCAACAAGAGACACCTTTTGAGGAATATTTTAACCGTATTATTGCAGAAATGAGAAGCCAATCCCAAAAGCAGGCCAAAGATGATGAATTCCTCAACATCTCAGACCCAGATGTAATGTTTTTGCGAATGTTGCTTTGTCTAGTCAGGGAGATTCCTCCAGATAAGCGCACTGAGGTCAGGGGTGATATACATGCCTATTTAACGTATATCGTGTCCGCTTGCAAAGAGCTACGCTCATATCCTAAATTTCAGCCATGGGCTATGGGTTTCAATTCACCTAGTGGCTCTTTGAGTAGACCAATGCCCAGTCAGCAGTGCCATGACAACACACCTGCCATTAACCCTTATGCAGGACCCCCACCAATGTATACACCTTACCCAGCTAATCCCGGTTATCAAAGGATGCATGTGCAGCCACACCCAGTTACTTCACCCTCATCTTCCCGATCACGATCACCCATAGATGTTGGCAGTGAACCAAGCCACTCCTCTATGCGTCACCCTTATCCAGTGTATGAAAACTTATAGTTTAGACCTTCTAATTACATATGACTGTTTTAATATTTAATTTTAATGTTTTTGATACGTATACAAACTAATGTTTACAACCCCAGATTCCTCCATCGATGCTGAACTGTGTGGATGGAGGAATCTCCCACTGTCCCAAGCTTGAATATCTTGCTACTTGGCCCCGCTGCCTCTCACAATACCTCAACATTCTGATTGGGTGCAAGCATTGTTTAGGTTGAGAGCCAGCGGGACTGACTATAGATACTGAAGCTTGGCGCAGTGGGAGATCACCCCATCTACACAGTGCAGCGTACATGGAGAAATCTGTTGAACTTTTTTTACTGCACTCAGTGTCCAGCTGTATACTCAAAAAACTGTTAGCAGCACTTTATGCATACTATATTTTTCATGGGGGGGGGGTGTATTTCTTTGGGAGTCATGTTACCATTTGTACTTTGTACTGAGTCAACTCAGTGTCCAGCTGTATACTCAAAAAATTGTTAGCAGCACTTTAAGCATACTATATTTTTCAGGGGGGGGGGGGGGGGGTGTTATTTTTTGGGACTCATGTTACCATGAGTCCATGTTACCATGTTACCACAAATACCAAATGCGCACTTCACCATTCTCCGAGCTCTGCTGAGACGATAATTAAAAATGCGCTTCCTGGCAGTGAGACCATGCCTCGTATAGGGCCTGAGAAGGTGGGTGGATAAGGCAAATGCCTCATCTCCAAGCACTACCAAGGGAAGATCGGGCATAGCAGCACCAGGAAGAGGCCTTGCCTGTGGCACATTAAATTCCCCATATTCAAATCGCTGGCCCAACATGGAATTACGAAAGATTCTGGAATCGCCAGAACTCCCGTAAGCTCCGACATCCACAGCAATGAATCTCATGTTGGCATCGCTGAGTCCCAGGAGGACAATGGAGAAGTACTTTTTATAGTTAAAATAGCGGGAACCTGAGTTTGGTGGCTTGATGAGTCGGATATGTTTCCCATCTAATACCCCAATGCAATTTGGGAAGTTAGTCTTCTCCCAAAATTCTTCCGCTATTTCCTCCCACAGACTGTATGTTGGTTCCGGCATGACTCTGGTTTTAAGCTCTTCCCAAATAACAAGGCAAGTATCATGTACTATTGTAGCTACAGTGGAAATTCCCATTAGGAATTGATGATGGAGGGAGGTGAAACTGGCACCAGTGGCAAGGTATCTGCAATACAATATTGATAACAATTAAAAAAAAAATATATATATATATATATATACATACACACTATTGTCAATAATATTGGTACACCTGCATGTACATGAGCATGTGTTCAACATATGGAAACCTACCTTAAAGTAAGTAACAGCCGTTCTTCTGCACTAATGCTTCTTCTCATGTTGGTCCTGGTTCTACTCAGGCGTCCTGTAAAAAGTTCCAACAGTTCATCGAAGGTTGCCACCGACATCCTCGTGTAATTAAAGAACTTGTCCCCGTGAGTCCTCAGCTCACCGAACATCAGGGCAAAGTAGCCAATCGATAGACGCTGGGAGGTCAAGGGATGGACCCAGTAACGACGGGGACGTCGCCTACACTCGATCGCTCTTCTCCTCTTCATCCTCATCATCAGCAATATGAGCATTGCCAGCAAACCGCTCATATTCACATTAATTTTCCAAAAAAATCCAAAAAATCAGGCACAATACACTGATCACTCCTCTCCCTACGAAACTCCAACACACACTCAGCCAGTGAACAAAGAAACTAGAAAAAGGTGGTTTGCAATGCAGAGGACCGAAATGCATCATGTGTAGATTCAAGGGAACAATTCCCTTGGGAACAAAAGGGTTGCTATGGGAATGCTTTTGGAATGTACTGCAGCTAAACGCAACTGCACACAAACGCTCGTAAACGCAGGTAATCGCACTGTACAAATGCAGCTGATCGCTGTACCTGGAGTCTTGAAGTTTCACAGACAAAATAAACATGCTAAACTGCGGCAGAACAGCCGTCCATGTGAAAGGGGCCTAAAAGTCAGCAGCTAAAAAAAAAGTAGCTGCTGACTTTTAATAAGTACATTTACCCTCCCAGGGCGCCCGCGATGTCGGTCGTGGAGGCCGAGATGTCCCTCGGCGATCCGGTTCCAGCGCCGCCATCCTCAGTAAGGGAAATGGCCAGCGAGCGCTGCCCGTTTCCTACTGCGCATGCGCGAGTCGCCGCACGGCCTACTGCGCATGCGCGAGTCGAATTTGTGAATGGGGAACGCGATGTGTTGTGGGACATAGTTCCCATAACACACCGCGCCCCATTCACTAGAAGGCGGCGCTAGAAGAACAGCTCCGAGGAACAGGAAGAGGCAGATTAGGACGATCTGCCTAGCAACAGCCATTTCTGGTAAGTAAAAAAAAAATTTAAATTTGTATTAACATTTTTATTAAGTTTTGTTTTTCAGGGTGGCCCTCCACATTAAAGAAGTACTGTATAGCCAAAGCTTTATTGGCTATATTTCTCCCATGGATCACAGGAGTGCAGTTAGTTCTACACACCTGTGACCCGTTTTCCGCAGACAACGGGCTGAGACCCACTGTCGGTTGACGTCACAGAACTGGTCATGGCTCTGGAAAGAACCATATGGTTGGGATCCACCCAGAAGGCTGGGTTAACACCTTGCTCAGCCTCCCAGCAATCTTCCCAGAGCCTGAGCCAGCCCCTCCCTCCCCATCCACAGCCCAGTGCTCCAGTGAGCACTGGAGAGAAGAGCAGAGAGCCGTGACTGTCACTGGAGCACTGGGCTGTGGAACGGAGGGAAGAACTGAGCAATCAGCAGTGTTTGATCATTCAGTTCTCACTACAGAGCAGGCAGGAGACAGATGCAGCATCCACCTAGGTGAGTATAAATGTTTTTTTTTTTTTTCCAAAGTTATACTTCTCTTTTAACTGAAAACTTTTAGTCCTGTTCACTCCAGAATTGCACATGAACATGCAGTTCGATTGGCAACCCATTCATTTGAATGGGCTGCAAATTGCACCGGATCACACAAAACACACACAAAACACACACAAAACCTCTGCAACATCTCCAAACTACGTCTCTTCCTAACCAATACAACTACAAATCTCCTGATTCACTACCTGGTTATCTCTCACCTCGACTACTGCAATTCCCTCCTCATTGACTTACCTTTAAATAGACTATCCTCCCTTTAGTCCATCACGAATACTGCTGCCAGACTCATCCGCCTTACAAACCTCTCAGCGTCTGCTACCCCTCTCTGCCAATACCTTCATTGGCTACCACTCAGCCAACAAATTAAATTCAAAATACTAAGAATAATAAGCCCCTTTCTAACTAATGACACAACAAAGCTCTTAATTCACTCGCTGGTCGTCTCTAGTGCAACTCCCTTCTCATTGGCTTACCTCTACATAGTCTATCACCTCTGCAATCCATCGTGAATGCTGCCGCCAGACTTCCACCTTACCAATCGCTCTGTGTCTGCTACTCCTCTCTGTCAATCCCTCCACTGGCTTCTGCTCGGCCAAAGAATTAAATTCAAAATACTAAAAGCTACGTACAAAGCCATACACAATTTCGCCCCCAGCTACATCACTAGCCTAGTCTCTAAATACCAACCTACTCGTTCTCTTCGTTCCTCTCAAGACCTCCTGCTCTCTAGCTCCCTCATCACCTCCTCCAATGCTCGCCTCCAGGACTTTTCCAAAGCCTCTCCAATCTTATGGAATACCCTACCCCAATCTGTCCGCTTATCTCCTACTTTATTAGCTTTTAGACAATCCCAGAAAACCCTTCTCTTCAGAGAAGCCTACCCTACCCACACCCCACAACTGTATTTTCATTTTCTCTATCAGCTCACCCCCCACAATTATTACCTTTTTGTTTACACTAGACCCTCCCTTCTAGATTGTAATTTCTATCGAGCAGGGCCCTCTGATCCCTCCTGTATTGATTTGTATTGTAAGTGTACTTTCTGCCCTCATGTTGTAAAGCGCTGCGCAAACTGTTGGCGCTATATAAATCCTGTATAATAATAAGTTACAAAGCCATCCACAACTCTGCCCCCAGCTACATCACTAGCTTAGTCTCAAAATACCAACCTAATTGTCTTCTTCGTTACTCCCAAGACCTCCTGCTCTCTAGCTCCCTCATTACCTCCTCCCATATTCCCTCCCATATTCCCTCCCATATTCCCATATTCACCTCCAGGACTTCTCCCGAGCCTCACCCATCCTCTGGAATACCTTACCCCAATCTGTCAGACTATCTCCAAATCTACCTACTTTTAGGCAATCCCTGAAAACTTTTCTCTTCAGAGAAGCCTACCCTGCCTCCACCTAAAAACTGTGATTTCATTTTCATCATCAGCTCATCCCCCACAGTTTTTAAC
Organism: Lithobates sylvaticus; assembly: GCA_028564925.1. Classification (NCBI taxonomy): domain Eukaryota; kingdom Metazoa; phylum Chordata; class Amphibia; order Anura; family Ranidae; genus Lithobates; species Lithobates sylvaticus. The sequence goes on from CM053033.1 coordinate 53,776,517, forward strand.
CTTTCGTATCACTTGACCACTAGATTGTAAGCTCTAACGAGCAGGGCCCTCTGATTCTTCCTGTATTGAATTGTATTGTAACTGTACTGTCTGCCTTACTGTTGTAAAGCTCTGTGCAAACTGTCGGGGCTATAAAAATCCTGTATAAAAATAATAATAATAATAAATAAATTGGTGCATGCACTATTTTAGAAAAATGCTCCATGAACAAATTGCATGGTATTCCAGTACTATGCGACCTGGTGCCAGCACATGCACTGTGTTTGCGATTTGTGTTTGGGGGGGCCGAAAACAATCTATTGGAAGAAAAAACACTTGTATGCACGTAAACGTGTCTAAACAGACGTATGCATGTATTCCAGTGGCCAGAATAATGTACATATGTGCTGCTGTCTATTTTCATAAGTCTGTGTGCATGCCAAAATGAAATTTTACAGATTTAAACTTGCCGAAAATTTTTCCTACATGGCATTCCAGGCTAATATTTTTAACATAGTATTTTCAAGCTTTTTAACCTTTGCATTTTTGTGCTAGTTTTTACCTGTTCACTGTGTTATGCAACGTCCTGTCTATAGTGAAATTAGTCATCATCTTCAGCCAGTACCAAATCATGCAGGATAGCCAAACAGATTCTACTAGTGCTGCCATTTTTCCCTTTAAATTTTTAGATTTGGTTATTTAAAAGCGATTACTTAACCAGTGACAAGGGAATTAACAGCTGTGAACTGTCAAGTATATTTTAAATTGCATACATACAGACATAACATATGGTCATGTGTATTACATGAAATTAAAAGGAATGTTTCCTTAGCAATAAGCAAATGTGTTTAACCGCAAAATGTTATTGTTATTTTGCTCTAATTTTTAGTTATTAGCTGTGCCTCATCCTGGAGTGTGAGGTTCCCATCCTTCAGGGCCAGACTGACAACTCATGGGGCCCCCGGGCAATAGGAGATTATGGGGCCCCTGGGCAATAGGAGAAGTTTATGGGGCCCCCGGGCAATAGGAAATTATGGGGCCTCCAGGCAATAGGATATTATGGGGCTCTCAGGCAATAGATTATGGGGTCACACAGTATACACACACTCATATACAGTATGCACACACAGAAACACAATATACACACACAATATATACACAATATATACACACAGTATACACACACAGAATACACATACACACACTGAAAAGGTACTGGAGAGGCGGGGCAGCTATAATCTTGGGATTTAAAAAAAAAAAAACACAGATTTTTACATACTGTCCCTGGTTTTATTGAGGCTGGCAACCCTGATGGGGCCCCTTAGTGGCATTGGGCCCTCGGGCAGTCCGCCCCTGCCATCCTTAATTTCTCGGTGGGACCAAATACTGTAGGTACTAAATTTTACAGATTGGCAGAGACTGCACAGGAATTTTGAGTGAGATCCCTTGGCCTCAGCATAATAATACTATAATAAATTATTAACATAATAACTCATGGCAAAAATGGCACCAGGGAGTACATTGGTAAGGGGTATAAAGGATTCCTTTAGCATTTACAAATGAGGGGACTCACTGATTGTGGATCTGCACTCTCTGGTGGGAATCCTGGTTTAAAGCTGATTAGCTTATCACTATTTGCCATGGCATCTTTAAATAATTGCACCTATGGTTTGTTTTAAATAATGCTGCATGATTATGTACACACAAATAAATGAATTCTAGTATTTGTAATTAGGTATCCACTAACCAAAAGAGGAAAACTGATGTACATAAAGTGAAGAGACAGGACTAATCAATACCAAAACACTTACAAACACAACCAATCATGCCAAATATAAATTTGTTCCAGGAACGAGCATTCTGTTGTCATGGAGATGAAGATTTCTCTAAATATAGCATCTATGTGAGTTCAATACTACATATTAGATCAGTGATAATGAATGTCCCACACATCAAAAAACAGATCAACAGATACATAGCAAGTCATGCCACTACCAAAATAGTTTACTAAAAATAGACACGTCATAAAACGACATGGATTATAGCATCTGCCAAGCACAAAGGGGAATTTACATTCCTGCAATACACTGAGGTACTGTAAACTGTATATACCCGAAATAAAATAGATAGAATCATTCTGGGTTCTTTTTGGCTGGCATAGTAATTGTATATATTACAAATTGCATTTTTGTACAGCAGAACAAATAAACAGAAATGAGAATTCGATTTGTATGAAAAAAACAATCAATAAACTGGCAATGCTTGTTAAACTCTGATTGGACTGGAGGACTGAGAGAGGGAGGGCTGAGAAAGGGGGCTGAGAGAGGGAGGACTGAGAGAGAGGGAAGACTGAGAGAGGGAATACTGAGAGAGGGGGACTGATAGAGGAGGGATGAGAGAGGGAGGACTGAGCGAGAGAGGGGGGCTGATAGAGGGAGGACTGAGAGAGGGAGTACTGAGAGAGAGGGAGGACTGAGAGAGAGGGAGAACTGAGAGAGAGGGAGGACTGAGAGAGGGGGGGGGCTGAGAAAGGGAGGACTGAGAGAGAGGGAGGACTGAGAGAGGGAGGGCTGAGAGAGGGAATACTGAGAGAGGGGGGCTGAGAGTGGGAGGACTGAGAGAGAGAGGGGGGCTGAGAGTGGGAGGACTGAGAGAGAGGGGGTTGAGAGAGGGGACTGAGAGAGGGAGGACTGAGAGAGAGAGGGAGGACTGAGAGAGGAGGACTGAGAGAGAAGGAGGCCTAAGAGAGAGGGAGGGCTGAGAGAGGGAATACTGAGAGAGGGAGGACTGAGAGAGAGGGGACTGAGAGAGAGGGAGGACTGAGAGAGGGAGGACATAGGGAGGACTGAGAGAGGTAATACTGAGAGAGGGAGGGCTGAGAGAGAGGGGGTCTGAGAGAGAGGGAGGCTGAGAGAGAGGGGGCTGAGAAAGGGGGGCTGAGAGTGGGAGGACTGAGAGAGAGGGGGGCTGAGAGAGGGAGGACTGAGAGAGAGGGAGGACTGAGAGAGGGGGGGGCATAGAGAGGGGGGCTGAGAGAGGGAGGACTGAGAGGGGGAGGGCTGAGAGAGGGAATACTGAGAGAGGAGGGCTGAGAGAGGGAGGACTGAGCGAGAGAGGGGGGCTGATAGAGGGAGGACTGAAAGAGAGGGAGGACTGAGAGATAGGGAGGGCCGAGAGAGGGAATACTGAGAGAGGGGGGCTGTGAGAGGAAGGACAGAGAGAGGGAGGACTGAGAGAGAGGGAGGACTGAGAGAGAGAGGACAGAGAGAGAGAGGACAGAGAGAGGGAGGACAGAGAGAGGGAGGGCAGAGTGGGGGGCTGAGAGAGGGAATACTGAGAGGGGGGCTGAGAGAGGAAGAAATGAGAGAGAGAGGGGGCTGAGAGAGAGAATACTGAGAAAGGGGAGCTAAGAGGGAGGGCTGAGAGTGAGAGGGGGGTCTGAGAGAGGGAATACTGAGAGAAGGGGGCTGAGAGAGGAAGGGCAGAGAGAGAGAGAGGGGGCTTAGAGAGGGAATACTGAGAGAGGGGGGCTGAAAGAGGAAGGAATGAGAGAGAGGGGGCCGATAGAGGGGGGTTAAGAGAGTGATGGCTGAGAGAGAGGGAGGACAGAGAGAGGGGCTAAGAGGGGGAGGGCTGAGAGAGAGGGGGCTAAGAGAGAGGGAGGACTGAGAGAGGGAGGACATAGAGAGGACAGAGAGGTAATACTGAGAGAGGAGGGCTGAGAGAGGGAGGGCTGAGAGAGGGAGGGCTGAGAGAGAGGGGGTCAGAGAGAGAGAGGGTCTGAGAGAGAGGGGTCTGAGAGAGGGGGGCTAAGAGAAGGGGGCTGAGAGAGAGGGGGGCTGAGAGTGGGAGGACTGAGAGAGAGGGGGGCTGAGAGAAGGAGGACTGAGAGAGAGGGGGGCTGAGAGAAGGAGGACTGAGAGAGAGGGGGTCAGAGAGAGAGAGGGTCTGAGAGAGAGGGGTCTGAGAGAGGGGGGCTAAGAGAAGGGGGCTGAGAGAGAGGGGGGCTGAGAGTGGGAGGACTGAGAGAGAGGGAGGACTGAGAGAGGGGGGGGGCTGAGAGAGGGAGGACTGAGAGAGAGAGAGAGAGGGAGGACTGAGAGAGGGAGGGCTGAGAGAGGGGGAATACTGAGAGAGGGGGACTGATAGAGGAGGGCTGAGAGAGGGAGGACTGAGAGAGAGGGAGGACTGAGAGAGGGGGGGGCTGAGAGAGGGAGGACTGAGAGAGAGAGAGAGAGAGGGAGGACTGAGAGAGGGAGGGCTGAGAGAGGGAATACTGAGAGAGGGGGACTGATAGAGGAGGGCTGAGAGAGGGAGGACTGAGCGAGAGAGGGAGGCTGAGAGGGAGGACAGAGAGAGGGAGGACTGAGAGAGAGGGAGGACTGAGAGAGAGGGAGGGCTGAGAGAGGGAATACTGAGAGAGGGGGGCTGAGCGAGGAAGGACTGAGAGAGAGGGAGGACAGAGAGAGGGGCAGAGAGAGGGAATACTGAGAGGGGGGCTGAGAGAGGAAGGGATGAGAGAGAGAGGGGGCTGAGAGAGAGAATACTGAAAGAGGGGAGCTAAGAGGGAGGGCTGAGAGTGAGAGGGGGTCTGAGAGACGGAATACTGAGAGAGGGGGCTGAGAGAGGAAGGGCAGATAGAGAGAGGGGGCTTAGAAAGAGAATATTGAGAGAGGGGGGCTGAGAGAGGAAGGACTGAGAGAGAGGGGGCTGATAGAGGGGGGCTAAGAGAGTGATGGCTGAGAGAGAGGGAGGACAGAGAGGGGGGCTAAGAGGGGGAGGGCTGAGAGAGAGGGGGCTAAGAGAGAGGGAGGAATGAGAGAGGAAGGGCTGAGAGAGGGAAAGTTGAGAGAGGGAGGAATGCAAGAGAGGAAGGGCTAAGAGAGGAGGGGCTGAGAGAGAGAAAGGGCTAAGAGAGGAGCAAGAGAAGAAGTTGGGACTTTGCATGAAGCATGCAGATTTGGAAGCCAAAAATGAGCCGTATGGGTCTGATAATGTTGAATTTATTAAATATTGCACAGTAAAATACATCAAAAGCAGTGGTACATATTGCATCTTCCATCATGATTAATTGATTCATACATTGGCATATTGCACATTGACGATGATATTCAAGTAAATTAGATGGAATTTGCTTGAATCAACCACCCATACTCACAGGTGAGGCAATGGAAAGGGCGTGGCAGTGGTTGTGTTGGCAGCCGGGGACACGATCTGGCACGGGAGCTGAGGCGGCACATGCGGCAAATCAGGGAAGCAAGCCCCGTGCTAAAACAGTGAAAAACGATAATCAGTGAAAAAAATTAATAAATAAAAATATATAAATAGAAAATTAGGAAAATTATATGATATAGGGGAAATTAGTATGTGCTAAGTGTGTTACCTGAATGTGTTGAGTGAAAAGTGCACTGCACTTATTGCATGATGTTCCCAATCTTCAGCCCCTGTGTATGTGTGTTAGTAGCTGTGCTACGAACAAATGCTTGCCTCGCCGCAGCTGCATGTGGCCACCAACGTCACACTGGCGAATATAAAGGAGGAGGAGGCACCACCCCCAGGCATCAGACGGCCGACGAGGGCTATAAGAGGAGGGGCTGAGAGAGAGGGCGGGCTGAGAGAGGGAGGGGCTGAGAGAGAGGGAGGGGCAGAGAGAGAGGGGGCAGAGAGAGGGCTGAGAGAGGGAGGGCTGAGGGAGGGGGCTTAGAAAGGGAGAGGGCTTAGAGAGGGAGGGGGCTTAGAGAGGGAGGGGGCTTAGAGTGAGGGCTGAGAGAGAGAGAGAGCTGAGAGAGAGAGAGGGTCTGAGAGAGGGAGGACTGAGAGAGGGGGGCTGAGAGAGGGGCTGAGAGAAGGAGGGCTGAGATAGAGGAGGCTAAGAGAGAGGGAGGACTGATGGAGGAAGGGCTGAGAGAGAGGGGGCTGAGAGAGGGGACTGAGAGAGGGGGACTGAAAGAGAGTGGGGCTGAGAGAGGGAGGGCTGAGAGAGAGGGGGGATTGAGAGAGGGGGAGCTGAGAGAGGGGGAGCTGAGAGTGAGGGGGACTAAGAAAGAGGGGGCTGAGTGAGGTAGAGCTGAGAGAGGGAGGGGAGAGGGAGGGCTGAGAGAGAGGGAGGAGAGGGAGGGCTGAGAGAGAGGGGAGGTTGAGAGAGGGGGGCTGAGATAGAGAGATAGGGGAGTGAGGGGGGAGATGAGATAGACCCCTGGCCCTGTCCTTATCTTCTAGCCTCTTTGGGAGGCGGGATCAGGAGGGTGAGGTCAAGGGGAGACAGTGGAGCTCTTCTACCGAGTCCCAGGCTCTCGCTGATCAGCTTGGCTCGGCCCCTCGCTGATGATTGCTGCCACCATAGAACCTGACTCTGGAATAACAATGGGCTATTTGCCCTGGGCTAGATGGCCCACACGCGGCCCACACAGTGCCCCTTTAAATTTTGCACCGGGGCAGTAGCCCCTCCTGCCCCCCTATGCTACGCTACTGGTCACACAGCAGGGTAGAGGACGAGCCACTGACAAGCTTCAGGCACCTCCTCCTCTCAGTGGAAAGTAGGTAAATCAGCGGCCATGGCTGCGCCCTAGGCAACAGTGTGCCCTAGGCGGCTGCTTAGTTTGCCTAGCGGTAGAGCCAGACCAGCTTACCAATAATAATTTGATGTGGTGGCTGCATCAGCTTTCTTTTCTTTGGCCTTTTCCCCTCTGTTTTGGTGATCTGGTCAGTAACACACCTTCTGTATTAATGAGACATAACTCTGGAGAAATGAGAATAGGAGACACAGTGGACAGCAGCACTGTCGTGGGGGGGGGGGGGGGGCTGAGTGTTAAATGTATTATCAGATTTAGATACACTAACAAATTGAAGCCAAACTCCACCTCACACTTTCTTTATAATCAGTTTTTTCCTTTTGAGATAAGAGTTTTGCATGAATAAATAAAGCTGATTTTTTTATTCACCCCTGCCAGTGTTAAGTGTTTTTTTTATTCCATGTTAACGGATGCATTCTGCTGGAGAGCTTGTGCTTTTGAAAAACAACAGACTTGCTGGCTGGATTACCAGATGAAAATAAAAGAAGGAAAGCCTAAAAATGGAAACTAATAAAGCCATGACATCTAAGAATTGGTAAGCTGCAATAAAATTGCCCATTAGTGCCGCCCATTAGTGCTCATCGGTGCTGTCTTTCAGTGCACATTAGTGCTGCCTATCAGTACCCATCATTGCCACCTATCAGTGCCCATAAAGGCTGCCCATCAATGCCGCCTATCAGTGCCCATCAGTGCTGCATATTAGTGCCTCCTCATCCATGCCCATCAGTGCATTCTATGCATTAAGGTGAAAAACTTTTTTTAGTGCTGCAGCCCCCCAGCCCCCCCCCCCCCCGTTTTACTTACCTGGACGCTGTCATCCTCTGTCCGGGAAGCTCACACCATCTGTAGCTGGTGTCTCATGTCCTGATTGGATAGATTGATAGCAGCAAAGCCACTGGCTCCTGCTGCTGTCAATCAAATCCAATGACGTGGCACCGGGGGGCGGGCCCGAGTCCTGCATTCTGTGTTAATGGACACAGCTGTGGGACTCGGGGCGCGCCCGCACGGGTGTCCACCAAGGAGAGCGCTTTTCCAATGTGGACACTTGATGCAAGGAGGAGCCACCAGTACCGCTGGGGGACCCCAGAAGAGGATGATCGGGGCCACTCTGTGCAAAACGAACTGCACAGTGGAGGTAAGTATAACATGTTTGTTATTTAATAAAAAAAAAAAAAAAAAAAAAGAGGGTTTACAACCCTTTTAAATCAAAGGGTATATAACTTACCAGCCTATTTCAGATGCTTTACGACTTGCTTTGCCAATGGTTTGAGACTTTATTATGTTTTTATTACTGTCACTGTCCCTATTAGGCAAATTTTGCCACAACTGATGCCAGGAAAGGAAGTGATGTGAAATTTCTCTAATGAGGACGCAGACAAAATGTTTAGTCAAATGAGGAAGGAAGTTTTTATTGTCCCCCGGCTGTGCTGATCTTGATGACACCCGCACCTCCTACTCCTTGTATGGGATTTATAGGGACAAAAAGTGGACAAAAAAAAATCTCTCCAATGGTTACAGACAAATAAGAACTTGACAACATTTCTCCAACTCATTTCTCAGCTACTCAGCACAATAAACCTTTTTAAACTGTTTCGATATTTTATGTTACATTTTTTTTGTCCATACAATTTCAAATACATGTAAAGCCAGACTGTCTGGTCAAGCCTCTTTACAAGTATGGTCTAAAACTCATAACTATCTGAATTTCTAACTGCAAACATATAAAATAAAAACCTACTGTCTCATACTATCCAAGAAAATGTCCGCAGTTAGGCTATAATGTATTTGTTTGTAAGTATACTATGTACATGAAGACCATATGGAAGCTATATTTACTCCTTAGTGATTTACCCAGTCTCTAATGCCCAAATCACTTACAATATCAAAAGGGCAAACATCTAAAGCTAAATCCTGGTACACATGGGCCCAATGTCAGGCGGCATTGGCCGGGTTCAATAGAAACATTTGGCCTGTGTGTACAGCAGCCGGTCCGACAGAAGCTGGCCGGCCATTCGGATTACTTCTGTCCCATGACGGAAAAGGTCTGCCCACAGGCTCCCAGTCAGTGCTCTCAGCCAATGGCTTAAACAATCCTATTATTCTAGGCTGCTGCTTACACCGAGACACGTACCCACATCCTAAAGCCTAGTACACTCGGGACAAATTTCAGCTGGCATCGGCTGGTTCAATAGAAACCAGCCAACATCAGGCCCCTGTGTATGGTAGCAGCAGTGGCTGCTTGTGCTCAAAATTTTTGGGGGGGCTCAAACAAACTGAAAAATACTGAAAACCCCCCCCCCCCATCAATTGCAGCCTCACTGTGCCCATCAAACGTAGCCACTGTGCCATCAATTGCAGCCATTGTGCCCATCAAATGCAGCCACTGTGCCATCAATTGCAGCCACTTGTGCCCATCATATGCAGCCACTTGTGCCTGTCATATGCAGCCACTCATGCCCATCATATGCAGCCACTTGTGCCCATCATATGCAGCCACTTGTGCCCATCAAATGCAGCCACTTGTGTCCATCATATTCAGCCACTTGTGGAAATCATATGCAGCCACTCGTGCCCATGAAATGCCGCCACTTGTGCCATCAAATGCCACCACTTGTGCCCATCATATGCAGCCACTTGTGCCCATGAAATGCCACTACTTGTGCCCAAATGCTGCCACTGTGACCCCTGCCAGCCATCTGCCCAGCACTTACCCCATCTTAGTGGCGGGTCAGGCAGCGGGTGATGGCAGCGAGCTATGGGATGGCTCCTGAGTCCTCCATGCTTTCCCCTCCTCTCTTCTTCGGTCTTCTTTGGTCTGCCAATTGGGATGCCTGTGCCTTCAGCCAATCAGGTGACGAGTATTAGACCTGCGCTACCTGATTGGCGTAGAGGTGGGTTCAATGTTAGAAAGCAAATATTCATTTGCCTTTTTAACACATCTGGGTGAACTGCGAGCGCAATGCTCTGCGCTCCAAGTCCACCTTTTTTGAAGCCTATTAGAGCCTATGGCTCTAATCAGGTGTTTAAAAAAAACACCCCTGCTGCTGGAATTTAGGTGCCGGCATCCGAAAATGGGCCGGATGCCTGAATAGGGGGTGGCAGCGGCGGCCATTGATAGATTCATGCAATGCATGAATCTATCCATTAGTCATAGAGGCGGTGGCTGGAGAGAGGGGCGGCACCTGTGCACCCTTAATGAACGGACCGCCCCTGGGTAGCAGGCTCATGACCGAAAAAGGTCTGTCGACTGGCTCCCAATCAGCCCTCTTAGCTGGCTGAGAGCGCTCACTGGAGTGTTATTGCGGGGCTGTCCCTCTGTCAGAACACAATAGCACAGATGGGGTGATCACTGTACTAACATCAGATAGTTAGTAAAGTGGCTCCGGCCTGAGCTGTCAGGTTTTTTTCGTTCAACGCCACTGGGTTGAATGAAAAAAATAAAATAGTAGTGTATGAGGTTTAAGATCATACATGTTTAGTCTCTGTAAATCTAATCATTGTGGATCGCTTTCAAGAGTTCTGCCACTGTAAAGCATTCAGGAGGGGACCCTGCCTGACAGTTCTTTTGCCAACAATTTTCACTGGGACTAATGTGCACAACCACCAGCCAGGCTTTGGCTTGAGATTGTGGTGCAGCCCCATTAACTTGAATGGGAGAGTTGGACATTGATGCTATCATATCTGTCAACTCGACATGCTGCATTCATTTACCATGGAATGTGAGCAGCTTCCTCCGGCTATATTGTAGGCTTTAGGTGGGTAGTTGGGTAGTCCCCTTGTGAAAGAGGCCTGAAAGTCACATCAAGCAATACTGTATTTTCCCTGCACAGTGCCTTGAAAAAGTATTCATACCCCTTAAAAATGTTCACATTTTGTCATGTTACAACCAAAAACGTAAATGTATTTTATTGGGATTTTATGTGATAGACCATCATAAAGTGGCACATAATTGTTAAGTGGAAGGAAAATGATAAATGGTTTTTACATTTTTTTACAAATAAATATCTGAAAAGTGTGGCGTGCATTTATATTCCACCCCACCTACGTCAAAACGTTGTAGAACCTTTCTCTGCAATTACAGCTGCAAGTCTTTTTTTCTGTATGTCTCTACCAGCTTTGCACATCTAGAGAGTGAAATTTTTGCCCATTCTTCTTTGCAAATAGCTCAAGCTCTGTCAGATTGGACGGCAAGCATCTGTGAGCAGCAATTTTTAAGTCTTGCCACAGATTCTCAATTGGATTTAGGTCTGGACATTGACTGCCCCATTCTAACACATGAATATGCTTTGATCTAAACCATTCCATTGTAGCTTTGGCTGTATGTTTAGGGTCGTTGTCCTGCTGGAAGGTGAACCTCCTCCCCAGTCCCAAGTCTTTTGCAAAGGTTTTCTTCAAAGATTGCCCTGTTTTTGGCTCCATCCATCTTCCTTTCAACTCTGACCAGCTTCCCTGTCCCTGCTGAAGAAAAGCATCCCAACAACATGATGCCTCCACCACCATGTTTCACAGTGGGGATAATGTGTTGAGGGTGATGTGCAGTGTTAGTTTACTGCCACACATAGAATTTTGCTTTTAGGCCAAAAAGTTCAATTTTGACCAAAGCACCTTCTTACACATGTTTGCTGTGTCCCCCACATGGCTTTACGCAAACTGTAAACGGGACTCCTTATGACTTTCTTTCAACAATGGCTTTCTTCTTGCCACTCTTCCATAAAGGCCAGATTTGTGGAGTGCACAATAGTTGTCCTGTGGACAGATTCTCCCACCTGAGCTGTGGATCTCTGTAGCTCCTCCAGAGTTACCATGGAACTCTTGGCTGCTTCTCTGGATAATGCTCTCCTTGCCCGGCCTGTCAGTTTAGGTGGACGGCCATGTCTTGGTAGGTTTGAAGTTGTGCCATACTCTTCCCATTTTCGAATGATGGATTGAACAGTGCTCCATGAGATGTTCAAAGTTTGGGATATTTTTTTATAACCTAACCCCGCTTTAAACTTCTCCACAACTTTATCCCTGACCTGTCTGATGTGTTCCTTGGCCTTCATGATGTTGTTTGTTCACTAAGGTTCTTTAACAAACCTCTGAGGGCTTCACAGAACAGCTGTATTTATACTGGAGATTAAACTACACACAGGTGGACTCTATTTACTAATTAGGTGACTTCTGAAGGCAATTGGTTCAACTAGATTTTAGTTAGGGGTATCAGAGTAAAGGGGGTTAATACAAATGTACGCCACACTTTTCAGATATTTATTTGCAAAAACCTTTGAAAACCATTTATAATTTTTCTTCTACTTCACAATTATGTGCACTCTGTGTTGGTCTATCACATAAAAATCCCAATCAAAAACATTAACGCTTTTGGTTGTAACATGACAAAATGTGGAAAATTTCAAGGGATATGAATACTTTTTCAAGGCACTGTAATGCCACATACACACGATCGGACTTTTCAGCGGACTATCCAGCAGACAATCCGCCGCACTTTCCAGCGGAGGTCTGCCAGACTTACCGAACGTGCGGACTTGCCCACACACGCCCGGACTTTTCCGGTGATCAATCCGCCGGAGTTTTGGCGGAGGTCCACCGGACTTTTACACAGAGTAAAGTCTGTTCATTTCAAAAGTCCCGCGGACTAGCACACAGACGGCCAGATTGTCTGCCGGACTGCTGAGTTCGGGGGACAATTTTGAGTCAAAACTTCTTACTAAGTCCGCCGGAGCCCACACACGGTCGGTGGACTCTAGTCCAGCAGACAATCCCGCCCGATAGTCCGATCGTGTGTATGGTGCATAAGTGTTGCTTCAGAGAATCAAAATTCTCCTGGAAATTAAACATGATGGTGTAATACATTTTGGTGAACAAATCATTAAGGTCTAACCTTATTCTTATAAGAAAATATAAGAAAAATTGGTATATTTACAGCATTACCAAGGTAGAAAGTCCATGACATTTTTTTTTTTTTTATAGTCATTCTCTGTTGCTCCACAATGAACTTTGTAACTGGATATGCCACTAGTAACTCCAGACTAGATGAATAGCAGCATATGGTGTCAGTGTGATCTTTAGTGACTATAAGTAAGGAAGATGCATCCTGTTCCTGAACACTATGGGACACAGGGTAGTTCACTGGTTCACTGCGATGACAGGAACACACAAAGCAAAGTGATGAGATGATACTTGCAGTCATCCAAGACAAGTTCAGCAGCCTGTGTGTGTGGTACACAAATGAGACAGCTGACTTTTCATGGCAATTGTATTTTTTTGTTTTGAACTACACAAAACCCCCCTCTCTCTAACCGCCCCCCTCTTTTGTGCTTTTTTGTCCATCTTGGCTTTTCTAGGGTGGGTGTCTTGGAGAGAGGGTGTCTGCCATCAATATATAGATTTGCGGAATAATTTAGAATAATCACCTTTATTGGATGATTGCTGAATACTACAACTTGGCAGGTATTTATACAACGGGACTTTGATATAATACCTTGGCTGCTCAATTCATGTAAATTAGTAATTTTAAGGGAAATCTGGGCATTTATGATATATTTTGTTTGTGATGTCTATATGTTTTTCTGATAGACCATTAGCTTCTGTGGTTCTGTTCCTTTATCCCCCTTGAGGGGTGTCCGTCTTCTTTGCCCCCCCCCCCTCCCTGCTCTTGGACGCAGGGAGTAACTGGTGGTGTGCGCCTTGGATGCAGTGTTAATTTTGACATCAAATTTCAATTTTGCTTTAGTCACAGTCTTTTCACTAAAATGCCATTTTAGTTTTAGTTGTATTTTAGTCATCTGAATTGTTTTAGTTTTAGTCGTATGTTAGTCGACTAAAATCTCCAGTGCATTTTAGTCGACTAAAATCGAATGGGTTTAGTTAAATTGTAATGCATTATTTAAGCATTTCTCTCGAATTTCCAAACTCATTATATCCAGTATTCCTGGAGTAAAAATCGAAAAACATGTAGTGGGGATTGGGAAGTAAACGGGAGTAAGGGAGTGCACAGGGCAGAGAACTGGTCTGGGGAGGCTGTTATAATACACAGTGCTAAGCACTGTTAGCTTGCTGGGAGGGGAAACAGCCACCACAGGGTTTGCAGGGCAACTCCTAGGCAGCAAGCAGAGGGAACCTGCGTCTCTCAGCCAATACAGCTTGTCAGGGTGCTGAGGCTTTAACACAGGGGTGCCCAACAAGTGGCCCGGGGGCCACATGTGGCCCGCAGAGCCCTCTGATGTGGCCCTCGACCTCCTGCTCTAAGATGGCAGGTTGGCAAGCCCAGATCACTGGTTGCCAACCTGCCATCCCAGAGCAGAAGTTTTGTGAATGAAGCCGCTGGTAGTGGAAGCAAGTGGCTGCGGAGCAGAGCCACATAAGCCAATGCTTCCATCTGGGCGAATCGGATTGGATCAGAGGGCCCATAGAGTAGAGTGGGCTGTGTCCATGGACATGGACCTGTCATCCCTCCGCTCCGCTAATTGTGGCCCGTGACCAGTTACCGATTGGCTTAAGTGGCCCTCGCTCTGTAAAAGGTTGGGCACCCCTGCTTTAACAGAAAGGTGGAGCTTTAAGGAAAGCGGCAGTTCAGGTGAGTAACCATCCCTCCCTCACATTTACGTTCCGTTTTCATTGACAAAAATTGGAATTGATTATCGTCATAGTTTTCATCAATTGATCTAATTAAAATGTTATTTGCATTTAGGCACTGTTTACACCAAGGTGTTTTTGGGCGTTTTTTCTGCTGATGGCCTCAGCTCTAAAAACGCCCAACAAGGCATATCCTATTCATTTCAATAGCCCCTGTTCACATCTGAGTGTTCTTTTGCCCGAAGCAAAACGCCCGTCGCTCAAAAACAGGCGCTTCTTTTTTGGCAGCTTACAGGCGTTTTCTGCTTTTTACATTGGGGACCTTTCGACCAGTACAAAATCGCTGCAAAAATCGCAGCAAAAATCTAATGACTTTCTGCCTAAAAAACGATACGCTCAGGTGTGAATGCAGCCTGCAAACATGCAGCTGATGAAAGTTATGTCGAAAATATTTTTGTTGACAGAATTAACAGTGCTTGGATGCCTGGGCCCATGTCCTGAAGGGAATTCTTTTTGGCCTATCATGGTTTACTCACCTTGGATGTATCCCTTATATATATATATATATATATATATATATATATATATATATCTGTAGTTTTGTCATTATGTAGTGTATTATGTACAATTTGGGGCTCTCTTGCTCTTGGGACCTCCTGTCAGCATTTGCACCGCACATGCTAGGACGTATGAATATCCTGTCTGGAAGGTAGGCACATATGCGGTTTTATCTTGCCAACATACTAACTGAAACCACTGATAGATCGAGCCACACTTTGTGTGATCTAATGTCTTGCAGGAGGTGTAGTTGTGCCTCCTTGAAACACCACCAGGCAGCATTTCTCTATATAGTTGACCAAGACTGAAATATAATGACATATAGCTGGCCAGATTACAGGTAGGTGGCACCATCATGGTCCTTCCTTTTTCTTCCCCTCTCCTCTCTTCCTTTTTTACGGGTAGATGTAACAATGGGCAGAGGATGTTATCTGATAGGTATGTTCCCTTCATTACAGATTCTCTGGAGGCCAATAGTATTAGCTTATATAGGAGTTGTAGTCATTTGTTGGTTGAATATCTATGCTACATCTGGGATTCTCTTTTCATCTATTGCAGCTGGAGGTCTCTACAGGTAATTGGGGAGGTGTAAACACCTTTGGTGATTGGCTTTGGTTATAAAAGTATAGATTTAATTTGCTAATTGTATGTTATACACTATACTCTAGGGTGATTATGACGTTTTTTTACTCTTCATACCCCTTTTGGAAGGTTCCTCTTGTATGCCATGTAGCGCATGGAAACCATTGCATCCAATAAGGTAGCATATGTATTGTATATTTAAACCAAATATCAAACTTAATATAATTTTGTTTACATAGTACCCTCCATAGTTATCTTGAAATCTTGTTTTTTTTGGGGGGGGGGCTGGGGTGGGCTCCAGTGGGTGAGAGTTGACACTTTGGGCCCCCTCGTGGGTCTCTTCCCTCTTCCTGGCACACCCTGTTGAAATTTTGCATGTTATATCCACATAATGGGTTCGCTGACTACTATGTTATGTTGTATTATGTTGTAATAATTGTATCAAATGATTCTGTTTAGACTATCCAGTGTAAAACAATATTGGCTCTCGAAGAAGTAGACTTTGTCCAAGAAACACATCAGACCACATGACTTACTATCCACAGATACGATGCAATATGCTACTGTAATGTTTTTCTAATTTTGTACTCGAGTATATTATATAGAGATTTTACTGTTATAAAAACATGTTATATAAAGTCTTTTTAAATATAAAATGGTGTGCCTCAAAAGTCCCATTTCTCCCCTCAATTAAATAATTTTGTAGAATGTATAGTTTATATGGATGTGGCACTTTACTCTTCATTTTTAAGCTCCTCGCTATATTATGTACAATGTTATGTTATGTTTGTAATTGGCACTATTATTTTTATTGCCCCCCCCCCCCCCTCTAGGGTTAACTGCACAGTACCGGATACCCCATATTTATCCTCCTGAGGAAGCAGGTATATTTTCCCATGAAATGCCTCAAGGGATTCTTACCTCTGTGTATTATATATCAGTAGGGGGTCTATTCCCCGTTATAAATGGACTAATGGTGAATGCTTATACAGTCTCTTTATTTTTTAGGGTTGTTGGGATTGTGCAGAATTTTATGATCTTATTGTTACATAGGATGTCCCATGTAAATGGTATTCCCCCGTGTTTTAATCTGTGTATCATGTGACATGCGTGGGGTACCTCAAAAGTCCAATATAATAGAAACTGAATAGTCTCTGATATATTTTGTGGGATGCAGTGCCCCTGCCTTTTCATACTTGAAATCCCCAATATTTAAAAATTTTCTACACAAACTCCTATACCATATTAATAGAAAAACTATACTTTTTATTGAAAAATCTTTTCAAAGTTTATTGGTTTGCTTTTTTTATATCTTTTAAGCTTCACCTACAAAAGATGCACCCATGAATGACATGAGTATTACAAGTTTTCTAAAAAGAGAGCCAAAGTATCTTTCTTGAGATATTTGGCTCTTTTCAATGACGGATAAGAATAGATGTTTAAACATGCAAAAGGGATCTGGAGCTTCACCTTCTGGTTAAAAATCTAAATATGAAATATTCATATGAAATATCTCTAACCTCATTTCTTTTGTACAATCAAAAGCTGTTCAAATCATTAGTAAGACCTCATCTGGAATATGCAGTTCAGTTTTGGGCACCGGTTCTCAAAAAGGATATCGGGGAACTGGAGAAAGTGCAGAGAAGGGCAACCAAACTGATAAGAGGCATGGAGGAGCTCAGCTATGAGGAAAGATTAGAGGAACTGAATTTATTCACCCTTGATAAGAGGAGATTAAGGGGGGATATGATCAACATGTACAAATATATAAGGGGTCCATATAGTGAACTTGGTGTTGAGTTATTTACTTTAAAGTCAACAAAGAGGACAAGGGGGCACTCTTTACGTCTATAGGAAAAGAGATTTCATCTCCAAAAACGGACAGGTTTCTTCACAGTAAGAGCTGTGAAAATGTGGAAAAGACTCCCTGCAGAGGTGGTTCTAGCCAGCTCAGTAGATTTCTTTGAGAAAGGCCTGGATATTTTCCTAAATGTACATAATATAACCGGGTACCAACATTTATAGGTAAAGTTGATCCAGGGAAAAATCCGATTGCCTCTCGGGGGATCAGGAATTTTTTCCCCTGCTTTAGCAAATTGGAGCATGGTTTTTTTTTTTTGCCTTCCTCTGGATCAAGTGTGGGTATAGAATGGGGTATATGGGATTGTATGATATTCTTTTTTTTTTATTTGTGGTTGAACTGGATGGACTTGTGTCTTTGTTCAACCCAAGTAACTATGTAACTATGTAAAAGCTGCATGCAATCTTTAATCCTTCCCAAATAGTCCATATGCCCCAACAGCAACATTTAGATTACCATATGTGGCAAATTTTAGTGCAAATATTTAACAGTTGGAATGACACTTTGGAATAACAAGAGCTGCATATAAACTGTATTGCAATAAACAGGTTCACCTACTAACATACAGCAAGAATACCACTACACACGCACTCTGTATCACAAATGTAGTTATCTGGTATAGCTTATATTTGTAGTCTGAGTCTTCACTTGGAAATGCGATAACCCTACCTACCAAGACCTGAGGTGTGCCTTGGCCTAGCTGGTCAGTACGCCTAAAAGATAGCATACACTAAATGTATGAATATGAAAATGCATGATGTGTATATGAATATATGAAGGTTTGGGGAAATGGGTGGGTGGGAACCACGAAGACGAGCCGACGCGCAACTGGACAGAGGAGGAGGCATATATACCCCCAGACTCCTTCTACAAATGCAGGCCAGCCTTCTAACTTGTAGTTGGAGTCTTCACTTGGAAATGCAATAACCCTAACTACCAAGACCTGAGGTGTAGGGTGACCACATTTCCAAACTGCCATTCAGGGACACCCTGGAAAAAACTGCCATAGGGGGACACCCTGAAAGATGCGCCCAGGAGAGAGGAAACAGGAAGTAAGGGAGTACGGATCTCTCCACAGGAGACACAGCTGGAGAGGACAACACACTGCAAGGTAAGTAAGGGGGGAGGAGGGGGGTTTGAGGCTGCTGCAATGGATGGTGACACATTCTGTTTTAATTGATGGGGACACATTCTGCTGCAATGGATGGTGACACATGCTGCTGAAACTTGGTGGGGACACATGCTGTTGAAACTTGGTGGGACACATGCTGCTGAAATTGGTGGGGACACATGCTGCTGAAAATTGGTGGGGACACATGCTGCTGAAACTTGGTGGGACACATTCTGCTGAAACTTGGTGGGACACATGCTGCTGAAAATTGGTGGGGACACATGCTGCTGAAAATTGGTGGGGACACATGCTGCTGAAAATTGGTGGGGACACATGCTGCTGAAAATTGGTGGGGACACATGCTGCTGAAACTTGGTGGGATACATGCTGCTGAAACTTGGTGGGACACATGCTGCTGAAAATTGGTGGGGACACATGCTGCTGAAACTTGGTGGGGACACATGCTGCTGAAAATTAGTGGGGACACATGCTGCTGAAACTTGGTGGAACGCATGATGCTGCAATTGGTGGTGACACTTTCTGCTGCAACTTGGTGGGACGCATGCTGCTGCAACTTGGTGGGATGCATGCTGCTGCAACTTGGTGGTGACACATACAGCTGCAATTTGGTGGGACGCATGCTGCTGCAATTTGGTGGTGACACATACTGCAGCAATTTGGTGGGAAGCATGCGGCTGCATATTAGTGGGACGCATGTGGCTGCAATTTGGTGGGACACATGCTTCTGCAATTTGGTGGTTCCACATGCTGCTGCAATTGATGGTGCCACATACTGCTGCAATTGAGTGGGACGCATGCTGCTGCAATTTGGTGGTGCCACATGCTGCTGCAATTTGGTGGGACACATGCTGCTGCAATTTGGTGGGACACATGCTGCTGCAATTTGGTGGGACACATGCTGCTGCAATTTGGTAGGACGCATGCTTCTGCAATTTGGTGGTGACACAGGCTGCTGCAATTTGGTAGGACACAGGCTGCTGCAATTTGATAGGACACATGCTGCTGCAATTTGGTGGTGACACAGACTGCTGCAATTGATGGTGACACATGCTGCTGCAATTTGGTGGAACACATGCTGCTGCAATTTGGTGGGACACATGCTGCTGCAATTTGGTGGGACACATGCTGCTGCAATTTGGTGGTTCACAGGCTGCTGCATTTAGTGGGACACAGGCTGCATTTTATGTGACACAGGCTGCATGTAAGGAGGGACTCCGCTGGGGACACCTCATGGCATCTGGTGGCAGGTGACGTGGCTAGTGACACGCTCAGGGCTCCCACTGATTCTGCATTATGGTGAGTTGAATGATTTCATTTTATATTACAATGTTATAATAAAAATAATGCGCTTCAATCAACCTGACACCATAATAACCGTGGTTCCGGGATGACTGAAGTGCTAACACCAGGTGTCTGGAATATCTTTATCTGCTGATTGTTAAACTTTCTAGAATACACATTTCTATTGTTGTGTAGGATCTGGGCATGCTGTCCCTCCATCCCTCTCTCCCTCTCCCGTCCCTCGTTCATCTCAGACACTAACCACACCACCTTAGAGCCACGCCCATTTTCACCAAGTAGGAGGGGTCAAAAAGGAAGGGTGTCCCCCCATCCTAAAACTTCACCAGCTGCCACTGGTTGCTCTCCAGGTGGGGTTTTATGGAAAATATTCCCACTGTAAGCACTTCCATCCACTGATGAGTGTACAGCTTGCCTATTAGTAGCACTACCAGAGAAAACAGCGTATGGAAATCGTTTCATGGAAGCAACCAAAAACAAAGAGACAACCAACAGGTGGTTTCCTTAATTCCAATGTGGAAATTAAATTCTTTCCAGCTATATAAAGACCTTCTCAAACAACAGGAAGATACTATGGTGCCACATAAGGAATGTTTTTCATGGGTGTATTCATTCTTCCTAGTTGTGAAAAAGGGAGAAAAAAACAGGGGACTGGAGAACAGTCATAGATTTGTGGAGCCTAAACAATTGCACCCAGAAGGAAAATCAAGATGAAAACTCCACAAACTATTTTACAAGGTATATATGCTGCAGACTGGCATCTTTCTCGTCAAATTGGTTTATTATTTTTTAAATACAGTTGAACCTCGGATTGCGAGTAACGCGGTTAATGAGCAGTTCGCAATATGAGCACTGTATTTTTAAAAATCGTAACTCGGATTGCGAGTGTTGTCTCGCAAAACGAGCGTGCAGTACCGCTTTTGGCCTGAGGTGGAGGGCGCCGAAGCCGAGCAGAGCCGAATGTCACATTCGGAAATGCCTGGAAAGGTCCGAGTACAGCACGACTGACCTTGGCAAATCTCGGGTAGGAAGTCTTGCCGAGGTCAGCCGAAGTGTCCTTGGGCCTTTTCGGACATTTCCAAGGCTCTCTGGCGCCCCCCCTCCCGCCTCTTGCCACATGCGGTATTGCATCCCATTGAAGTCAGGGTGTAACTAATTATTTTCGTTTCCATTGACTTCAATGGGAAAACTCGCTTTGATATGCGAGTACTTTGGATTACGAGCATACTCCTGGAACGGATTATGCTCGCAATCCGAGGTTCCACTGTATAACAAAGATTGACACAATTGAGTACATACAAGGATTGTGGTACAATATTCAAATAGCAATAAAGCTAAACATATCGATTTATGAACAGGATGAGTACATAACAATGTAAAAATGTAACGAGTAGAGCAACGAATAAACCAACAAAGTATTACATAGACTGGCTTCTTTCAACACATTTAAAAGATGCATATCCTGAATTATTCAGATTCCAGACTATGAAAAGCATCTTCTCTTCTCAGTTGCAAAGCTTAACTCTGCAGAGATCCACAGCTCAGGTGAAAGAATCTGTTCACAGGACAACTATTAGTCGTGCACTCCACAAATCTGGCCTTTATGAAAGAGTGGTAAGAAGAAAGCCATTGTTGAAAGAAAGCCATAAGATGTCCCGTTGGAGTTTGTGAGAAGCCGTGTGGGGGACAGAGCAAACATGTGGAAGAAGTTGCTCTGATCAGATGAGATCAAACTTTAACTTTTTGGCCTAAAAGCAAAAGGTTATTTGTGGCGGAAAACTAACACTGCACATCACCCTAAACACACCAACCCCACTGTGAAATATGGTGGTGGCAACATCATGTTGTGGGGATGCTTTTCTTCAGCAGGGACAGGAAACCTGTGCAGAGTTGATGGGAAGATGGATGGAGCCAAATACAGGGTAATCTTATAAGAAAACTGGTTAGAGTCTGCAAAAGACTTGAGACTGGGGTGGAGGTTTACCTTCCAGCAGGACAACGACCCTAAATATACAGCCAGAGCTACAATGGAATGGTTTAGATCAAAGCATATTCATGTGTTAGAAAGGCCCAGTCAAAGTCCAGACCTAAATCCAATTGAGAATCTCTGGCAAGACTTGAAAATGGTTGTTCACAGATGCTCTCCATCCAATCTGATGTAGCTTCAGCTATTTTGCAAAGAAGAATGGGCAAAAATTTCACTCTCTAGATGTGCAAAGCTGGTAGAGACATACCCAAAAAGACTTGCAGCTGTAATTGCAGCAAAAGGGGGTTCTACAAAATATTGACTCAGAGGGGCTGATAACTAATGCACGCTACACTGTTGACATATTTATATGTAAAAGATTTATTATTTTCCTTCCGCTTCACAATTTATGTGCCACTTTGTTTTGGTCTATCACATAAAATCCCAATAAAATACCTTTATGTTTTTGGTTGTAACAAGACAAAATGTTAACAATGTTAAAGCGGTTCTGCACACATTTCATTTAGTAAATCTCCAAATCAGGCAAAGAGTACTAAATGAAATGTGTTTTTTTTTTTTTTCACTTACCTTGTAATCGATGACTTCCGGTCCTCTGTCTCTGCGGGGGTGGGCGGGGTCTGTGCGGGGATCCTCGTCACGACGCACTGTCTCCTGGGATCTGGTGTCATTGATCCCAGGAGTCTGTGCGGGCATCTTCCGAAATCTCGCAAGATTTCGGACACATCTTCCGAAATCTCGCCAGATGTCGGCAGATATGCCGACATCTCGCGAGATTTCGGAGAACGTGAGCTGCACTTTGCCGTTACTGCGCACGCGCGAGCTCGGCGCAGTAACGGCGGTGCATGCTGGGCCATCTAAAGTGCCTGTGGGGTTTCACATGCCCACAGGCAAGATGGCCCCCAGCAGAAAAGCAGCAAATAAAGAACTTTATCGGAGGAAAACCGGCAGCGATCGCGATGGAAGATGGAACAGGTGAGTCCCCAAATTTAGCTATTATACCTTAGCATATTCCCCCCAAAAAAAAAAAAACCCAGTGCAGAACCGCTTTAAGGTGTATGAATACTTTTTCAAGGCACTGTAAGTCATTAAAGATGTAAGCTTTCAGCTGAAATATGAAAATACAAAAGTAATGTTATTCCCAGATTTTTCGGCCGAAACGCAGCGCAAACTGAGATCTTTTACCGAGATACGGAGGAAACTGCGGGAGAAAAATATCCAATACAGTATGCTATACCCCAGCAAGCTGCGTATTCAACACCAAGGCGCAGTGAAATTCTTTGAAAACCCACAGGATGCCTGTGATTGGCTGGACAGGAATCCATGAGAACGGTACAAGATTTGGTTCCATAATATTCTTCAGTTGCACCGGTTGTGCCTTTATTAAGACTGCCGATTACTCTTTGCATAGCTTGCCGGGTGAGGATTGATCAACATTATTCTGCAGCAGGACGGATGTGAGTAGAGACTAACTACAAATGCATTATTGTTGACATACAAAGCATCTTTTTGTCCACATTAGGTATGTGTCTGGCTGCTATAACCTGACGCCACTAGATGGTGCCAAAATCCTACATATGCCTGCTACAGTTCTTTTTGCATTTACATGCCCATTTTATATTGAACATGCTCCAATTATACTGACTAAATGGAGCTCCCTGGAAACGCTAGGAACAATCTACTGGTCTTGTCGGACTATCTTACGTCGGGAGACCTTCTAGCAACAATTTTTTGATTGTTTTGTAAGTTTGGGAATGAAAGCTGCATACCGGACGATGGTGTTTTTTGAAGTTTTTTTTCTTCAAGTTTTTTTTTTCTTTGCTAGTTAGTTCTGGTATAACAGCAGGGGGGGTATGTTATTGTCTTGTTTGTAAGGGGGTAAGTTATTACTCAGTTCCCTTTCCCCAACTAGTGAGGGCAGTCGTTCACTTGGGGGGAAATGTATTCATTAAGGGGTTTAATGTAACCAAAGTTGTTGGGGGAGTTGTTGGTATAAAAGCAAGGGTGGGATTGATTGCAGTCACATCTCGACAAGGGGAAGCTTGTATAAGCTCCTTTGTCCTAGAATTTGTACTATGTGTTCTTTTGCTGAATAAGTTGATATGGAAATGGTGTCAAAAGCTATTGTGCACCACAGGTACGATCTTGTTGCATGTTGTTGAATGCCTGCCTTGGGGGAATGGAGCCTCGGGTCGGATGACACCGGGGGCGTCATTGCCCCGGGGCGGTATGATATATGACTATCTCAATATAGATGGCGGATGATATTAAGATTGTTTCCTGGAACGTTAGAGGCCTGAATCATAAACTAAAAAGAGCCTCAACTTTCAGATACCTTAAACAGGTCCGACCACATATCATCTTCCTGCAAGAAACACACTTGGATGGTAGCAGGGTCCTTTCCTTACGTAAACCGTGGATCCAAAAAGCCCTACACTCGACATACTCTACGTTTGCTAGAGGTGTCTCAATTCTGATAAGTAGGTCCGTCTCCTGCTCGATAAACCAAGTGTTTTCTGATCCGGGTGGCAGATATGTGGCGGTTGTTATGGATATATGTTATAAAAGTATCGTAATGGTGAATGTATATGTGCCTCCCCCATTTCAGGTAGAACTGTTGGTTGGTCTGTTGAGTAAACTCGCACCCTATGCTCATCTGCCACTGGTGGTGTTGGGGGATTTCAATGCCGTCTTGGATGCGGCTTTGGACTCCTCCAACCTGACTAGAAGGGGGTCCCCAGAATTAAAAGGCTGGGGATCGGTTGCAAATTTAACGGAACTCTGGAGATGGAAACATCCAACTGATAGGTGTTACTCCCATGTCTCGACGGCACACAAGTCAGCAGCTAGAATTGACTTGGCTTTCGGGAATGACCTACTGTTGCCATACGTTAGGGAGGTCTCCTACCTCCCCGGAGGCCTAACGGACCACAATCCCCTTGCGGTCACCCTGTCGTTTCAGGTGGGGGCTCGGAGGGGTGGTTGGAGGCTCCAACCAGGTTGGATTCAAAATGAACAGGTCTCGGCTCAGGTGACTGAAGCCATGCAATCGTATTGGTCATCTAACGACGACACAGCAGACCCCATGACTGTTTGGGACGCTTTCAAGGCAGTGACCCGGGGGGAGTATATCTCAGCCATTAAAACAGTGAAAAAAAATAACCAGGAGGAAACAGAGTTGTTGCAACAAGCAGAAAGAGTGAAGGCGGGGGCGTATGCTGACGCTCCTACAGGAGCTTCATATGCGGCCCTGCTGGAAGCAAGACGCACATTATCTATCCATTTTACTGGACAGGCCAGTGCAGAATTGGTTAGGAACGCACAGACGACCTTTGCTGAAGGGGACAAGAACGGTAAACTATTGGCCATGCTGGTGGCCGATCACCATTCACTTACCTGCATCCCGGTGATAAAAGACACGGGAGGGAACTTAGTAGACGAGCCGGGTCGCATTATGCACACTTTTGTTCAATTTTACTCCAACTTATATGCTCCTATCCCCCCTATGACATGTCGACTCTGGAATCTCTATTAAATGACCTACCCATACCAAGACTGTCTGAAACGGATATGCACGCTTTAGACGCCAGAATCACAAAAAAGGAAATCGAGAAGGCCATCTTTACTTTCTCCCCCAATAAAGCTCCGGGTCCTGACGGTCTCCCGGCTGACTTTTATAAGGCAAATGTAGAGGTTGTAGCACCTAGGTTAAACTTACTTCTAGAATACTGTCACGAGCATGATGCCTTGCCTGATTCCATGCTGGATGCCTATATGGTTCTGCTATTGAAACCAGGCAAGGATCCACAAGAATGTGCTTCGTACAGACCGATAGCTTTACTCAACACGGACTTGAAAATCTTGACCAAGATACTAGCCCTTAGACTGGCGACTGTACTCCCATCCATTATTAATATTGACCAGACGGGCTTTATGCCGGGAAAATCGACGGACACAAACCTAAGGAGACTTTTCACGCACCTGCAAATCCCACCAACACCCGACAGTAATAGAATTGTAGTGTCAATAGATTTTGAGAAGGCCTTCGACTCAGTCGATTGGTTGTACATGTTCAAGGTCTTGGAGACAATGGGGTTTGGACCACAATACAGGAGGTGGGTATCCCTGCTCTACAGACGACCGAGAGCAGCAATCCGGCTAGGAACCTCCACCTCGGACTTCTTTGAGGTGGGTAGGGGGACTAGACAGGGATGCCCACTGTCCCCTTTTCTGTTTTCTCTCGCCCTAGAACCCTTGGCAGTTGCACTTAGGTCTGATAAAGACATAAACTCCATCAGGGTGGGTACGATTGATGAAACCCTGGCATTGTATGCGGATGATATGCTGCTGTTCCTGGATGACCCGGGGGAGTCCCTGAAAAAAGCGTTAGAGACAATTGACCGCTTTGCCACCTTCTCGGGTCTGAAAGTGAACTGGAGCAAATCTTCCATCCTGCCGATAGACCCCGGGGCTAAGGACAAAGCTGATCCCAATCTACCGCTCCAGTGGGTCTCTTCTTTAAAATACCTAGGAGTCCAGGTGACAGCAAATGTACAGGACTATATACCTCTTAACATACTCCCCTTAATTACGCGACTGAAGCGGAGGATACAAACCTGGTCCAAGCTCCCATTGTCTCTCGTAGGCAGAATAAGTCTCCTAAAGATGAAATTTCTTCCCGTGGTCCTGTATTTCCTACGACATGCACCTGTCTGGATTCCGAAAACTACTTTTCGGAAGTTTGACAGTGTAGTCTCCACCTTTTTGTGGACCCCCAAGCCCCCCCGAATAGGCCTAAAAGTACTGCAGGAACCAGGAGAAAAAGGGGGTCTGGCAGTGCCAGACTGGCAAAAATACTACCTGGCTGGACAAATGGTCTTTGCCCGCAGGTGGTTGATGGCAGATGACGGTGACGCAGCTACGGTCTTGGAGGAGGCTCATCTGGGATCCTATGACAGTCTGCGATTTGCGCTGTTTAGAGGCATTAGATCTGATCTTCCGCTGACATTGACAATGAAGGCAAACATTAAGGCCTGGGAATTGGCGGTGAAAACCGCATGCCCCAGCTATCAGGGGGTGTCACCCTCAACCCCCATTTGGATGAACCCAACCTTACCCCAATTCTATAATCTACCAGATCCTATGATCTGGGCGATTAAGGGAATTAAGACGTTAAAAGACATAACATCTTTTGGAGAAATACAATCCTTTTCACAACTTAAATCTAGACATGACCTCCCCAATCATTACCTGTTTAGATTTCTACAGGTCCGACATGCTTTCCAAGTACAATTTCATGAACTGAAAGTAGAATCTCTACCCTCGTCCCTGGAAACGATGCTGACAAGAGAGGAGTTAGCAAAGCCTCTCTCTGAAACGTACAAGGAATTCTTTAAAGTGACTCCCAAAACTATTACCAGATGCAGGGAAAAATGGGTGAGAGAAGTCCCTGAGATACAGGGCGAGGATTGGGACGACTTATGGACTCAACCCTTCAAGAACCTGGTGTCGGCCAGGGATAGGTTGATTCAATTCAAATTTCTACATAGGAGTTACTACACACCGGCTAGACTGGGGAAGATTTTTCCCTCAGCCTCAACGGAGTGTTGGAGATGTTCTCATTCACCTGCTGACGCTGACCACATTTTCTGGCATTGCCACCACGTCCAGAAATTCTGGACGGATATCCATGCATGTATTACAGAACTTATATCAGTCCCGATTCCATTGAATGTTAGAGTTTGTCTCCTGGGGCTGGTTGATGATGTGGTGCCCTCAAGGGCCATGCGTACAATGTTGAGTATACTGTTCTTTTATGGCAAGAAGGCTATTCTACTAGCCTGGAAAAAAACGGTGGCTCCAAGTATCTCCGCCTGGAAAGGCCTAGTAAATTCAATGTTACCTTATTACAAAGCCACATATGAAAGTCGGGGTTGTATAAAGAAATTTGACAAAGTATGGCATTCATGGCTTAATTCTGACAGTACTGTAGGGTAAGAAATAGTTGCGAGATACTGGTACTGGAGGTTTGACCTGCTTCCCGAGGATGATGTGCTAGACAACATAGTTGGGTAACAGCTGAAATAATACAGAAGACACCAGGGCCCCACATTACAAGAGCACACATGCCTGTATAAATTGATATAGGACTCCGTTTCATAGTCGAGATGTGACTGGGGGGTGGGGTGGGAGGGAGGGGGGGCAGGGGGGCAGGGGGAAGTTTTAGTTAGTTGGTCTATGTTAGACAGTTGGCCTCGGCCAGTTTTTGGATGTTGTCTTGCGGACACATCATATGTTGTATGTTATGCATATTAAAATTTCAATAAACAGATTTTTCAAAAAAAAAGATGTAAGCTTTCGAGACCCTTTAGGTTTCATCTTCAGCCTCCATACAATTCACTTTTTTTCTTTGGAAGTATTACAGGTTTTTTTTTACAGTTTATTGCATTGAACAAATAAAGGCTAGCTGTGTATACAGTCCGCATAGAAAATTTGAGAGCCATTGATAAGCTAGACTCAATAAAAATGCAGTGTAAATAAACAGGTAGTGTTAAGCTGGTCATACATGGATCGAAATTCGGCCAGTTCAGCAGGGGCCAGTTGAATTTTAATCCATCTGTGGCCAATGTGGATGAACAGAAGTCAATCTACCAATCGACATCTGTTCAACCACCCTGTCGATATTTTTTGGTTCCATCCACACTGTAGGCAATAGGCTGCAGTGCTGATCTATGCTATCAGAATACAAAGACACAGCAGGGAGGATTCTCCATACACCTCGAATGTGTGGATGGGGGGAATCATTTTTTTATTCAACCCGATGGTTGGCCTTAGAATGGTCCAGGTACCTACAGCATAGGAAGGTTACACTGGGCTCAACATTTCTATCAAACAATAACATGTTAGGCCTGTTACATGTTGTGTGGTAAGCATTAATAACGTTTTTCATATTATATTTTAATCTAGGAGTGCTTCTGTGATATGACAGGAACACTGCTGGAAAAATACAGTAACTAGCTTTCTACCTGCTTGAAAGAGACTGAATGGAACACAATTATCTTAATAACAAATCCCAAATTATGTTGTTTTTTTTTTGAGTAGACTTCTTTTAAATATCTTTTGTTCTAGTTTTCTTTTAATTACTGTAGCAGCTGGCCAAGGAATTCATACAAACCATTAGTCTTAAAGTAAACATTGCAATAGAATGAACGTGTACAGTATATCTTATTTTCTTGGATCGTGTTGTTTCTGTTTTTTTCTTTTGATTTCATATGTCATATACCCTTGAAAAGTTTATTGTTTCAATGATGTTACATGGGTCAGAAGCCAGAAAAACAGAAGAGGAGTTGAGTGCACTTCAAGGCTATACAAGCTGTATATTAATAATACTGAAATGAACACTGATGCAAGCAGAGGGAAAAAAAAGAATCACAAGGACAATCTTGCAAGCGTTTTCATGTAGGAGAGCGTATGTGGGGATGTTATCCAGAATTATCAGGCTTTTATGCTGTATTCATACCTGCTGTTAAAGTTACCTCTTCCATAAACATTTTGACCTAATCCTAGACTAGATCTATATCAACGCATTTTGTTTAGTCACTTTAAAAAACAGCGTGGCTGGCCACAAATACTGTTTAGACCAGTGATTCTCAACCAGGGTTCCTCCAGAGGTTGCTAGGGGTTCCTTCAGCATTGGGCCATTTCTGCCTCTCAGATAAGTTCCCACCGACACCATTAATCTTTTTAGCTATCTGTAAGGAGGTAATTTTTCCCAGTGACCACAAGTGTAAGGACCATTCTTCCCACTGACCAACACACTAATGTACTGTTTCATGAGTTGTAGATTTCTCATTTTTAGCAGGGGTTCCCCGGGACTGGAGAACTATTTTGAGGGTTCCTCTGTGTTGAAAAGGTTGAGAAAGCCTAGTTTAGACATACACCCATGAGTCAAAATTTTCAGCCTAGCTTCTGTTTGGGTAGCTGGCCAGTTCTCTAATATACAGAAATCTAAGCCAAATTTATGGATTTGTGCATGGGATAACCGAAAATGGCTATACGAGGACTGCATCCATCCACAGATTTAGCCATAGAACCAATAGATTTTTCATCTGGCCTATTTCATGCATGGGTAGGTTTGATTGAGTGGGGGACATGCTTGTCCCTGTCCCTGTGCTGAGGGCTAAATAAAAGAGGATTAGGGCAAAAATGAGTGTTTATATATGAGTGTTAACCCAATGCATAATTATGTCTGATCAGAGTTTTGATAACTGCCCATAGTGTCTGTAACCGGACACTAATCTGGTACAGAGCCACCTAGAGGAAAAGTATCTAACTGCACCTGCCTGCACGTTTATTTGGTCACCACCCTTCTATAGGTCTGCTTATCCCCCTATTAGCAGGGTACTGTAGCTGTTGGGTTAGTGAATGGACATCAGAGGCCCTGTGCGAAGTAAGTTTGTTGTTGGCAATGGTGAAAGTATAGTGTAGTCTACAAGCAGAATACTGTACAAGAACTGTTAAGATGGCCATACATAAAGCAATTTTCTTCCCTTTAACTATGGGTTGAAGGAAAGAAAATCGCTTAAGTCCCCAAAACAGGAAGTGAGAGGAAATCCCTGCAAATTAAGAGAATTCCTTGG
The DNA here is from genome assembly GCA_028564925.1 of Lithobates sylvaticus. Classification (NCBI taxonomy): domain Eukaryota; kingdom Metazoa; phylum Chordata; class Amphibia; order Anura; family Ranidae; genus Lithobates; species Lithobates sylvaticus. The sequence goes on from CM053033.1 coordinate 53,806,695, forward strand.
GGCCCCCTAGGTCACCAGAACGAGTGACCTCAATGGAAGATTTCCTGTCTATTACTTTTCTGGGGACAACCCAAAATGTGTGATTTTTTTTTACTTTCACTTTCAATGAAAGTAAAATAGACAAATAGAACGTGTGAATCTCCTTAACAGAGGCACAGATAGCAATAAAAACTGACAAGTGTTCTAATCCCTCTTCACTCTATCCAAAACTAAAAAAAAAAAGTTTTGCCTTTAGTTATACTTTAACCACTTCCCTACCCCCCCATTGTCATATGACGTCCGCAAGAAAACCCTCCGGGCAGGCGTCATATGATGTCCTTGGCTTCCCGGGGGTATAGAGGGCGCATGTGCCCACCGTATCACTTGGGAGCTGATATGCGATTGGGATGTCAATAAAGTTTGTGTGTGTGTAAAGGCAGGTGTCCCAATACTTTTAGTAATATAGTGTATATTTCCACCTTGCAAAGATAGGGCATACAACCATTAGTTAGTTTACAGAGCAAAATGTATTACAAATGATTTGCTAAATACCTTTTATTTTACAATCTTTAATGTGTAGGTCATGTGGCGTGACTTCTGTTTTTTTCTGATCAGCACAGCTCATTGCTCACATGTCCTGTTGGATTCACTTCTCACACCTATCCACCCCAGGCCTTGCATAGCTGAGTGGAGCTGTCCAAGTATGTGATCAGCAGCGCAGGCATAGCTGCTGTGATATGGATAGCTGAGAGGATTATACCCACACATTAAGCTGTGATGCCGCGTACACACGAGCAGAATTTCCGTCCGAAAAATCTTGGATGGTTTTTCCGACGGAATTCCGCTCAAGCTTGTCTTGCATACACACGGTCACACAAAAGTTCCCTGAACTTTCGACCATCAAGAACGCGGTGATGTACAACACTACGACGAGCCCAGGAAACGAAGTTCAATGCTTCCGAGCATGCGTCGAATTGTTTCCGAGCATTCGTGATTTTTTGCGCATCCGAATTGCATACAGACGATCGCATTTTCGGATAGGAACTTTTCCCGACCGAAAAATAAAGAACCTACTCTCAATCTTTTGCTGGCTGGAATTCCGCCAGCAAAAGACCAATGGAGCATACACAAGGTCGCATTTTTCGACAAAAAGCTCTCATCTGAGTTTTGCCGCATCAGTGGATATGGCTTACATACTAAATGTAGAGGAGCATGTACACTGTGGTGGCAACACTGTAGAGGCTCTATGAGCCTGCAGATCCTTGCCCCTGAGAAAAAGGAGGGCCTACTGACTGGCAGAATGAAGAGGTAAATTCTACCTTTTTTTGTTTTTATGTAACCTTCTCTTCTCAGAGATCTCCACTGGTACCCTGAAGACTCTCTCTCTAACATGACATGTGCAAAGAGCAGGTTAGCACCTCATGCGCATATTGAGCCCACTCCAAGTAGTGGTACATGCTTGACATCCAGTAGTCCAATATTAATAATAGTTTGATAAAATTCTTTAACAAAAATAATATAAAAATCATGATGACAGGTAGTAAAATGTTAATGCAGCACTGCCCAAACCATAAACTGCAGCAACATTTTTCAACCTTTTTTCAGTTGCAGTACCCTTTAAAAGTATGTAAAAGTTTGAGTCAGTCTAAAATGTAAACGACACAAATATTACTTATCCTTAAACTGTAATGCAGAAAACAAATTCAAAAGCAAGTATTAAAAACAAATACAGTGCCTTGTGACAGTATTCATACCCCTTGATATTTTCCACATTTTGTCATGTTACAACCAAAAAACATAGGTGTATTTTATTGGGATTTTATGTGATAGACCAACACAAAGTGGCACATAATTGTGAAGTGGAAAGAAAATCATAAATGGTTTACAATTTTTTTTACAAATACATTTCTGAAAAGTGTGGCGTGCATTTGTATTCGATTCAATACTTTGTAGAACCACCTTTCGCTGCAATTACAGCTCCAAGTCTTTTTGGCGATATCTCTGCCAGCTTTGCACATCTAGACAGTGAAATGTTTTCCCATTCCTCTTTGCAAAATAGCTCAAGCTCTGTCGGATTGGATGGAGAGCGTCTGTGAACAGTAATTTTCAAGACTTGCCACAGATTCTCAATTGGATTGAGGTCTGGACTTTGATTGGGTCATTCTAAAGCCCCATACACACGGTCGGACAATCCGCGGACCAGGTCGGTCGGATTCTGTCCGTCGTACTTTGTCCGATGTTGTTGTTGCGTACACACGGTCGGACAACGTTGTCGGAATATCCGGTCTGCAAGAACGTCGTGACGTAAGTCGTCGTCCACGAGATTAGAAAAGGGAAGTTCAGCACCACGTCAGGCACCCGTTGGGCTCCTTCTGCTGATCCCGTGTTTATCGAGATTTAGTCGAAGTTTGGTGACGTAAGATTCGCGCTTCTCAGTTTTCTGACTCAGATCGTTACTGCTCTTCAGTTTGTGCTTGTCGTGCGTATCTGTTTATTAGTGCGTGTAGTCAGTTCGCATTTGTTGGTCATTGCGGCCTATATCTTGATATAGGACGCTTTGATTTGCACTGCTTATTGTCTGCTCGTTTCTGCTATTCATTTCGTTCTTTCAGGCCTTGCTGTTTATCGGTGCTTTCTGTTTGTCCGTTCTGACCAGCCGACCTTTTGTGACCTTGTGAGCGATGTTTCCCGTGCGTACTCGTCGCCGAGTTCGTGCTGTATGCGGAATTGGTGTCGGGCTTTTAGCTTTGACCCAAGACCCGTCCATGAACAGAGTGACGAGGAGTATGTGGACCAAGAATTGGTTGCTTCAGCGTGACCAATTCTCGCACATGTCTTTGCTTCGTGAGATCCGGGAGAATAATCCTGATGATTTCAGGAACTTTCTCAGGATGACCGTCTTTTGGCTTTGCTGACCCCCTTTATCAGCCGGCAGGATACCTGCATGAGACAAGCCATTACTCCGGAGCAGAGGCTTGTTGCCACGTTGAGGTACTTGGCGACAGGGAGAAGTCTTCAGGATTTGAAGTTCTCTTCAGGTATCTCTCCCCAGGCCCTGGGAATCATTATTCCAGAGACCTGTTCTGCCATCATCCAGGTCCTGCAGGAGGACTATATTAAGGTAACATTTCTCCTTTACTATTCCCTTCTATGTATGCTCTGTTTGCTAATGTCTTCTATTTTTGACCTCCTTCCCTAAATACCATGATTGCAATATGCTCTAATATGCTGTGCCCCTTTTCTCCTTCATGCATTTTTCCCTTCACTTACCTCCCCAGCATGCTCTTCTGGCCCAATAGACACCTATGGCCTAGTCACTTAAGCAATGTATTTTGTCTGCTGCATAGTATTATTTGCCCCCAAACACCCCCTAAAATATGCACAAATGTTTGCTGTGTGGTTTACTTCATGTAGAGCCCCTTTTTTTTTTTTTTTTTTTTGGTGGGGGGGGGGGGGGGCAAAGTCATTAGGAACCCCCTCCCCCAACTGCTCTGTCAGATGGTACCAATCCTTTATCTGCTGGCTTTCCCAAGGTCCATACACACTATATACCTACCTCTTTATAGTGGTCATATTTAGGGATGAATTCAGCAAAGCATGTAGTGCAAGGGGCTGGCTCCATACTTTCCATTTCCTCTTTTTTTGTGTTCTTTCCCTCCTATTAGCTTGCTTGGTAATTTCATAATGTCACAATGTGCTTGTCTTTTTTTTTGGGGGGGGGGGGGGTTGAAATGTTATTTTATCTTTCCTGGGGGCTGCCAATAGTGTTAAGTACAGAGGGTCTGGCCAAACTAGCACACATTATTGAGCCATTGCCAATCAATGAAGTGCAGAGGGTTACCTGTCCACCCCCCCCCCCAAAACCCTAGTTATTGCCAATGGCCCATCAGAAGTGTGGGGATTGATGGGGGGTGAGTAATCTGTGAAGGGGAGCCTCTACTTTTCTGTGCAAATACTTTCCAGCCTCAAATTTACAAAAATGCTCTTGTTCCAAGATGTTGATTCTCTAATCTGCTTGCAATGTTTATGTGCAAAGTGACTAATTATTTTTTCTTGTTTCACTCCACAGTTCCCTTCCACGCCACAGGAATGGCAGACTGTGGCCTCCCACTTTGCCAGCCGTTGGGACTTTCCTAACTGCGGAGGGGCAATTGATGGGAAACACGTCCGCATCGTCCCACCGCCCAACTCGGGGTCCTACTATTATAATTATAAGGGGTTTAATAGTGTAGTGATGTTGGCGGTGGTGTCGGCGACATACGAGTTTATGTATGTGGACGTGGGGATGAACGGCCGGATCTCGGATGGTGGAGCCATTACGCACACGGAGTTCTACTGGCGTCTCCAAAGTGGCAGTCTGTGCTTGCCACCTCCAGAGGAGAATGCAGAAGGACTCCCCTTCGTCTTTGTCGCAGATGAAGCGTTTGCGTTGACTCCCCATGTGATGAGGCCGTTCCCGATGAGGACCCTCACCCCAGACCAGAGGGTCTTCAACTACAGGCTGTCCAGAGCCAGAAGAGTGGTGGAGAACACTTTTGGTATCCTGGCCAGCCGCTTCCGCCTGTTCTTGACGGCTTTTAACTTGGCGGAATACAAACTGAACCACATAGTTCTTGCCTGTTGCATATTGCACAACTTCCTCAAAAGACATAACAGGAACTATGTGGTGCCCGTTGGCCCAGATGTGGAGGGCCCTCCAAATGCGGACCTCACAGCCCTTCAAGTGGCACGTCCAGCCTTGCCCCCTCTAAATGCCCGCGCGGTCCGCGAGCAATATATGGAGTACTTTGTGGGTAGGGGGGCCATTGCTCTGCCTGACGATGTGTGAGAGGCATTTTTTAATAAATCTGATATTTCAACCAACCTATGATTTCTGGTCATTTCAGTATTCATTTTAGCTTATTTTACCTTGAAATTTTTTCCCTTTGCCTTCGACAGTGGGAATGCACTTTCTGGGCAAAAGGAGGTAACAGTCTCTTCTTCCCAAAAAGATTCTTCTCATGTTGTGTGTTTGATACCTAATCTTTGGTCTAGATAAGGTTTGTACTGCATAACTGACACCCAAAATACTCCTTTTCATCACCAGGTCAGACATGTGTGTATTGTCAAAAATGCTGTGCTCCGTGTTTTCGTACAAAGCACTGTGGGTGTCATTTACATAAGTCAAATCCACTATGCTCTACAAGTGCAGTGAAAAAGTGCCCTGGAAAAGAAACTTGCAGTGCAAAGTGGACTTGCCTTTAGTAAATAACACCAATTGCCCCCCATATCCTTTACATTTGACATACATAATGCATTGTGTTTTTGAAAAAAGGAAGCCACACATTTAGAAAACTAAAAAAGTTTACTTGGAAAACATTCACAAGTGCGTTTACAATCTTCACGCCCAAACTGACAACATCTTGGTTATTTACAACATTGTTTACAAACATTGCGCAATTGGTAAAACCAGGCATGGAGCAAAACAGAACCTATGAACTTGGAAAGTGCAACTTTGTAAAGTGAAGTCAAGATCAGACATGACTATATGTTCAAAGTGTGTTTGATCTTGCCTTCATCACATGGGGGGGTCACCCCTGGAAAGTGGAAATTTAGAACATGCACACAATTTGGGTCTGAAAATGGTCATTAGATGGTAAAACACATGCCTAGAAGCTTCAAAAGTGCCATTTTCCATCATGGGGATGAATGGACGTTTTTTGGGGGTGCAACCCCTTCACCACAACCACTTTCGTAGTTTGTAAAGTGTTTGCACCCCCAAAAAAACTTTGGCATTCATCCACCATGATGGGAGCTAGCACATGTGGACACAATGTGTGCATGTTCCAAATTTCACACAGTTCTTAAGTTGCAAATGTGTTCAGAAGCTGGCACAAATGTGTGTTAATTACTTGGTGCGTTTTCATATTTTTCCTAAAACATCAATGATGTTCTTCAATTTTTGTTGAACATCATTGATGTTTTGCTTTATGTAATCTAGATCTCTATTGCAGACCATTATCTCCCCGATGAGTACGTGGGCACTCTCTGTGGTAAAGTGCGATTTTTCTTCCACAACATCCACGTCACCTAAAAAACACAAACATAAAAAAATCTGGTGTTGGAAATGAGGCAGGCATACATTGATTAGCTTACCAGTAGCTGTGTTCTCCCACACTCACCTGTTGTGGTGACAATTTCTCCAAGTTCGATGATCTCTCCTTCCTCCTCCTCCTCCTCTGCTTCTGCTCTTTCACCTTTTTTGGGAGGTGTTGGTTTTGGGGTTTCCTCAGACGGCCCAAGTTTTCGCTCCCCTATGAGAATGTACAAAAGGAATATTTAGCAACACAATCTATTGAGGGCAGAAATAGGAAATGACAAACATTGCTTGAAAGTGTCGGACACTATTTTTGTTTGGCCAGTTACAAATCCCAACTACATGAATGTAGTCACTTTGTAAAGGTGCTAAACTTACTAGCTTTTTGGTTGAAGTTTGTCTGATGGAGACCCCCCTCTAGTATCCACTGGAGCACATGTGTGGAAAAGCATAATAAAAAGGGGGTTTGGGTGTCCCAGCACTAGTGCTCTAGAGTCCAGATGGGTAAACAGCTACTGGGTGACCTCTCCTTTACATTGAATAAATTGGCTTTACATTCTTGATGACATTTCTAGTGAGAACAAACTTCCTTTGCACAAAAAAAACACCAAACATCGTATTATAAGTGGCCGAACGATCGAGGTTGCGTACGATAGAATGGACACACACGATCATGCCAGTGGCAGAAAGATCGAGGCTGAGTACGATCGAATGCACAGACGAACCTGAAAGTGGCCATTTTGGAATGTACAACTTTGAAAAAATCAAACCACATGGAGCAGTATGCAAGCACGAACTAAAACACAAAACACAACTACTTACTTTTTAGAAGAATTCGCTTGATCTTTCTGTACTGATCGGCCTCCCTCAGTTTCAGGTCTGACCAGCGTTTCCTCAGTTGCTCCTTGGATCGTTGTACCCCAAACTGATTGTACAGCCTTCTCACAACTTTAGACATGATCTTGGCCTTGCGGACATTGGGGTTGAGGTAAGGCCCATACTTCCCATCATAGTCGCTCCTCTTTAATATGTCCACCATCTCCAACATTTCTCCAAATGACATATTGGAGGCCTTGAATTTCAGGCTCCGGGATCGTGACGTTTCTGCCTCCGGACTTTCCTCGTCCTCCTCCTCGTTGGTGGGATATTTGGGGCGCACCTGCTGTGTCCACGCCATGTGCTCTCCCCACTGCGCCGTAAAGAGAAGGGGTGGGGAATAGACGAGAAAGATCGTCAGGGGCGGGCGGAGTTTGACGCATGCGCACTGTATATAAAACGTCACACGCCTGTGTCGTAGCCACGATCTGGGAGACGAGGGGAGAGAAAACTCACGCACGAGACGATCGCTACAAACGAAGGTACAATTTGACGTTGGTACATAACTAGCCTAGACTGATTTGAACTTGAGGCTTCTTTATGGAGAAGATTAGGAGAGTTTAGCCTGACATAATTTATATGGTTTTGTGTGGTGTTGTGTCTTGCAGAGATTATGAAGGGATTCAACGACATGAGTTTTCTCCCCCTCTTCATTGCCAAATATAGGGAATTTCCCGTTTTATGGCAGGGTAAACACCCCCATTATAGCAACAAACCAAAGAGGCACGCAGCCCTGGAGGAACTTGTGGAATTTGTAAAGCCAAGGTTCCCCACGGCAACTGTTGATGATATAAGAAAGAAAATTGGCAGCCTGAGGAGTGCGTATATCAGGGAGCGCAAAAAGGTCCGGAAGTCTGAAGAAACTGCAACTGCAGCAGATGAGGTCTATGTCCCCAAGCTCTGGTACTATCAGAGTCTCCATTTTCTCAAAGACCAGGCTGATGTCACGGAGCCACTCTTGACTCCTCCTTCCACGCTTCCTTGCGCGCAGGCCACCCCTGATGAGGCTTCCGAGGAGCAACCTGGGCCTTCCAGTCTGGAAGAGGTGGAGGAGCCCACCTTGTTCCAGGTATAGTAGTTTGGTTACCATTTATGTGAATAATGAATGATGTTCACTTAATTCAGGATACCCAATTGCTTAGTTCCTAACGTGTTTGACATATCAACTGACAGTAGTGTTGGAGACAGTTGGGGCCACAATCTAAACTGCAGGGCTGAGAATTGTATGGTTTTCTAATTGTAAACATTTTGCAACAGTCACAAGATGAGAATTGTGTGTGTTTGATGAACAAATAACTGAAACTATGTCCCTTTTTCATACACAGGAAGACCTCAGCCAGGAGGTGGCTGTGGAAGGTGGCAGTCAGGAGGAGGCAGGGGTTAGTGGCAGCCACCAGGTGGGTAGTGGCAGCCAAGAGGGGGCTAGGCCTCGGAGCCTGACTGACTCCCAAATCCCTCTCCTCCGCCTTCCCTACAAAAGGGCGAGAAGGGGGGGTTATGCGGCAGAGTCAGCGCTCAGGATGATAAGAGAGGCTTCAGACTCCCTACATGCCACACCCGCCGACGAGGAGACCTTTGGCTCGGTGGTTGTCACAAAAATGATGGGTATGGAGGTGAGGCAACGCAACATGTGTGAGGGGCTCATCCTCCATGTCCTAAATAAGGGTAGGGCTGGGGAGATGACCCCAGTCACACATGTTTGCCATAGTTACCATGCTCCGCCTCCTCCTCCTCCTCCTCCTCCTCCTTCTGCCACCCCACCAGCACGACAGCCACAGCGTGCAAGGAAGCGTGGAAGGAAGACCTGAGAGTGACGACCTGGATTCAGTCTGGTCTGAGAGAAGATGGAGCCTCTTGTAGTACCAGAGCCTGGGGACCTAGATGGCATCTGCTGCAGTTACGGATACTTTGGACTTCAGGACCAGATTGCACTCCCCTTAATATACGTACTCCTCAGGCCCCCAATTTTCTACGCTTGAAAAATGATGGTTACCGTGGGGGGCCAAGGCTTTGCAAATTCCCCAAGTTTCACCATGGCTGCGTTCCTCTTTGGTTTGTTGCTGACACCTAAATAAAGGTCTTTTTGATTTGAAATAATCATTGCCTATGTGTTTTACTTTTCTACAATGACAGATTATTTGTGAGTAGGCAGGTACATTTCACTAATCCTAAAGTAGAATTAACAAGGGGCACCAACAACAAACAAACTCCTAGTAAATTTAAGCAACAAATACAAATGTTAATAATGTGGTTTTGCTAAGTTGAGACACACAACCCCCCTCCAAAAAAAAAAAAAAAAAAACCTTCAAATATGTATTACCAAAAAAAAAAAAAAAAAAAAGACAAATCATGGTAAAAATATAACAAAGATTCTTTTACGATCTGAGTAAAAATAAACATGTAGTGTATAAATGCTGCAAAGTAATAAAGAACTAAGTTTGTGAGAAGTGCGGGTGAATAAGAGCAGCTAAAACATGTCATTCTTGTTGCATTGTAAAGAAAAAGAGAATGCGCTGCATTAAAGACATTTTAACATTGCAGCGTGACGAATGTGCTGTGTCGATTAGGAAAGGTAGTTTTTCCTGACCGAGCGCTTCCGTCACAGAATTTCTTCTGAGCATGCGTAGCACTTTGTCCGTCGGACAACCGTACACACGATCGGATTTGGTGTGATCGGACCGTGTTGACGGCAAATCTTTCCAGCAGGAGATAAGACTTTGTCCGTCGGACAAACCGACGTACACTGTCCGATGGTGCATACACACGGTCTGATTTTTCAACAACATTGTCCGATCGGACAGAATCCATGAAAAAGTCCGACCGTGTGTATGGGGCTTTACACATGAATATGCTTTAATCTAAACCATTCCATTGTAGATCAAGCTGTATGGTTAGGGTCGTTGTCCTGTTGGAAGGTGAACCTCTGCTCCAGTCTCAAGTCTTTTTCAGGTTCTAACAGGTTCTCTTCTAATATTGTCCTGTATTTGGCTCCATCCATCTTCCCATCAACTCTGATCATCTTCCCTGTCCCTACTGAAGAAAAGCAGCCCCACAACATGATGCTGCCACCACAATGTTTCACAGTGGGGATGGTGTGTTCAGGGTGCTGTGCAGTGTTAGTTTTCCACCACACATAGTGTTTTGCTTTTAAGCCAAAAAGTTTAATTATGGACTCATCTGACCAGAGCACCTTCTTCCACATGTTTGCTGTTTCCTCCACATGGCTTCTCGCGAACTGAAAGCGGGACTTTTTATGTCTTTCTTTTAACAATGGCTTTCTTCGTGCCACTCTTCCATAAAGGCCAAATTTGTGGAGTGCATGACTAATAGTTGTCCTGTGGACAGATTCTTCCTCCTGAGCTGTGGATCTCTGCAGCTCCTCCAGAGTTACCATGGGCCTCTTCGCTGCTTCTCTATTAATGTCTCCTTGCCAGACCTGTCAGTTTAGGTGGACGGCCATGTCTTAGTAGGTTTGCAGTTGTGCCATACCCATACCATTTTCGGTTGATGGATTGAACAGTGCTCCGTGAGATGTTCAAAGCTAGGGATATTTTTTTATAACCTAACCCTGCTTTAAACTTCTCCACAACTTTATCCCAGACCTGTCTTGTGTGCTCCTTGGCCTTCATGATAGTTTCATAGTTTCATAGTTAGTAAGGTTGAATAAAGACATCAGTCCATCCAGTTCATGATGCTGTTTGTTCACTAAGGTTCTCTAACAAACCTCTGAGGGCTTCACAGAACAGCTGTATTTATACTGAGATCAAACTACACACAGGTGGACTCTATTTACTAATTAGGTGACTTCTGAAGGCAATTGATTCCACTGGATTTTAGTTAGGGGTATCAGAGTAAAGGGGTCTGAATACAAATGCACGCCACACTTTTCAGATATTTATTTGTAAAAAATATTGAAAACCCTTTCTCATTTTTCTTCCACTTCACAATTATGTGTTGGTCTATCACATAAAATCCCAATAGAATAGGTATTTAGGTTTTTGGTTGTAACGTGAAAATCTGGAAAATGTAAAGGGGTATGAATACTTTTTCAAGACACTGTATATACATGACAAGATGTATGTATATATATATATATATATATATATATATATATATATATATATATATATATTTATTTAGATATATATATATATATATATATATATATATATATATATATATATAAAATAAATCACAGGTCATAATACCATAATTATAACATTTAAAACCATGTTCATGGTATATTATGGTGTCCAGGTGAATCCTGCTCTGACCTAATCAGCCCCCGAGAACAAACAAATAGAAAAAATGTATAAATTAATAACATATGACAACAAACAATATTACCATAATATAATGGTCTGCTACTAGAAGATGTTCTATCCCAAAAAGAGATCTACATCCCATCTAGAATTAAGACCAGTGGGTGGTCTTGTCTGCAGAGTATATATCCACCACACTTCTCTCTGCAACAGCAATATGTATCTCGCCCTCTAGGTGGCTTCACGACCCATTCTACACCATGAAAAAAGAAGGAACTCATAGGTCCTTTATGTACATCTTTAAAATGTTTGGAAACGCTGGAAATATTTTTGGCATTGGGATTTATGGGATCATTATATTGTTCTCCTATTCTGGTTCTAAGTGCTCTGATGGTATTAAAGAGAACATAAATTACATTCAGTCACATAGACAACATTAATAGAGCCTAGAATCCTGATCCCTGAACTCTGTACTTTAATTAATACTTACCCTTGAAGCCTGTGCATTACCTAACCTTGACCACTGAACTTTGTGCTGTACTTAATCCTGACCCCTGAACACTTTGCATTATTTAATGCCAATTCCTGAACTCTGCAAGTTACTTAGTCCTAACCCCTGAACTCTCTGTTACTTACTCCTGACCCCTGAACTCTGTGCATTACCAAATTCTGCCCCTGAACTCTCCGTGTTACTTAATCTGGACTTCTGAACTCTTTGTATTACTCAATCCTGACCCCTAAAATCTGTGGGTTACTAAATCCTGACACCTGCACTCTGTGCATTACTTAATCCTCCCTCCTGAAATATGTGCATTATTTATACCTAATCCTTGAACTCTGTGTGTTACTTTATCCTGACCTCTGAACTCTAGGCCTTACACTACCTTGACCCAAAGAAGCATAGGCTCAGGTTTTAATTAACCATTGCCCATTAAGCCCTGCTCACTGTTACTGCAATTTGGCCACAACCACAATTTGCTATGGTGTGCTGCATCATGGCCCCTCTCATGGTGTTCAAAATATTTAGCTTTTACACCATCATTGTCTGCCTCTTGTTCTCTTGTTCCAACAATGGGGACATTGGGGATTTTGTGGTAATATACATTAGGTAATATACAAAGTCAAATATATCCTGTCTATACCACTCAAGGAAAAAGAAAAAAATACACATTCCTGACACATCAGAAACAAACCAGCACAAGTTTCTTGGGAATGGTCAGTTTCCCCTAGCCTGAGGGGAGGGTCCTTCCTTGACTATATTACCTACACTGTATTTTTGTTTCTTCTTTTTTTCCGACATATTATTGCCTTTGGTGTTTTTTTTTTATTCTTATGATGACTCATTCTATCTCTAGATTTGTACTACTATATTTATAAAGATTGGCACCTATTTCCTGATGAATCGGTTCCTGCAAAACATGCGGATAGAACAACTATCTGTTATGGCACTATAATTGCAATCCTTGTTTTTACATGTATTGAGTGTTTTTCACCTTAATTGATTAATTGATATAATAAGCATTTTTATTTTATATATCTGTGTATTTGATGCTGTAGCCTCCTAGGGGTAAATTTAAAGTCCCAGTAATTTGTTTATATTTGCTGTTTTACTTATCACTAAATGATTCCCTCAGGACACACTATTGCAGTGATTGAAGCTTTAAATTCCATCCTGATTCTACAATTTAAACTAGTTCTAATATCCCTGATCACCACCACACTAGTTCCAGTGTCCCTGATCACCGCCACACCAGTCACATTGGGCTCCATTCACAAAGCGGTATGGAGCATCTTAAAAAAATGCAGTAAAATACCACAATTTTTCAAAATATTTTTTGGCATTCCCAAAAAAAGATATTAATATATCCCATCAATTATTTTATGAAGTCATGCAGTATTTTAGTAGTGAAAACACGCAGTAATTTAACGCCTGACGGTAGCTGGTGTATTTAATTACAGTAGTAAATACTGCATTGTTGAGAAGCGGTCGGCCGCCGCATCCTTAACGACCAGTCATCAGCTGAATGTAAAAAAAAGGAGGATTGCCTGCTCCTTAACAACCAGTACACATTCCATAAACACTGAGTGCCTCGATCACTACTTAATTATCGCATGCATTTAATTATTTATTTCTGCCTGTTCATGCGGTATTTACCGTGCGTTTTCAGCATTTTGCAGTAAATACTGCAGAATGGTATAGGGAATTGACAGTTTCAGGATCGCATGCAGTATTTACAGAAAATGTGTCTGAATGGAGCCCACTGTCCCTAATCACAGCCACAAAAGTTACAGTGGCCCTGATAACAGCCACACCAGTTACAGCTTCCCTGATCACCGCCGCACCAGTCATATTGTCCCTGATCACCACCACATCAGGTACAGTGACAATGATCACTGCCACACCAGTTACAATGTCCCTGATTACTGCCACACCAGTCAAATTATCCCTGATTACACCACACTAGTTACAGTGTCCCTGATCACTGCCACACCAGTTACAGCATCCATGATCGTGGCCACAGCAGTCCCAGTGTCCCTAATCACCACCATACCAGTCATATTGTCCCTGGTCACTGCCACACTGGTTACACTGTCTCTAAACACTGTCACACCAGTTACAGTGTCTCTGGTCACCGCCACACTAGTTACAGTGTCTCTGGTCACTGCCACACCAGTTACAGTGCCACCAGACCAGTGTATGTTAGCAACAGCGTTCCTTATCACCGCCACACCAGTTACAGCATCATTATATCAGTGTAAGCCAGTAGAAGTGTCCCTAATTGTCATCACGCCAGCCCCAGTGTCGCTAGACCACCGTAAGTAAGTAGCATTGGCTGACAGCTGATCATGTGGTAAGGGGTCGGGATCAACCCCTTACTCCAAACTGTGATCACCCGAGTCTCAATGACTCGGGTGATCACAGCGCGCGCTGCGCGCTCCCTTGACACCCTTCCAGCAAAGCAGATTCGCACTGTAGCCGTCATTCGGCTATAGCGCAGATACGAAGGAGTTAAATACACAAACTCCACTTTGGAACAAAGTCAGAATTCCTCTTTGATTGAAATGGGGTATTACTCATCTAGAACAATGACATATTTAAAATTTGAAGTTACAAATAAAAAAAAAATTGGGACAGGACAACAAAAAGCTGGCACAACCCCAATTCCCAAAAAGTTGGGACAAGGCCATGTTTACCATGGTGTAGCATCCCCTCTTCTTTTCACAACACTCTGGGAACTGTATGGGAACTGAGACTAGTTGCTGGAGTTTTGGGAGAGGAATGTTGTCCCATTCTTGCCTGAGCATTTGATGCTCTAAAAACTGGACATATCTTTCAGCATTGATGGTGCCTTTCCAGATTTCATTAAAGACGTCTTACAAACCCAATTATACATAGTTTATAAGGCTAACCTCACATTACTCCACCTATGTAAGCATATGCCCTATTGTAGCCCACTTCTAAACGTCAATAGGTCTCTGGTAACTTTTTTCACATGTTCAGGTATGTGGACATGCCTCAAAATTCATGTTATATACAATTTATATATTATCTGCATGATAAAATGGGCCATGAGCATGGCTAATGCCAGGCACCTGGGATGTATGTCCTACATATTTTGTGAGGTACCCCAGGTCCCAAGAAATATGGCATTAGCACCACAGCTCTTCTTCTGCCTGCCTGTCAGCAGCAGTTCAGAGCCGAGAGAGACATTTCTGAACTCCTCCTTGACTCAGGTCACATGACACAGCTAAGGAGAGAGCATACATTACATACTCCTGATCTCTGCTGTGTCTGATCTCTGTGCTCTCTGCAATATCCACTCCTGACCCTTGCACCATGTGCAATACTCACTGCTCACTCCTGTACTCTCTGTAATATGTACTCCTCAACCCTTAACACTTTGTATTACACACCCCTGTCTCTTGCACTCCTGAGCCCTAGAATTTCTCCATTATACACATTTCCGAGCCCTGCACTCTGAGCCTTGCACACTCATGGCCCTTGCACTCTCTGTATTACTCACTCTTGGCCCCTGTGCTCTCTTCAAAACCCACTGCTGATGCCTCCACTCCACCCTAAGAGATACCCATGTCTTACCCCTGTCTTACCCCTGTACTCTGTACAATACACACTACTGACCCCAGTACTCTTTGGGATGCTCCCTCTTGATCCCTACAATTTATGCCTAAGCCCTGCAATCTTTGTGTTACACTCCTGATTTATGTGCTCTATGCGACACACACCACTGAGCCCTGCACTCTGTGTGTTATGCACTCCTGAGCCCTGCACGCTCTGCATTACACACTTCTGAGCCCTGCACGGTCTGCATTACAACAATTTTGAGCCCTGTACACTGTGCATTACACACTTCTGAACACTGCACACCCTGCATTACATACTTCTGAGCCATGCACACTCTGCATTCCACACTAAACTCTATGCATTATGGATTCCTGAGTTTGCACTGAATTTCTATCTAACTGCTGTTTTTTGTTTTGTCTTTTAAGCAAAGGATTCTTCCATGCAGAAAAAATATATATTTTGGGGACCAATAACATTTTTTGTGAGGGAATGCATTAATGGGCATTGCAATAAGGCATCCGATTTATTTTAATTGGGCTGTTAACGCATCTCATTAGAAAAACACATCTGCACTACCTTTGCCAATGCACACCACAACAGCAAAACCACAAAGATAATTTACATCTATGTGTTGTGTAGTGTTATATTGCAAATAATTTTTTTGTAGTTGTAAGATTAAAATATAAAGCTCTGCAATGCATATACTGTATACCTGTGCTTTAACTTGCATTAAAATGTGTAAACAAAGCCATTATTAAAAGAATGGATTTTATACATGAATCTGGTATGTATCAGAGAACACAGCAAAATGCACCTAATGTGAATGAGCCCTTTTGGAAGGTAATATTAGTATATAACGTAATCACTTTTTAACAACAGCACATTGACAGTAGTCATTATGCTTATAACACAGTGCTGGATTTATATACCTGGACACATTACAGCATTACCGCTGTTAGCCTAGGTCCAGCAACGTCAGCAAGAAAGGGCTTATCCATAGAACATTCTGTATTACTGGAACCCTGTACTGAGTAAATAGGGAAGCTACCTGGTTGTCGCTGTCCTCAGTACTTTCTGGTTTACTGTCCTAAAACAAGCATGTGGGTAGTAAAGTCAAATGAAAGCCAGCAGTCCTGATCGGCACACACCTTCTGAGTCATTGGCCCAGGAAGTATTCAGGCATTTGAATCATTAACCAGGCTACTAGTAATTGTATATAAAGAGTTTGGTAATGACAGCCCATATACTGTATGTTCTCAGCACAAGTTTCCATGACCACTGAAAATTCATTGTTGGTTGATAATTTTGCCTACCTAAGACAGTCCTAGTTCATTGCTGTTGGATACTTCATTGTGCTCAAGTACTTATAAAGCCTCATACACACGATCGGACCTTGGACCAACTTTACCGTGGATTTTTGTACAAAGGGCGTTGGCCCCAAGTTTGTATTGCATACACACGATCTGACTTTTTAGGCAACAAACTTGAATGTAGTGACGTTTCAACGTACTGACGACACTTCAAAAGAGGACGTTCGAATACTCCAGCGCCACCTTTGGTCAACTTCTATATTGTTGTCTGATCTTTTGCATTGGTTCTGAGCATGCGTGTTTGTACTTTGTACAAAAGTCCGATGGTTTTGTGTACACACGGTCGGACTTTGCTCCATCGGACTTTTGTTGGCAGAAAGTTGGTCCGTTCGCACAGCCAACAAAAGTCTGATGAAAACTGAAAAAGTTGGTCCAATGGAGCGTACACACGGTCGGATGTTGGTCCAAAACAGCTAATTTGCATGTTTGTTGTCAAAAAGTCTGATCGTGTGTACGGGCCTTTATTGATACAGATAATATACAGATAATTTCTTAGAAATTGAGGAAATGCCAATCGAATAAGAGGTTGAAAACATGTTTTTCAGAATTCAAATTTTTTTATAGATTGGTGGCAGAGTTGGTGGAAACTAGTTCTTGATCCATGGGAATGGATTAGTAAATGTATTCTAAGGACTATACATTAAATCATATTTCTACTACACACGGTCGGAATTCTCGTCCGAAAAAGCTCTGATGGTTTTCCCGTCGGAATTCCGACGGAATTTTGCTCAAACTGTCTTGCCTACACACGGTCACACCAAAATCCGACGGTCAATAACACCACGCATTAAAAACGTTTGACTGCACTATAAAAGGGAAGTTTAATGATTCTGAGCATGCGTCGAATTGTTTCCGAGCATGCGTCGGAATTTTGCGGAAATTCCGACAGAAAAAGACCGATGGGCATACACACGGTCGGAAGATCCGATGAAAAGCTCCCATCAGACTGTTTCCATCGGAAATTTCGACCGTGTGTACGCGGCATTACAATACAATTCTTGTGATTGGTAGAAATTACCTTTTAAATGGTCAGTCCATCCATGAGTGGTAGTTCAGACTTTGGATAGCTAAACCTCCTGTTTTTTTTATATTTATTTATAGCATCAACATTAGTATTTTAAAGATTACATAAAATCACTTGCATTCGACCCTGTTCCCACCACTGTATTAAACACTATAGGATTGGTTTCAGAGAGAGACAGTTAATCATAGACTATTAAATAATTACAGGAAAACGCACAAACGTGGGTGGAACATACAAAGTCCCCCACCTTGTGTGATTACCACTTCTGACAAAATGCTGCACCTAATGATTGCATCATTAACCCAGGTGGGATCTCTATGATGTTGAATGAACAAAAAGATCACGGAGCAAGATATCAAAACATTTGTAAATTTGGCTTTTAAATCCGGCCCTGTCTTAGATCTCTTCTATCATGTAAGAATTGAAGGTGGTGTCATTGCTGACCTTTTTATGAAATGCTGGTTGAATGTCTGTTATTCTGATTCATTCGATTCAGTACTCTTTGAGCCATCGGCCCTTGGCAATTATGCAGGTCGGTATAATCAGAAGACCTTCTCTTGAAAACTGGCTTATATAAGTAGCTCAGTAATGGCAACAGAGCAAGGGCTCTTCATTTAGCATGGAGATTTCAAAGCTATCAGTCTAATTTAGTAGGGGGCATGTTGGACCTCTGCAGCAAGAGCACTGTGTGCACACGGTTGGACTTTCCAACAGGGAAATGTTTGATGTGAGCTTGTTGTCGGAAAGTTCGACCGTGTGTATGCTCCATCGAACATTTGCTGTCGGAATTTCCGCACACAAATGTTTAATAGCAGGTTCTCAAATTTTCCGACAACTTCACTTCGGAAAGTCCGATCGTGTGTACACAAGTCCGTCGCACAGAAGCTCACGCATGCTCGGAATCAAGCAGAAGGAGCCGCACTGGCTTTCTTTTTTCTCGGCTCGTCGTACGTCTTGTACGTCACCGCGTTCTTGACGTTCGGAATTTCTGCCAACATTCGTGTGACCGTGTGTATGCAAGACAAGTTTAGGCCAACATCCTTCGGGAAAAAAATCCACGGTTTGTTTTGTTGTCGGAAATTCCGACATAAGCCCCCGTACACACGGTCGGAAATTCCGACCACAAAATCCGTCAGATTTTTTCCGATGGATTTCGTCCGAATCTGGTGTTGCATACACGCGGTCGGACAAAGTTGTCGGAAAATCCGATCATTCCGAATGTGGTGACGTTCGTTGTGTACGACGGAACTACGTAGAGGCTAGTAGCCAATAGTTTTGGTCTCGTAATTTGATCTGAGCATGCGTGGCACTTTGTCCGTCGGAATTCTCGACACACGATCGGAAAAAGTCTGATCAGGTTTTGGTGTCAGAAAATTTGAAAAAGCCCGCTAGAGCCCACACACGATCGGATTTTCCGACAACATAATCTGATCGGACTTTTCCCATCGGAATATCCGATCGTGTGTACGGGGCATTAGACTTTTGCACTTATCCCTTGTTCCTGGAATATATTTAGCTGATTTAGGATGAAAGCTCATTTGGGCTTTTATAATGCTCTTACAATACCCTACTGTTTAACATTAATACAGTTGTAACCTTTATACGTGTACTAATACATACACCAATAAGCATGTTTACAATGTGTTCCAGATAATCCTGATTCTTTGAGATACACTTGTAATAATCCAATAAAACTGCACAAGTGACAGTATTTATAGCCAATGAAGAGGACAGTCAACCTTAATGAAAGAACGATTCTAAGAAACCAAGCCTACCATTACCAGGAAATCACACAACAAGCTAGAGTATTCTAAAATGATATCATTTAAGCCATTTGAAGTTGATTCCTGGCCATTTTAACCCACAAAAGAAAATGATTGCATTCAGTCAAGACAGGCCAGTTAATATGTTTGTATTTCAAAGTCAAACAAGCTCAGCATTACACATTTCTGAACAATTTTAGAACAATGAACCCCAATATGAAAGTACTTTTCATTGTGTTAACTAGCGTGTGTCCTAATAATGTGACATATCATTTAAGGACATTATAAGCAGAGAATAAATGATCTTATTTGAAAATGTTGCTACATGGAGTGATCCTAGCTAAAAATTGGAACTTTAGTGGTGCTTAACAAAAAGCTTAGAAAAAATTCCTAAAACTACTCCTTTTGTGTTTCCTAAAGCTCACTATTTTACTTCATAAAAATGTTAAACTCATCAAGCTGTATGTCATGACCATTATAATACATGCTTGTTTAAAAAAATAAAAAATCACTTTGAATTAGTCATAGTAATAAGATACCACATTTGTCCAGCTACCTACTTTTTTGTGATCCTGTATGTCCCTTTGATGTAGCTCAAGATATGTTGAGATCTATGAAACAAAAACACTTACCTTTGTATATGCTGGTATCTCTTTGTCTTGAGTCCTGAAAGCTTTTACAATTAACATTACAGTCTATGTGCATCAACCTTGATAATTCCTAAAAACAAGGTCCCCATGGTATATTTTTCAGAATTAATGAATAAAGGGAGGTTGTATGGATCCTTAAATTTTCTGCAGGCTCTCCCAGGGTTCTCATACATTCCGAGCAATGTAATGTCATTTGGTGGACATAATTGACATGTGTCATAAACCTTCCAAATCAGTATTCAGCATGTCTACCAAAGGCATGGATTAGGACTTACATTACAATGACGCTTTAAATCCTTTAAACTGATCTGCACCTATCAGCGTTACCTAACGACCTATATATGACCTGCAGTTGGATAAGCTGCATAGCTTTACTTCAGCACTGCCCAACTACTGAAATCTGTTTACTATAATACTTTCCTTTCAGTGTCAAACATAATAAAATTGTATAGATCATAAATTTACAAAGTATAAGGTGTCCTTTTATGAAGCAGTGATCAGCGGAGATCCCGAGGATCACCACTGATCACAGCCCATAAACAGTTTATAAACCAGAGATAATGGGGGGGAGAAGTGTTTGAACTTGTTCTCCCGCCGATTATCTCTGCACATGGAGAATCCTCATAGAATGACACAGTAACAGCCAGTGTATGAAGCTGCGATCTCAGCGCTTCACTGGCGATCTGTGTCAGAATTCACACTCCCCGATTCACCAACTTAGAGGTGGTGAAGCGGGGAGTGAAGAGAGAAACCTGGGGGATCTGAGGAGGAAAGAGGAAGATAATTAACTTCCTTATGCCTCGTTCAGACCCCCAACACTGTAACCATGTCCCCCTGTCATATGTATGTGTATACACATATATATATATATATATATATATATAATGTGTATATGTATATATATATAATGTGTGTGTATATACATGTATATATGTGTGTGTGTGTATATACATGTATATATAATGTGTGTGTGTGTGTGTATACATGTATATATAATGTAGGGGGGACTCTTTATTTTATTAACATTAATCACACTGGTGTCTGTCCGTGTATAGAGCTGTGATAATTTATCACCGCTTAATAAATGGACATCTCAGTGTTTCAGTGAATTTCTGGTACTGTAATCTCGTAAAGTCTCACGAGATTCCAGTATCAGGGGCCGTTGTCCACTGTTTGAAGCGTTTGTAGATCACTCCACTCCTCCAAGGGTGAAGCGATCTACTCCGCTTCATGAACTGGCACACAGAGGAGAAAGATCTCCTCTGTGAATGCCGGAGAATGAAGCAGTGAATAGATTTAACTGCTTCATAAAAGGACACCTAAATGTCTTAACTTCATATCTTGACTCATATAAAGCTCAGTCAGCTAAATAAATTCGAAAAGCATCATTAGTGATGTGCAAAGTCTTATGCCGCTTACACACGGCCGTAATTTCCAATGGAAACAGTCCGATGGGAGTTTTTCTTCGGATTTTCCGACCGTGTGTATCGGGCTTTTTCTGTCAGCATTTCTGACGGACTTTAGATTGAGAGCCCGTTCTTAATTTTTCTGACGGAAAAACTTGCTATTGGAAATTCCGATCGTGTGTATGCAATTCCGACACGCACAATTCCGAAGCATGCTCAGAAAGAATTCGACACATGCTCGGAAGCATTAAACTTCCCTTTTATAGTGCCATCGAACATGTTGTATGTCGCGGTGTTATTGACCGTCGGAATTTGGTGTGACCGTGTGTCAAGACAGTTTGAGTGGAATTTCGATGGGAAAACCATCAGAGCTTTTTCCGACG
Organism: Lithobates sylvaticus; assembly: GCA_028564925.1. Lineage (NCBI taxonomy): Eukaryota > Metazoa > Chordata > Amphibia > Anura > Ranidae > Lithobates > Lithobates sylvaticus. The sequence goes on from CM053033.1 coordinate 53,828,568, forward strand.
AGAATTCCGATCGTGTGTACGCGGCATTACAGTTTGCTTTCTTAGAAAGCAGTCAAAATCTGAGTAGAAAAGCCTGCCCCCTGATGGCATGCTGCAGAGAAGGACCTTTGCCCTTTGTGTGGAAGCAGTAGTCTCTCTGTGGTGGTCCGACATGCCCCCTGCTGGGTCTAAGCTAAAACTCTTCAATTAAAGCCCATGTGCACACAGGCCGAGTCTCGGGCAGCATCGGCCAGTTCAATAGAAACCTAAACAAATTGAATTTTTGGATGTTGTTCTGATGGGTGAAGGGGAATGTATTTCCTCCAAGCTTTTCAGGAAGTCTTCTGCTGGTAATTCCTTGTTGAGGGCTGATTCAGGCCATCCAAGGCATACCATTAAGGGCATCCCTGTGGGACAGTTTTTGAGGTTAAAACGGGTATGTAGTGATGAGTCATCTTTTTTGAAAGAAGCCTCTGCTATGAAAAAGCGTTTCATAGAAAGAGGGTATACAGCCCCTGTACTTGATAGGGCGTTCAATATAGCCCTCAATACTGATAGGTGTCATCTGCTTCGTGATAAGGTCAATAATGGAGATGGGAGAAGGCGGGTATCTGACAAATCCATTAAAACTCCGGTGTTCTCCACGCCTTACAGTTTAGAGTTTAGTAAAATTAAAGGGATTGTGGAGAAATATTTACCTATTCTCTATAACGATCCTGTCTACGCTCAAATTCTATCTAAGGGTATTAGATCAGTCTCCCGCAGGGCTCCAACCATTGGTGGCATGTTGTCCCCCAGCCTCTATTTGAGCAGTGTTCAACGCCCCAATTGGTTACAGTTTAAGGGATCGTTTCGATGTGGGGGCAATAACTGTCCATGTTGCCCCCACATTTTACGAGGCGATACTATCCTTTCTAGGTCTCTGAATAAGGGTTTTAAAGCTATGGCCTTCATTAACTGTAACACTAAATTTGTTATTTACGTGGTGACGTGTGAACAATGTCGCATACAGTATGTTGGACGCACAACACGAAGACTGAGAGACAGATTATATGACCACCTCTATGACATTTCCAAAAACCACCCCACTAATGTGGCGAGGCACTGGAATCTTTGCCATGATAAGGATGTCAGCGGCTTACGCATTCAGGGGGTTGAAAAAGTCACTTTATCTAAAAGAGGGGGTGATAGGTTTAGTCTGTTGTGCAAGAGGGAGGTTTATTGGATATTCCATCTCCATACGAGGCAGCCTATGGGCCTTAATTTTGAGTGGGACATTTCATTCTTTTATGAGTGAATTCTCCACATATTGACTGCCCATATTTACTAAGCCAATATGTATGGCTCCCATTTCACTGGTTGTCGGTCCGGTGCTGATAGGTTTTTTTCATCTGGTTCTGCTGGGCTCATTTTATTATGTTTCTGCCAGAGTTTATTCACTATTTCCCATTTATTATAATTGCTTTACATTGAGGACAGGCTAATTATTCGATTGAGACTGTTTTTTGAATAGGGCTGTATGCACATATTGCAGCATTTTTCGCTGCAGAGATTATGAATATCAGTATTTTATGTGTTAATTAATATCCTATTAAACATGTTTGTTATTCTTTTGATAATCACACACCTGATATATTATGTTAGGTGTGTGATCAACTAGCTGGGTACTTGCATCAGCTCCCCATACCTGTCGGTATAAGGATATACACATTTAATTCGCCTTAAGCCTTAGAATATCCGGTTTCGATCGTTCATTTGGTCTATTCCTATATTTATTTTTTATCTTTCCTATCTATGCATTGTATCATAGGAGAAGGCCTAAATAGACACATCCAATAATGAGATATTTGCAATCTTACTATTATGCAGCTTTTTTTGGGATGTGTCATTTTTAGGGAATATTTGTGCTTTTCTCTGGCAGTTCTGATATTCAATGAGCCCCATGCATCGACATGCACACACATTGAGAGTTTGTTTCTTTCTTTTTTCTGTGTGTCTGCCGATGCGTCCGATTTTTTACATACAAAATGAAAAATGTTTTTACATATGTCATTTTTTATTTATTTTTTAGGTTGCACCTGTACCTCTTCACCTAAAGATAAGATTCATCATGTTATTTATCTATTACCATTATGTATGCTTTCAACATGTCAGCTTGATTTAAGTGTTTTAGGTGAAAAAGGTGTTTTCCTTCCATCCATTTAAATGTTACCTTCAGATTTTGGATGCTCACAGGTGCTTCCCTAATTGCTATCTCGTTATACACATATTTTATTCATTTGTTTAATTGCTTGTGTGTGTGTATATATAGCTCTGTATGTATATTCTGCTCATTAGCTATGACTAAGCACCGTGTTCGGTGTGAAACATGTCAGCAGCTGTGCAGTTAGTCTGTACACAAGCCTAGATGCTATGATTTTATTATATCTTTTGAAATAAAGTTGAATAATTTGAGTGCGGCTATCCAGCTACATCTTTTCTACTTCAGTTCCTGTTGCAAAGAGAGCCAGCACCCTGTGGGAGTGTGGAGATAGCTGTTTTGGGAGAAGTCATTACCTTGGAGCGGTGATTCTTTGTAGAAACTGGCTGACAGTCAGCCCGTGTGTACCGCAGCTGGTCCAAAAGAAGTCGGCCGAAGGGGCATGACTGAAAAAGGTCTGCCAACCAGCTCCCGATCAGTGCTCTCAGCCAATGGCTGGAGTGTTCTGGCGGGGAGACATCCAACTGTCAGAAAACAATAGCACAGCAGGGGAGATCACTGTACTAACATTAGATTGTTAATACAGCGGCTCCGACCTGAGCTGTCAGTTTTTTTTGTTCAGCCCACTTGGTTGAACAAATGAAAACTAGCAGTGTGTACTAGGCTTAATAGCAAGTGTAAGCTTTTCTGATTTTAGAGCTTTAGGCTTGACCCAGCAGGAGATCTGACAGACCTCTGCAAAGAGTTTAGTACTTCCACACAACACATTATCTATATACTATCATTAGCTATCTAATGATATGTTTATCACTAAAACACTTAGACCCCTTACACTTAAGGTAGATTCTGCTCCTATCGGCAGGGGATCTGTGAGCTGATCCCCTAAAGATCGGAGCAGAGCAGTATAGATGTCACATCCGTGTCTGCTTAGCATAAACTGACCCCAGTATGCTCTATGGGCTGCCAGGTGTAAACAAACCCCACCATTTAAATCATGCTACCTTCCATCTGGTCCACCAAAACGGACAATGATGCTGTCCTTTGCCATTGTTTTTTCTTTTAGCGGACCTGATTGGACCCAGAGCACACAAGTCCATTTACACTTGCCTGTCCATAGGGCTGCATGGATCTTCCGATCAGGTCTGCCTAGAAAACGGACAGGAAGGGGCCTTAATGGATGAAGCATTGCTAGTAGGTTGCCATCACACTTTTGAGAGCTAGATGATACAGAGAACGCCTCATTATTTCAGAAGCAACTACTAAATTAAGAAAGTTGATTACCACTATTTGTAGTTAAACATATTTTACAGAAAACCTTAGTCAAATTATACTGTATGTGAACCCTTACCTTGTAAAACAACCCATTCCGTTTAAAATAGAAATGTGTTAATATTGCATTGTGATCTGGATAGCGTTTCCCCTTTGTTATAGCTCACAAGAACTACCAAGTTTCCCTGCCGAAAAGTGGACTACCAAGTGGGAGGTGGTAGCGTTCTGCCTCCCACAGGAATTCTGGAGGGGCTCAGATGTCGCTTCGGCCTTGGCGAAACACTGGAGGAGGTCAGTTGGAGGTACTGGCTACCACCCTCTCCCGGTGCGGGGCTTGAGCCGGGCAGCGTCGGAGACCCTCTCATTAGCTGAGGCCAATATGGGGCAGGAGGCTGGTTCTGTGTTTGGCAGCCTGCCCTGTAGGCCAATACATGGTGGACAGCTGAAACCCTGAACCTATCATAAGCAACAGGCTGATGGCAACACCGGGGACATGTACCCTCTTAATAGGAGAAACTCCCCTCATACTGTATATGTTTCTGATGTTATATGTTAACTTTTTTCTTTCTAATAAAATGATAAATATCTGTGTCATCATTACACTCCTACTGCAAATGTATGTCAAGATGTAAATCAGATCAATATTTGTTGTGACCACCTATTGCCTTCAAATGCTTGGAGTCGTTATCCTTCTGCACAATAAATTTGGAGCCAATCAGTCAATCCCACTCCTCCCTGATGGTATGGCATGATGGATAAGTATCTGCCTGTATTGCTTTGCATTTTGTAAATTGATAAAAAAAATATAAAAATTAAAATATATATTTTTGAAAGCATTCTAAAGCCTCGTACACACGATCGGACTTTAAACAAACTTTTCCGTGGATTTCTGTCCAAAGGGGGTTGGCCGTGAACTGTGCATACACACGATCTGACTTTTTCAGCCAACTTTCACGTGTTTTTTCTGCTCTTTACCGCCACCCTTTGGTCAACTTCTGTATTGTTGTCTGATCTTTTGCATTGGTTCTGAGCATGCGTGTTTGTACATTGGACTAAGGTCCGATGGTTTTCTGTACAGACGATCAGACTTTGCTCCATCTGACTTTTTTTGCCGAAAAGTTTGTATGGTTCCAGAGTGAACTTTTGTCTGATGAAAACCGAAAAAGTTTGTCCGATGGAGCGTACACACGGTCCGATGTTGCCTTAAAACAGCTAATTTGCATGTTTGTTGTCAGAAAGTCTGATTGTGTGTATAGGCATTTACTTTACAGAATTTCTTCACAGCTGTCTAAACTTTTGTATATAAAAAATGTTATAAACGCCTTTTTTTTTTATAAGTGATGACATGACCTCTGTTTTCGGCTGCATACAGGGCTTAAGGACTGGGGGACTTCAGCAGGGGACAGAGAAACAGCAGTACACTGATCTTTCCAGTGAAGAGCTGTGCAGGGGGCGTGTCAGCACAAGTCTGACCGCTGGAATACAAGGTCAATACGCAGGTCATTGTCTCAAATTGATTGCCAAAAAGAAAACTGACCATGTTGGCGTGGATGTGCTTCCATGATTGGTGTTGTCAAGCAATGCAAAGCGGACAGGATACTTTTGTAGATGGTAAGTAGATTGTATAACAGACACATATCAGGAATATGAAATGTTGGGATAACATACACTTTAAATGGCTTGTCCATAAATGTTTGGATGTTTGACAACTGCTTTGGAGCACCATTCATCACAATGTTGCTTTTTTCTTTTAACATTGGAATTGTAAAAGAAAAGCTCACTCAAAACTAAAGGGTCAGCACTAAAGATGGCACTATATGTGGCAATGTTCATTCAATTTCAACCACTCTCCATTCACTGTGAATTGCTACTATGACTGCGGCACTGGGGTTCTTGGTTGAAATCCCAGTCAGGACACTATCTGGGAGTTTGCATGTTCTCCCTGTGCTTGTGTGTGTTTCTTCTGGGTACTCTGGTTTTCTCCCACACTCCAAAGACATGTTAGTAGGTTTATTTGCTCCTAACTTGGTGCTAGTATGTGTATTCATGCATGTGACATAGGGGCCTTAGGGTATAAGCTCCTTGAGGTCAACGGCAGGTGTGAATGTGCAATATACAGTATGTAAAGCCTTTGTAACTTGTTGGTACTGTAAATAAATACCTATAATACATAAATAAGGCAACCTAACACCCACAAATCCAAATGACAAGAATAAGGTTCGCAGTTTTTATCGACAATAACATTTGTTGTTTTAAGACAAACACTGGTGAACCTGGAAAAAAAAGTTCATTCATTTCCATTTTGTTATGCCTATGTGTAGATATTGCATAAGAAATAAAAATAATTTTTGCAAAGCATTTGAAAAAAAAATGATATACGTATTAAAGGGTAAGTTCACCCTTTTCTCAAAAAATGAAGAGGTGAACTAACTGCAAACATTCTGGCTACCCTCCTGTACCCCACTACACATAGTGGCCATGATGCCCATGCTACCTGACCATACTGACAAAAGAGAATTGCATCTGAGGCTTCTTCCAGTAAGGTGTCCCAGATAAAAGAAGTGCTTCTCATTGGTCAGCATGGCCATGTGGTCTCACTTTACCAAGCGTTATGATACAGTATATACTCACTGTGTATTGCAGTGAACGGGCCGGTACATCGGTAGGGCCGATATGTGCAGTGGGGTCTGGAGGGGTGGCCAGGAGATATCTAGTTAGTTCACCTTTATTGTTTTCAAGGAAAGGTGAACTAACCCTTCCGTTTATTATCTTAACCACTTCAATACTGGGCACTTAAACACCTTCCTGCCCAGACCAATTTTCAGCTTTCAGCGCTGTCGCATTTTGAAGGACAATTGCGCGGTCATGCTACACTGTACCCAAACTAAATTTTTATCATTTTGTTCCCATAAATAGAGCTTTCTTTTGGTGGTATTTGCTCACCTCTGGGGTTTTTATTTTCTGCTAAACAAATAAAAAAAGACCGAAAATTTTGAAAAAAAATATGTTTTTTTTTTGTTTCAGTTTCAAAACTTTGTAAAAACCGATGAGGTGGCACCAATGAAGTGGCACTGATAGGTGGCACTGATGGGCGACACGGATGGGCACTGATAGGTGGCACAAATTGGCACTGATAGGTGGCACGGATTGGCATGGATAGGCGGCATGGATAGGCGGCACGGATGGGCATGCATAGGCGGCACGGATGGGCATGGATGGGCACTGATAGGCGGCACGGATGGGCACTGATAGACGGCCCGGATGGGCACTGATAGACGGCACAGATGGGCACTGATAGGCGGCATTGCAGTGTAATGTATTGTACTGATGGATGCCAAATCAGTGCCAAACAATAATGCATGCCAATCAGTGATGCCCATTGTGGGAACTGATTGGCATCCATTGTGGGCACTGATTGGCATCCATTGTGGGCACTGAATGGCATCCCTGGTGGTCTAGGGTGGCATACCTGGTGCTGGGCATCCCTGGTGGTCTGGTGGCGTCCCTGGTGGTCCAGTGTGAGCATCCTCGGGGGGGGGGGGGGGGGCTGCGATGATAATCGATCAGCACAGACCCCCCTGTCAGAGGAGCAGCCGAACGGCTCTCCTCTACTCATGTCTGACAGACGCGAGTGAGGAAAAGCCGATCAACGGCATTTCCTATTTACACTGTGATCAGCCGTGAGTGGACACGGCTGATCACGTGGTAAAGAGTCTCCTCTGGGGCGCGCATCGGCTCAAAATCCTGATCACGTCATATGACGTGAGGTCAGGATTTTGAAACCACTTTGCCACCGTCATTCTGTATATGGCGGGCGGCAAGTGGTTAAAGTGATAGTTAAAGTGGTTAAAGTTAAAGATGCCACGTACACACGGCCGGACTTGCCGAAGGACTAAGCTCCGTCTGCATTTCCGACGGAAAGATTTAGAACATGTTCTATATCTAAGTCTGTCGGAAATGCCGGCAGAAAAGTCAGATTTCTGCCAGAAAGTCTGGCCGTGTGTACGCGGCATTAGATGTACTTGTGAAGAAAATAGTAGGTACTTACCTGTCCCACAGCCCCGTCTATCAAACACAGCTCTAGGAAACAAAATTCTCCCCTAAAATCTCTTCATATCTTCGCACATCAGGAAATTCTGTTCTCCTGGTACCCTTGCTATGTTCAGTGGTTTCTCCCACCGACATCCATGTTTATTCTATGTCTTATAGTGACCTGTGCTGAGCGCACCATGGGACCCAGAAATAAATCATCACTCTTGGAGGCATTTGTGAAAGGGTTGCTTTAACCACATACTACTAGTACTAGTCTGTATATAGCCCTTCCTTTACAGGTGAGTTTTCAGTGCTGTGATGGCTTGACTGACAATTACTGTACTAATCATTTTTAATTAATTTTTTAGACAGTATTCTCTTTTTGGTGGCGTTTAATAACTCCTCTTTTTGTATGCTACATAAAAGATATATTTTTTGTTTTGTATTTGTTGTATTACTAAGTTTAGGACATACATTGCAAGAAGTCAGAGTGTAGGGATCAGGACTATGCTATGCACAGAACTTGCATAATTCAGTGGCCAGGTGTTAGCGCCCCCCTATAGTGGTTGTCAGTGGTGAGTCTATAGTGTTTTGTGCAGTGTGTTGTGTACAGTTATTTGTGCAGTGTGTAGTGTTTTGTACAGTGTATTGTGTATAGTGTTTTGTGCAGTGTGCTGTGTATAGTGTGTTGTGTATTGTTTATAGTGTTTTGTGCAGTGTGTTGTGTGCAGTGCTTTGTCTATAGTGTTGTGTGTAGTGCTGCGTGCAGTGTATTGTGTTTTGTACAGTCTACTGCGTAGAATATTTTGTGCAATGTGTTGTGTGTAGTGCTTTGTGTATAGTGTTGTGTGTAGCGCTTTGTGCAGTGTGTTGTGTATTCTGTTTAGTGTATTGTGCAGTGTGTTGTGTATAGTGTGTAATGTACTGTGTAGTGCGGTGTGTATAGTGCCTTGTGCAGTGTGTTGTATATACTGCTTTGTGTATTGTGGTGTGTATAGTGCCTTGTGCAGTGTGTTGTATAAAGTGCTTTGTGCAGTGTGTAATGTATAGTGTTTGTGCAGTGCATATTGTTTTGTGCAGTGTGTTGTGTATAGTGCTTTGTGCAGTGTGTAATGTATAGTGTTTGTGCAGTGTATATTGTTTTGTGCATAGTGCTTTGTGCAGTGCAGTGTGTATAGTACTGTGTAGTGCTTTGTGCAGTGTGTAATGTATAGTGTTTTGTGCAGTGTGTAATGTATAGTGTTTTGTGCAGTGTGTAATGCATAGCTCCCGACTGTCCCTGATTTCGAGGGACTGTCCCTGATTTGGAGCAATGTCCCTCTGTCCCTCTTTCCTCCTCATTTTGGTCTGATCTATATAGTTGATCTATATAGTTGTATATAAAATACACTTTTTATCTTTCAAAAAGTGTTTCCCAGCGCTAAACCTTTCATCCAAATTTTAAATTGCTGCATTTGTCAGTTTTAAAAGCCAATATAAAGGAATAGTAGTGGTAAAAAAAAGCACTTGTGGATTAAATAAAAGTTTTTTTTGGTTAATTCTCCTTTAACCGCTTAAGGACCGCCTCCTGCACATTTACGTCGGCAGAATGGCACGGCTGGGCACATCAACGTACATTGCAACCGGCGGCGCGCTCGCAACCCGGTCCTGAGCTCCATGACTTTGGCCGCGGGACCCGCAGACCCGATCGCCGCTGGTGTCCCGCGATCGGGTCACAGAGCTGAAGAACGGGGAGAGGTCTGTGTAAACAAACCTCTCCCGTGCTTCCTAGTGAGGCTGACACTGATCATCTGTTTCCTGTCATAGGGAAAGACGATCCGTGATGTCGAACGCCAAGCCACGCCCCCCTACAGTAAAAAAAAAAACACACACACATCACACTTAACCCCTCCCCGCTCCCTAGTGGTTAACCCCTTCACTGCCAGTGTAATTTACACAGGAATCAGTGCATTTAAATAGCACTGATTGCTGTATAAATGACAATGGTCCCAAAAATGTGTTAAAAATGTCCGATGTGTCTGCCATAATGTCGCAGTCACAATAAAAATCGCTGATTACCGCCATTACTAGTAAAAAAAAAATATTAATAAAAATGCTATAAAAAACTATCCCCTATTTTGTAAACGCTATAACTTTTGCGCAAACCAATCAATAATCGCTAATTGCATTTTTTTTTACCAAAAATATGCAGAAGAATACGTATCGGCCTAAACTGAGGAAAAAAAATTTTTTTATATATTTTTTGGGGATATTTATTATAGCAAAAAGTAAAAAATATTGAATTTTTTTCAAAATTGTCACTCTATTTTTGTTTATAGAGCAAAAAATAAAAAACCGCAGAGGTGATCAAATACCACCAAAAGAAAGCTCTATTTGTGGGGAAAAAGGAACGTCAATTTTTTTTGGGAGCCACGTCACTCGACCGCGCAATTGTCAGTTAAAGCGACACAGTGCCGAATCGCAAAAAGGGGCCTGGTCCTTGGGCTCAAATTGGTCCGGGGCTTAAGTGGTTAAAGGGATGTGACAGGGGGTGTGTCCTATTCCTACATACGTTTGCTGGTAGGTGTCCCTCATTCCCATCTCAAAATGTTGGGAGGTATGTGTAATGTATAAGGATGAGCTCCGGCGTGTTTGCAACCCGCACGTGCAGAGCCCAGCAGGAAGTCGGCACTAGGCAGCACTAATCACAGGCAGTGAGACATTTCTCGATCTCTGCAGCCGCCGATCGGGAAAATGTCTCACTGCCTGTGATTAGCACTGTGCAGTGCCGACTTCCTTCTGGGCTCTGCACGTGCGGGGTTGCGAATAGGCTTGCCACCTGTCTGGGATTCACCTGGACAGTCCAGGTTTGGAATCATGTTTCCAGGTGTTCAGGACCGTCTGAAACCCGGACACATTATTCAGACCGGACTGCAACCCCCCCAACTTAAATGTTCACCCAGTGCGGCGCAGATTCCCCCTGTTGCCCGGATTGCACACACCTATGCTCCCCATTAACCAAGTACCACAACCACCAAGTGCATAGACCCCTCCCTCCCTTCTCTGTCCGGCCCCTGAGCAAGTGAGTAAACTAAGGTAAGGGGGAACTCAGATGTAAGGGTTGCTCTGTGGACTCTGATGTAAGGGGGAGCCTTGGGAATCCTGATTTAAGGGGGAACGTTGGGAATTCTGATGTAAGTGGGGGCTTTGGAGAGCAGAAACCCCCTTACATCAAAGTTCCATTTTATACCACGGTCCACAGTGTTCCCACTGTAAAAAAATTCCTATGTTCTGCTAAAGTGTTCGGGTTTGGCTTGAATAAAAGGTGGCAACCCTAGTTGCGAACGCTCCTGAGCTTATCAGTAATATATAGTGTTGTGTGTAGTGTTTTGTGAAGTGTGTAATGTATAGTGTTTTGTGAAGTGTGTATGTATAGTGTTGTGTGTAGTGTTTTGTGAAGTGTGTATGTATAGTGTTGTGTGTAGTGTTTTGTGAAGTGTGTATGTATAGTGTTGTGTGAAGTGTGTAATGTATAGTGTTTTGTGAAGTGTGTAATGTATAGTGTTTTGTGAAGTGTGTATAGTGTTGTGTGTAATGTATAGTGTTTTGTGAAGTGTGTAATGTATAGTGTCGTGTGTAATGTAAAGTGTTTTGTGAAGTGTGTATAGTGTTGTGTGTAATGTATAGTGTTTTGTGAAGTGTGTAATGTATAGTGTCGTGTGTAATGTATAGTGTTTTGTGAAGTGTGTATGTATAGTGTTGTGTGTAGTGTTTTGTGAAGTGTGTATGTATAGTGTTGTGTGTAGTGTTTTGTGAAGTGTGTAATGTATAGTGTTTTGTGAAGTGTGTATGTATAGTGTTGCGTGTAGTGTTTTGTGAAGTGTGTATGTATAGTGTTGTGTGTAGTGTTTTGTGAAGTGTGTATGTATAGTGTTGTGTGAAGTGTGTAATTTATACTGTTTTGTGAAGTGTGTAATGTATAGTGTTGTGTGAAGTGTGTAATGTATAGTGTTTTGTGAAGTGTGTAATGTATAGTGTTTTGTGAAGTGTGTAATGTATAGTGTTTTGTGAAGTGTGTAATGTATAGTGTTTTGTGAAGTGTGTATAGTGTTGTGTGTAATGTATAGTGTTTTGTGAAGTGTGTAATGTATAGTGTCGTGTGTAATGTAAAGTGTTTTGTGAAGTGTGTATAGTGTTGTGTGTAATGTATAGTGTTTTGTGAAGTGTGTAATGTATAGTGTCGTGTGTAATGTATAGTGTTTTGTGAAGTGTGTATGTATAGTGTTGTGTGTAGTGTTTTGTGAAGTGTGTATGTATAGTGTTGTGTGTAGTGTTTTGTGAAGTGTGTAATGTATAGTGTTTTGTGAAGTGTGTATGTATAGTGTTGCGTGTAGTGTTTTGTGAAGTGTGTATGTATAGTGTTGTGTGTAGTGTTTTGTGAAGTGTGTATGTATAGTGTTGTGTGAAGTGTGTAATGTATACTGTTTTGTGAAGTGTGTAATGTATAGTGTTGTGTGAAGTGTGTAATGTATAGTGTTTTGTGAAGTGTGTAATGTATAGTGTTTTGTGAAGTGTGTAATGTATAGTGTTTTGTGAAGTGTGTAATGTATAGTGTTTTGTGAAGTGTGTATAGTGTTGTGTGTAATGTATAGTGTTTTGTGAAGTGTGTAATGTATAGTGTCGTGTGTAATGTATAGTGTTTTGTGAAGTGTGTATGTATAGTGTTGTGTGTAATGTATAGTGGCGTGTGTAATGTAAAGTGTTTTGTGAAGTGTGTATGTATAGTGTTGTGTGTAATGTATAGTGTTGTGTGTAATGTATAGTGTTTTGTGAAGTGTGTAATGTATAGTGTCGTGTGTAATGTATAGTGTTTTGTGAAGTGTGTATAGTGTTGTGTGTAATGTATATTGTTTTGTGAAGTGTGTAATGTATAATGTATAGTGTTGTGTATAGTATTTTGTGCAATGCGTTGAAATGCTCGCCTACCTAGAAACCATATGAAGCGATATGCAGCGCCATCTAGTGATCAAAGTGTGAAGCGCAGGCGGACGGAACCAAAGATGCGGGAACTTGTTTCTAGGAGGATTATTTCGGAGGCGGACAGGAAAGCTGAGCGTGCTGGTGGGGAAGTCTGGGAGTGTAAAGTTTGGAGCGATGGCTGCCATCTCAGTGAGTATATTGAGTTTGGAAGGATTGTTCTTATAGCAGTGTGGCCTCTCTGTGTGTGATGTGATGTAGGTAGAGCTGTGCTGACAAAGGCCGTTGTAGAGGCGGGCAGAGGAAATGAATTGCCCACAGCGCCGGACACAGAGATCCCTGTACTGTGGTCTGATGTAGAGACTTCTATGTGAGAAACGGAGTGGGGGGTGTTTGGAGAAAACATTCTGTATATTGGCAGCAGAAAGTGGAAGTAAAGGCAAAAACCTAACTAACTCTAAGCCCTCGTTTACATTGGAGTGACTTGTCATGCGATATGACAGGTTGCTCCCTATTGGTGGCAATCGCACTCTTCAAATCGGTGCAGCGCCGACTTTGCAGTGCCGTATCAATTTAAAAAATGTAGTTCCTGCGCTACTTTTGGCAATTTCGAGTGCGACTCGTATAGATGTCTCTGCCTTACAAACCACTGTGACCCACAGGTAAGCCTAGATTAACCACTTTAAGACCAGCCTCGTTTTGGATTTTAGGTGTTTACTTGTTTAAAACAGTTTTTTTTGCTAGAAAATTACTTAGAACCCCCAAACATTATATATTGTTTTTTTTTCCTAACACCCTAGAGAATAAAATGGCGGTCGTTGCAATACTTTTTTTCATGCCGTATTTGCACAGCGCACTTTCTTTGAAAAAAAAATTCACCTTTTTGAATAAAAAAAATAAGACAACAGTAAAGTCAGTCCGATTTTTTTTATATATTGTGAAAGATAATATTAGGCCGAGTAAATTGATAAAAATTGCGCCCGCTCATGGAATGGCGTCAAACTTTTACCCTCAAAAATCTCCATAGGCGACGTTTAAAAAAGTCTACAGGTTGCATGTTTTGCGTTACAGAGGAGGTCTAGGGCTATAATTATTGCTCTCGCTCTACCGATCGCGGCGATACCTCACATGTGTGGTTTGACCACCGTTTTCATATGTCTTCATAAATTGTCTTTCTGCTACATGTCTACATGCCTTTGGTAAAAAAAATCCCAATAAATGTATTATAATTGGGTTGCGTGAAAGTTATAGCATCTACAAACTATGCTATATATACTGAAATTTATGCAGCTATAATGTATTGGCGGTTATCAGCGACTTATGGAGGGTTTGTGATAGTGTGGCGGGCAATCTGGCGCTAACAGAACCTCGCTGGAATGTACACTGACATCAATAGTGACACTAATACGGTGATCAGTGATAACACTGTACTAATGGCACTGGTTGGGAAGGGGTTAACATCTAGGGGCAATCAAGGGGTTAACTGTGTGCCTAACAATGAGTAATATGTGCTGCTTTTACTAACAGACCAGATTCTTTTTCTCCCAGCCAGATCACTGCTCTGTGTACAGAGTCCTGTGTATTTGTACACACAGGACTCTGTGCTGCGATTGGCCGATCAGCAGGTCTACGCCGAAATTCATTGGTCAGGACCTGCTGAGAAAATGATGCTGTGCATGCACGCCCCACCCTGGAAGCAAGCCGACAACATTTATTTACATTTCTGAGCCTGCAGCTGCACATTCAGTCTCACCTACTGTGACCGAGGGGCAAGTAGTTAATATGAGCTATCCAGAATACTGCTTGCCCTTCCTCCTCACACTTAGAGCCTGGTACAGATGCATTTCTCTTCAAACAATCATACAGTTTGTGGTGTACATAGATTTGCAAAACAATGGGATAAAGGACCATTCCTGAACTTTGTTTTATCTCATGGTTACTGTGAAATTGTGTTAATGCATCAAAGCAGTGCATGTTATCTCAGCTTGGATTCATTGAATGAGTTTACCAAAAAATGTAATGTTGCAGAATACACAGCCTCATGCTACATAACTAAGCTCCAATTCATGCTGAATAAACTAATTTATTAATGTATCTTAAATAAAAAAAATATATCTTTTAGATCTTTTATCTTCTAGATTTTTACTCCAGAAGCATTTTATTAAAATAAATTTAATAAAAATCAAAAAAAATCAGATTTTGTTTTTTTATACATATATATATTTTTTTTAATCATGGATTTTTATCTACCATGCATAGACATTATTTAAAAGTTTCCTATAGAGCTTATCTATAAGGGTTCCAACAACATGATGTACATGTTCGGGAACAGTCATTGTGTGTATAACAAACACCAATGAGCATTCTTTGGCTTTGGAAGCGGGATGGGGGGGGGGGGGGGGGGGGGGGGGGGGAGGTTTCTATCAATGTGGGGTTGCCATGTTTTTCCACCTGTAACTTCTTACCAGACATGCTCAGGTGATGCTGTTTTGTTTCCTCTTTCATCTATGATTTCTTATGTCAGTGCTAGTTTAAGAAAGTGCTAAGCAATCTCTACAATGTCTGCTTATCTGTTTATGGGACTCCTTTAAAGTGGGGTTGCGGCCAAAAAAAAAAATAGGTGGCTTAAAAATCATAAAAAAATGTACAAAAAAATAATTGGAAAAAAAATTTTTTTTTACTCCCCTCTAAATGCCTGTTGCTAGGGGGTCCCTCGTAGTCTGCCACCTTCATTGCCCGGGCTAAACGTCACTTCCTGTAGGCGGCGCACAGTCATCTGGGACCTGTCATGTGTCCCAGATGAGTGAGCGTCGAATCACGCATGCTCAGTGGGTGCTACATTAAGAATGCCGGCGCCGCGAGCGGAGTGGGGAACGAGGGGGGCTTCGTTCCCCCACATCGCTGGACCCCGTGACAGGTAAGTGTCCGATTCTTAAAAGTCAGCAGCTGCAGTATTTGTAGCTGCTGACTTTTAATTTTTTTTTTTTTTTTTTTTTGGCACTCCACTTTAAATACATTTCTCTTTCTTGTGGATTTGTTTTTGAGTATTCAAGTTTTGACTTCTGTATAAATTTACTGAAGAAAATAATACCCCATTTTTCTAATTTCTAGGATTTCAAGACTGATGTGGATCTGGCAACCAGAGCAGCAGAAGGTTTTGTTAATCTTTATTATGAAACTTTTGATAAAAGGAGAAGAGTAAGTTCTATATTTGTGTTTTATTTCATTTTTTTTTTTTAAACGGACTGTTTATGAATTTGAATCGAACCAATGAACTTTTATTGATCTTAATACTCCTACTTTAGCTACAGTGAAGTAAAATGGGGTAAAACCAAAATACTAACACACTGCTCACTCTATGAACAGAATTGTTGTATGCTGAAGTACAGAGAGAGATAATATGTTGTTACACTTGCTCCAGCATCAGCTGCACAGCAATGCTCTGTCCTCTGACCTGGCTTCCTGAGGCTGCATTCCCACCTGAGAGTTTTCAGCTCATAAAACGCTTGTAAACGCCCAACAAAAACACCCAACAAGCAAAATCTCATTAATTTCAATGGCTCACATCTGAGCGTTTTGTCGCCTGAAAAACAAAAAAGAACATGAGCTTCTTTGGGGCAGATTACAGGCTTTTTTCTGCCTTTTACATTGGTGACCTGAGCAAAACTATGGGAAAATTGCGGTAAAAATGCGTGACTTTGAAACGCTTAGGTGTGAATGCAGCCTAATGGTAACGCCTGTCTATTGTGCCTGCGCAATGTTTTTTGCCATGGTTGCTTGATGTCTCAATCTGGGGCACGTGTGACAGGGTGACAATACAGGAGCACAATTTGGAGACAGTTGTCAACCTATAACAGGGGGTACCTGAATAAGGGGGCTTCATCGCAGTATCACCAGATATTGCTTTAATGAAAGATGTATATGTGAGGGAAATTTTTTTTTTTTTGAATTGACAAACATTATATTGGAGATTTTAGTGATTGGGTTTAGATCTAATTTATCAAAACAGATTTTTTTTTTTTTCCCAAAAAACATGATTAAAGTGATTACAACTTTCTTTAGGGCTTGTTCACACTTCATGCACATTTTAGAAGCCACGTTTTAATGTACATGAAATGTTCGTTCTAACCGACTGTGCTTTGTGCCTTTTATAAATGGCAGGAGCACTGTTAACTTTTTTTTTTTTTTTTTTTTTAAATAATTTCTATGATCTATACCGGAGCTCTGTGGTGCATAGAAATGCAGCGTTAAACGGAGCTGTGGGTGAGCCCCAGTGTGGGATGGAAAAATGCAGACATTGCAGATTTCTGCACTTCAGTTCACCTAAATGCTGCATTCAAGTGTGAACAAGGCACATAGAAAACCACTGTTTTCTTTATGCCCTTGTAGGGACCTGCAGTTTTCTAATGCTAAAAAGTCTCCGCACAAGTGTGAACAAGCCCTTACTTGTGCAAGGTTGCACAAAATGACAGACAATAGTAATCCACATGTATAAAATTATTTAGGGTAATTTTATTTTTAGCTGTAATTTTACTGATAGAAGTATACATTTATAAATGGCATGCATCTGTTTTTATATTTTAATTAGAGATTAAATAAATTTTTAGAACTGATCACTATTTTGCAGCAATTGACCAAGTTGTACATGGACACCGCTACATTAGTCTGGAATGGAAACCCAATATCTGGACAAGAGGCTCTGAATGAGTTCTTTGACATGTTGCCATCCAGTGAATTTCAAGTCAACATGTTTGACTGTCAGCCTGTTCATGGTAAGAAAGCGTGAGATGGGTCTGTGTATGGGCATCTTGAGTCATGTGAACATTAAAATCCTATATTTTTAATTTGATGTCTGTTAGCCAAATGTGTGTTTTTTTGTTTTTATTTTTTTTTTTTTTGGGGGGTAAAATGGAAAAAAAAAAAAAAAAAAAAAACTATAATATTTTTATTTTCTGGAGGGGCCATTGCAGCTGACACATTAAATGTATAGCGGTATTCATTTATAGGAATATAGCTATCTAATATATATCTAATCAATTATTTTAGGAAAGGGGGAAACGAGGACAATTTTAACCTTAAATGATAAGTTCGCCTTTTTAATAAAAATATAAAATAATCTTTTTGCAGGTAAATAAATGTGCATTTATAATTTTTTTTTTTTTTTTTTTTTATTAGGGGCCTGTAAAGAATTGCACTAGCGATCTGCTGATCAGTGCAATGCATGGCTCATGCAGACTGTTGGTGTGAACTATCTGCTTCTACAGACAGGCAAGAACCATCAATGAACTACTACTGTAGTAGTTCATTTAAAACTACAACCCGTCAGCCGCAAATGCTAGTTATAGTTTTCCCATTCACAGAACTCTGTGAATGAATGATGCAGCCGGGCCACACATACACGTTTTCATTTAAATTGTAACAGCAAGTTCGGGGAGAAGATCCCTGGCTCACTGTCAATAGAGGCAGCAGACCAGGAAACATGTTACACATTCTATCCTAAAAAAAATAGGTGGAACATGTAATGTATTCCCAAAGATGAACTTATTCTATAAGTTCATGTTCTCCAAACTGTGGCTCTGGGGCCTGATGCGGCCATATTTTTTTTTTTGCCTTTATCTGGCCCATGAAGCATTATTCCTGCCACTGACCCCAACAATGGGGCAAAGTTCCTCCTGAATAACACCTACCTTTTTTCTCCCCGTAATACTAAAGATCAGGCATTGTTTACTCCCACTGGGCAAAGTCTGCTCCCACACACCCCCACACCCTAAAATCTGAAGGACAGTAAACTGGCCCTTTCTTTAGAAAGTATGGAGACCCCTGCTATAAGATAAGCCTATGTTAATTAAGAGGCATTCTGCCTGTACTGCAAATGTTTTCTCTTTGTTTGAAAGAAGACCGTGTAGATCAGTGGAAATCATGGCCTGATGTGGTCAGCTTGATACATGGCCAATGGAGGCACATGTTTTTCCTGAGGTGAATACATCGTACCCCATACTCATTCACATAGGTGGGGGGCCGGTATCTGGGGGGCCCCTTATTAAAGGGGGCTCCCAGATTCCGATAAGCCCCCGCCCGCAGACCCCGACAACTAGCGCGGCGGCATTTACTGCCTACGCTAGCTACGTAACCTGAAGTCACGTGCTAAATGAACGGACTTGCCGATGAGCGGCAAGTCCGTTCATTTCAAAAGTCCCGCGGACTTGCCCACTAACGGCGGGATTATCCGCTGGACTGCCAAGTCCAGCGGATAATTTGAAAACAAAACTTCAAACTTTAGTCCGCCGTACTTTGGCGCCAAAAAGTCCGCCGGCGCCCACACACGAGGGGATTATCCGCTGGACTTCAGTCCAGAGGATAATCCCGCGGGATTGTCCCTTCGTGTGTACGCGGCAAAAGAGTTACCTGCAATAGCAAGACTGAATTTTACCAGGCTCCAGGCACTACATACAAGTACCGCATCGATACAACACAGCTTAGTCAACAGGCTGTCAACCACTGACACAATGAGGAGAGTTAAAGAGTGGTGGAAAGCATAATGCTTGCACCACTCTTCTAAATATTGAAAACAGAGCGGGCGCTGCTCCTAATGCCACGTACACACGATTGGACTATCCGGCGGACCAGAGGCCGCTGGACAATCCGCCCGTGTTTGGGCTCCGGCGGACTTTTTCTTCCCAAAAGTCCGGCGGACTTAGAAAGAAGTTTTGACTCAAAATTTTCAATCAATCCGGCCGTCTGTGTGCTAGTCCGCCGGACTTTTGAAATGAACCGACTTGCCACACACGGAGTAAAGTCCGTTCATTTAGAACGTGACTCCAGGTAGACAGGACTAGTGAAGGAAGTCAATGTCGCCGCCTCCATCGGGGAGATTGACACCTTGCTAGCCCCATCACCTGGTATGGATTTCCTGCGGCCCCCCCCACCCCAAAGCACCTTGTTCCCATGTTGATGAGGACAAGGGCCTCTTCCCAACAACCCTGGCCGTTGGTTGTCGGGGTCTGCGGGCAGGGGGCTTATCGGAATCTGGGAGCCCCCTTTAATAAGGGGGCCCCCAGATCCTGCCCCCCCCCCCCACCCTATGTGAATGAGTATGGGGTACATGGTACCCCTACCCATTCACCTAAGGGAAAAAGTGTTAAAAAAAAAACACAACACAGGTTTTTAAAGTACTTTATTAGACCGCTTCGGGGGTCTTCTTCCGACTTCAGGGGTCTTGTTCCGCTCTTCGTTTGTTCTGCTGGGCCTCCGCTATCTTCTTGCAGCTCTTTTACTAGCGTTGGCCCGGTCTTCTGGTTCGTCGCTGTTGCCGCTGCCTGCTTCTTCTTCTTCTCCCGATGTTGACACGATGCTGTCTCCGCTTGTAATGGCCGGGACGTGTTGCGCGGCCACTTATATAGGGACAAGGGGCGGGGTCACCAGCTGATGTCAGCACGGATGCAGGGACTGTGACATCATAAGGGGTGGGGTCACCATGTGACATCAGCTGGTGACCCCTGCCCCTTGTCCCTATACAAGTGGCCGCGCAACACGTCCCGGCCATTACAAGCGGAGACAACATCGGAAGAAGAAGCAGGCGGTGGCAACAGCGTCGAACCAGAAGACCGGGCCAACGCTAGTAAAAGAGCTGCAAGAAGATAGCGGAGGCCTGGCAGAACAAAGAGTGGGACAAGACCCCCGAAGTCGGAAGAAGACCCCCTGAGCCGTCTAATAAAGTACTTTAACCACTTCAATACCAGACACTTAGACACCTTCCCGCCCAAGCCAATTTTCAGCTTTCAGCGATGTCGCAATTTGAATGACAATTGCGCGGTCATGCTACACTGTACCCAAACAAATTTTTTATCATTTTGTTCCAACAAATAGAGCTTTCTTTTGGTGGTATTTGATCACCTCTGCGATTTTTATTTTTTGCGCAACAAACAAAAAAAGACCGAAAATTTTGCAAAAAAACAAGTTTTTCTTTGTCACTGTTAATTTTTTTTGTAAATAAGTGCGTTTTCTTCTTCAATGACGGGCACTGATAAGGCGGCACTAATGGGCACTGATAAGGCGGCACTGATGGGCACCGATGAGGTGGCACCAATTAGGGGGCACCGATGAGGTGGCACTGATGATGGGCACTGATAGGCGGCACTGATAGGTGGCACTGATGGGCATTGATAGGTGGCACTGGTATGCGGCACTGATGGGCACTCAGGTGGCACTGATGGGCACTCATAGGCGGCACTGACGGGTACTTATGGGTGGCACTGATGCACACATATAGGTGGCACTGATAGGTGGCATGGATGGGCACTGATAGGTGGCATGCATGGGCACTGATAGGTGGCATGGATGGGCACTGATAGGTGGGCATGGGTGGGCACGGATGGGCACTGATAGGTGGCACTGATGGACGCTGATGAGTGGCACTGATAACACTTATGGGTGGCATTGCTGGGAATCCTTTTTTTTTACTTTTTTTTTTATTAAATATGATGTGCCAATCAGTGCCCATCTGTGGGCACTGATTGGCATATTTTTGATTTTTTTTTAACATGTGGATGGCCATGGGGGATGTACCTGGCCATCCACATGCTGGGGGCTTCCCTGGTGGTCCTGGGGGCTTCCCTAGTGGTCTAGTGTTGGCATCTGAGGGGGGCTGCGCTGATAAACAATCAGCGCAGACCCCCCCTGTCAGGAGAGCCGCCGATCGGCTCCCCTCTACTCGCGTCTGTCAGACGCGAGTGAGGAAAAGCTGATCAACGGCTCTTCCTGTGTACATCGTGATCAGCCGTGATTGGACACGGCTGATCACGTGGTAAAGAGCCTCCGCCGGAGGCTCTTTACCGAGATCAGTGTAGCGGTGTGTCAGACTGACACACCGCTCCACCGATCGCCGCGATGCGCGCCCCCACGGGCGCGCGCGGCTGTTATCCTGAAGGACGTCATATGACGCCCAGTCAGGATAACGAAGCCACTTCCCGGACGTCAATTTACTATTGACCGGGCGGGAAGTGGTTAAAAACCTGTGTTGTGTTTTTTTTTTAAACATTTTTTCCCTTAGGTGAATGGGTACGGGTACGATGTACAGCTCACATCCTGTACACCAGGTCCGACCTGGTGTGTGGGGTGGGGGATCTGCGGCTGTTTTCTACAGTATATGGAAAACTTCCACATTCCCTCTGTTCATTAGGTGCAGACCGTGCGCTGAAGTGATGCAGAAAGACCTGAAACAAGTCTATCTGCTTAGTTTACTGCGGTGACATGTTCTTGCAAAATTTGTTAGGTCCCCAGAAAGTGTCCATTTCTATCTGTTTGCATACCCCTGGAGTCAGCATATGTGTTACAAATCAGTCAACAATAGCGTAGCCTTTCATTCGCGGACGAATGCTGCGGTGTGTCTCGAGGCTGCTAGTCTGGGATCTCTCAAGGAACTAGGGAATCTGATCCTACCCTACCTTATCCCACTAGAACTATGCTTAGGGTTTGGGCTGCAGCTAGGAAGAGATTTACTCAACCAAACCGGTGGTCTCCTTTCACCCCACTGTGGGGAAACCAATCTCCCACATCTTCGCTCCATCCCTGGCCCCCAGCTATGGGATTAAGATCCTGGGAGATATTCTGGTAGCCGACAGACTGCTTTCACTGGAGATTAGAATCAAATTTCATCTTCCGGGCTGGATTGCTTTCCAGTACTTCCAGCTGCGCCATGCTGTACAAACCCAGTTCCTTGCTATCCCAAGCCTAGCTATGGAGCCTATAGAACAGTGATGGCGAACCTTGGCACCACATTTTTCCCATGATGCTTATGCACACTGCAGTGTAGTTGAGCATCATAGGAAATGTAGTTTCAAAACATCTGGGGTGCCAAGGTTTCGCCATCACTGCTATAGAAGAATTGCTGGCCCAAGACCGTTTGTCCAAACCTCTATCTGCCCTATACTTCAACTTACTGGTTGTTGATTCTCCCAAGATGGAACGTCTTTGGGAGAGATGGAAGGCTGACATACCTGGACTTGACAGGGAAGACTGGGGGGAAAGTGCTCAGGTGTTGATTTCCTCTAGGGATAGGTTAATTCAAGTAAAATTTCTACACAGGATATACTATACGCCCCAGAGGCTGCATAATATCTACCCTGAGAGGTCCGCGGATTGCACCCGCTGTGGGGGGAATGTTGGAACCAACATGCATATGTTCTGGAGTAGCCCGCTTCTGGATAGAGGTAGTTGAGCTCATAAACCTCCGCCTCCCAACTACTCCTGAGCTGTTGCTCCTAGGTATTCACGACGATGACCAAAGGCCTAGATACCCCAAAGTGCTAATTTTCTTTTTGTTAAACTATGCTAGAAGAGAGATCATACTAAGTTGGAATTCCCGATCCCCTCCCTCCGTAGCTTCTTGGGAAAAATCTAATAAATCTGCTCTTCCTATGTACAAACTCACGTATGTTAACAGAAATTGCCCCAAGAAATGTGAGGGAGTTTGGCAACCCTGGACCGAGTAGATGGGGGAACTCTCCCGGGGTTTCTCTTCTAGACAGGATGGGGGCCACAATCTCACGTTAATCCCAACCTGTGTTTACTATGGGGTTTTTGGAGTTGCTAATACACATTATTGTTATGGTGACTATGCCTCTCACTTGATGTAAGAAGACTTTCATGTAACTTTGTTTACTTCTGTGGTGTTCTTGACAAGGTGTACCATGCCTATGCTTCAATAAAGGAACATTCTGTTCATGTTATAAAAAAAAAAAGGAAGGAGTAGCCTTTTGGCCGTCTTAGTACAATTATACTTCAAACTGTGGATTATTCTCCAGCCTAGTTCCCTAAGCATCTCAACCCAGACATTGCTCCGTAGATACCTTCTGGGGAATTGCCTAATCTTCCTGGTCCATTATAATGGTACAGGAAACTGTCAGGAGTGGCATGCACAACAATAACTAAGCAGAATTGTTTCAGGTCTATCTGTGCCACCCACGCCAGTTTATTTCAGAATGAGATAGATACAGACACTACAGTAGTTTCTAATTAACAGAGAAAGTGACAGTTTTCAATATAGGAAACTGCCGCAGATCCCTGCCAAGTCTGGCCTGGCATATGAGCTGTTTAACAAAGCACCTTTTGCTCCTTCCTATTGCTGTGAGCTAAGGGGAGGCAAAGAATGGCAGAGAGAATTGGGCATACAGCTCCAGCTCTCCTATTCTCTGTGCTGGGTCTGTCAAAGACATCGCAGGACCGGCACCTGAGGGGCTTGTGCCGCTTTTGTTAATTAGGAGCATCATCTGCTTCATTTTTTGGTTTAGAAGAGAACTGCAAATATTATGCCTGGATCACCCTTTGTTAACCCCCCCACACACACACTGCTAATTAGTTAGGTAGGGATCCTAGCCAACATTGGTTTATAACAGAAACATTGCACAGGGAATGTCACTGCAATGGTCAGAAGTATACACTAAGGGGGTGATTTATAAAGTACTTGCATAGTCATAAAGTACTCTGATCCCTCCTGTATTGGTTTGTATTGTACGTGTACTGTCTGCCCTCATGTTGTAAAGCGCTGCGCAAACTGTTGGCACTATATAAATCCTGTATAATAATAATAGTCATTTGCTCAGCAAAAGTGCATGTACATGATGATATTTAGCACCGCCCAGTGGCCAAATGTGGTATTTTCCATTTTAAAATCAATGAAAAAAAAAAACATTTGACCAGCAGAGCAAATAGACATTTTTTTGTCCTATTCACACAGAAAGAATGTACATGCACTGTCACTGGACGAATAATGTGAATTCTTTATATAATCAGCCTCTAAGTGTTATTACAGGTGCCTAGTAAGAAGGGCAGGTGACCGCATTAAAGGTGGGAGCCCAGTAAAGAGGAGTTCCTAGGTCCAGAATTCACTCTATAGGTGTATAACTATGCCACCGATAGGTCACAATCAGGGAAAACAACTCAAACAATCAATAACAATTTTTTTTTGTCCACAGGTTCACTTTAGATGTTTGTCAAATGCAGCACCAACAATGATCTCTTTTATTACTTGTATAATTGTACTGCAAATATTTTTTCCACTGTCTGTAAGATGGACTTTATCAATACAAATGTTAATTATGTATCCTTCAGGTGTGCATGTCCAACATACTCCTCCTTTTCTGCAAACAGCCAATCATGTATCTGAAAGGTTTAGAGAGCACATCTAACAGAATAGGTTCACCCAACTTAAAATTACATAATCAGAAATAAAAAAAAAAAAAATAAATAAAAAAAAGGACGCATATGATTAAAAAAACATTTCTTTATCAGCCTTACAATACAAAAAACATGTACAACTTTAAAAAAAATGAAAACATACATATATACAGTCAACTGTTATTTATGCCAATTATTTTTCTTGTTTTTATTTTGGGAGTTTAATATTTGACCTGGTACTCACATAAAAGTGGGTTGGCAGACTATAGATCCAGCTATCAATATTCCCGATGTAACGTAGTACATAAAGGTACATCAACCTGCATCATGCAGCAACTTAATTATAATTAAGAAAAAAGTCTGTTGCTGACCAGAATGCTCTAAACTGAAATCTGATTGGTTATTGCTGTGGATTACTTAATTTACACATCACCTTCAAGTTAACCTGATCTGGACTAAAACAAGGTTACAAGTGCAAGCACTGCATCATCCTGACAGGTACCTGTGTTGGCCTTCAAATCTTTTTGAATGCCTTTGTAAGATTTAGACCATACAATACATGAACCTTTAACTTCATCCTAAAATTGAGATTAAGCCAAGTCCCACTTTGATAACTAACAGTTAAATGATGGGGGTGGGGCTCTATGCCAGAAAAGGCTGACTTTAATCTCAACCTGCACTGCCTCAAGGCTCTATGTACAACTCAAGCTTTTAACCAAAGGATAATACACAAAGATTGACTTGGAGAGCAACACAGGTTGTACCTGCACTTCAGCATTGAAGGCTAGGAAAGGATTAAAGTGGTTCTAAGGTCCCTTTCACACTTGTGCAACTTGTCCTGCGACTTGGGACTGCAAATTCGCATGACAAGCCGTACCCCGTGATTTCCAATGAGTACCATTCATATCTGTGTGACTTCAAAGTAGTCCCTACACTACTTTGGTCCGACTTTGATGTGAGTTGAGATCCATAGACCTCAGGTTTACACAGGCATTCCCTGAAAGGGGCCTAAAAAGGTAAACGTTTTTTTTTTACCTTAATGCATTCTCTGCATTATGGCAAAAAAAAAAACTTTCAATAGCAGACCCCCAGACTCCCCCTTAAACACCCAAGTTCATTCCCGATTCAGTGCTGTGCCCATCTGCTACAGCTCTTCTCTCCTCTTTCTGGTCTCATTAAGGCTCTGACCACAGCAGGAGCCATTGGCTGTCAGTCAGAGGAGAGAGTTGGAACAGGGACAAGCCCGCTGTGTGTATGGCAGTGTTTCAACTCCAGTCCTCAAGGCGCCCCAACAGGTCATGTTTTCAGGATTTCCCTCAGATGAAACGGCTTAGGTAATTACTAATGCAGTGAAACTGACCAAATCACCTAATGGAAAGCCTGAAAACATGACCTGTTGGGGCGCCTTGAGGACTGGAGATGAGAAACACTGGTGTATGTCAATGGAGCACACATGCTCAGTTCAGGAGTGATGAGTTACGAGTGGCCCCATAGCAAACAGCTTGCTATGGGAGCACACACAAGAGAAGAGCTGAGAGTGCTGGCAGGGGACTCCAGAAGAGGAGGATCAAGATGCTCTGTACAAAATCTTAGGACAGAGCAGATAAATATAAACCAGTTTTTAATTCTAGGAAAAACTATAGGGTTTACAACCACTTTAAGGTCTGGTCAGCTTCGCTTTAGAGTAACTTCTGCTCAGAATAAAATTTGTAAACTGCTACTAAGATTGGCAAGAATTCAAGGCGATTTAAGCATCTTTACAAAGAATCTGGGCTATCGCACAAATACATACTTTCATTTTTTTTATTAAGTTGGAGCAGCTTGAGGGAATATACAAAGGTAAATGAAGGCACTGCGTTACAATACTAGTAGTAGTTTTCCATTTTTACTGAGTACAGGTTTGTTTTAAATAAAGTTGTTAGCTGGTTAACTTTAACTGGCCCAGTCCTGAAAGCGGAAACAGTCGCTGGCAACCTTCCACAGCCTGTTAGATGGCAACGTATGGAGAGTCAATAAAAAGTTCTGATTGAAGCAACGAGGTTTATTTCCTTCAAACTTCACACTGCCCTGAGTAACAACCAGTACAGTCTTCTGTCCTTGAGTCCCTTGTTCTTGGAAAGGAAAATAAAGATTATACTTGTGTTAATGTTTTTGCTTTCAGCAAGACCAGAAAAACTTCTGATGTAAAATTCCAGAAATTCTGCAAATATGCATTACAGTATTAAAAATAAAGAAGGTACAGATTAGGGGATACGTGGACAACATCAAATAAATAGACTTGATTGAAGAATTGCTTTTGCATGGTGCAAGTTTTTTTAAATTAATTATGGCAAAAGAGAAAATGAGTGAATATCACATTCCAGTACAATATTATTGATTTCTTGGATCAAATATAATATCAGCAAACGAAAAAAGAAGAAATATAAACATTAGGATCTCATGTTTATCAGATGCAGAGAGTACAATTTTGACAAACACAATGCCTATACATGACAAATGTTGGTGTGGGCAACACATGAATGTGCCTGCTGGAATTTGTTGCAAGCAATGTGTGCAGAGTATATCTATACACTCCACCCTCTGTGCTGCGGAGCTTCCTCTCATCGCTGAAGCCGTCACACAGACAGCCCAGGGGCAGAGGAATATCAAAGCTGGGTGGGCCTGATTGGGATTTTAGAGACACTATTTCCCGATAGGTCTGCTCCCTTTGTGACTGACAGCAGGCAGTGGGCAAATCCATAGTCAATAGCATGTTATCAATCACAAGGAGAGAGCAGACCAGAAAGGAAACTAGTGTTCCAGGTTCCTCACCAGGCTCCACTCACTGTCAGCTTTTGGCTGTAAAGAGGTGAGGAGGGGAGAGGGTAGCAGCTTCAAATATGCCATTGCTACAGTGTACAAATACATGCAATCTACAGTTGGTCTTAACTGCCTCCAGTTACAATATATAAACTGGAGGTAGTTTGTTTTAAATTTGGTGCAGGATTGTATTACAGTACTCTGTAAAAGTGATGCCATAAAGAACTACAGTACCTGCATTCGACACACATTTTGGTAATGCTATTGAAATCGGAGGCAAGGCTTTTTGCATAGGACCTTATAAAGGGCCATAGCACCGGAAAAGTAGTAGAAATTCTTTATTGAATTCTCCCGTTTATAGCTATAGAAATATAATGTAAAGGAACGCTCTTCACAAAGTTGGCTTAAGATCAGGATGATGTTAGACTCATGCAGTTTATAAATAGTGAATATGAGTTGGGGGGATGCATTACTTCTAGATCCCCTAAAACTGGCTTTAAACCTATAATGTGCATTTCATGCATTATTGCAGTTGTACTGTGGTGTGTTCCCAATATTCTGAATGGCTCCCCAAAGAACAAATACAATAAAAACAAGTGTGAATGTGACATGGTGCGCTTTGTTACCAACATTTGTGCGTTGAGGCCATTAAAGATACATTCAAAGAGTAAATTGTCTGCCTTAACACAGCCTGCGTATACCAATGTTACCCCTGTGTAGATGTGAAAAAGGGAATGAGTTGCTTTATCAGTATCAAATAAGGAAATTTCTACGAACATATACTGTAGATGCTAAATGGGTTTGGCAGGCAGTGATTACACTTTCTAAATGCCCCCAAGCACTGTATTGGTAAACGTGTAAGGCTCAGGAAAAACATGTGCCTCCATTGGCCATGTATCAAGCTGACCACATCAGGCCATGATTTCCACTGATCTACACGGTCTTCTTTCAAACAAAGAGAAAACATTTGCAGTACAGGCAGAATGCCTCTTAATTAACATAGGCTTATCTTATAGCAGTGGTCTCCATACTTTCTAAAGAAAGGGCCAGTTTACTGTCCTTCAGATTTTAGGGTGTGGGGGTGTGTGGGAGCAGACTTTGCCCAGTGGGAGTAAACAATGCCTGATCTTTAGTATTACGGGGAGAAAAAAGGTAGGTGTTATTCAGGAGGAACTTTGCCCCATTGTTGGGGTCAGTGGCAGGAATAATGCTTCATGGGCCAGATAAAGGCAAAAAAAAAAAATGGCCGCATCAGGCCCCAGAGCCACAGTTTGGAGAACATGAACTTATAGAATAAGTTCATCTTTGGGAATACATTACATGTTCCACCTATTTTTTTTAGGATAGAATGTGTAACATGTTTCCTGGTCTGCTGCCTCTATTGACAGTGAGCCAGGGATCTTCTCCCCGAACTTGCTGTTACAATTTAAATGAAAACGTGTATGTGTGGCCCGGCTGCATCATTCATTCACAGAGTTCTGTGAATGGGAAAACTATAACTAGCATTTGCGGCTGACGGGTTGTAGTTTTAAATGAACTACTACAGTAGTAGTTCATTGATGGTTCTTGCCTGTCTGTAGAAGCAGATAGTTCACACCAACAGTCTGCATGAGCCATGCATTGCACTGATCAGCAGATCGCTAGTGCAATTCTTTACAGGCCCCTAATAAAAAAAAAAAAATTATAAATGCACATTTATTTACCTGCAAAAAGATTATTTTATATTTTTATTAAAAAGGCGAACTTATCATTTAAGGTTAAAATTGTCCTCGTTTCCCCCTTTCCTAAAATAATTGATTAGATATATATTACATAGCTATATTCCTATAAATGAAGAATACCGCTATACATTTAATGTGTCAGCTGCAATGGCCCCTCCAGAAAATAAAAATATTATAGTTTTTTTTTTTTTTTTCCATTTTACCCCCAAAAAAATAAAAAAAAATAAAAAAACACACATTTGGCTAACAGACATCAAATTAAAAATATAGGATTTTAATGTTCACATGACTCAAGATGCCCATACACAGACCCATCTCACGCTTTCTTACCATGAACAGGCTGACAGTCAAACATGTTGACTTGAAATTCACTGGATGGCAACATGTCAAAGAACTCATTCAGAGCCTCTTGTCCAGATATTGGGTTTCCATTCCAGACTAATGTAGCGGTGTCCATGTACAACTTGGTCAATTGCTGCAAAATAGTGATCAGTTCTAAAAATGTATTTAATCTCTAATTAAAATATAAAAACAGATGCATGCCATTTATAAATGTATACTTCTATCAGTAAAATTACAGCTAAAAATAAAATTACCCTAAATAATTTTATACATGTGGATTACTATTGTCTGTCATTTTGTGCAACCTTGCACAAGTAAGGGCTTGTTCACACTTGTGCGGAGACTTTTTAGCATTAGAAAACTGCAGGTCCCTACAAGGGCATAAAGAAAACAGTGGTTTTCTATGTGCCTTGTTCACACTTGAATGCAGCATTTAGGTGAACTGAAGTGCAGAAATCTGCAATGTCTGCATTTTTCCATCCCACACTGGGGCTCACCCACAGCTCCGTTTAACGCTGCATTTCTATGCACCACAGAGCTCCGGTATAGATCATAGAAATTATAAAAAAAAAAAAAAAAAAAAAAAAAAAAAAAGTTAACAGTGCTCCTGCCATTTATAAAAAGGCACAAAGCACAGCCGGTTAGAACGAACATTTCATGTACATTAAAACGTGGCTTCTAAAATGTGCGAACAAGCCCTAAAGAAAGTTGTAATCACTTTAATCATGTTTTTTGGGAAAAAAAAAAAATCTGTTTTGATAAATTAGATCTAAACCCAATCACTAAAATCTCCAATATAATGTTTGTCAATTCAAAAAAAAAAAATTTCCCTCACATATACATCTTTCATTAAAGCAATATCTGGTGATACTGCGATGAAGCCCCCTTATTCAGGTACCCCCTGTTATAGGTTGACAACTGTCTCCAAATTGTGCTCCTGTATTGTCACCCTGTCACACGTGCCCCAGATTGAGACATCAAGCAACCATGGCAAAAAACATTGCGCAGGCACAATAGACAGGCGTTACCATTAGGCTGCATTCACACCTAAGCGTTTCAAAGTCACGCATTTTTACCGCAATTTTCCCATAGTTTTGCTCAGGTCACCAATGTAAAAGGCAGAAAAAAGCCTGTAATCTGCCCCAAAGAAGCTCATGTTCTTTTTTGTTTTTCAGGCGACAAAACGCTCAGATGTGAGCCATTGAAATTAATGAGATTTTGCTTGTTGGGTGTTTTTGTTGGGCGTTTACAAGCGTTTTATGAGCTGAAAACTCTCAGGTGGGAATGCAGCCTCAGGAAGCCAGGTCAGAGGACAGAGCATTGCTGTGCAGCTGATGCTGGAGCAAGTGTAACAACATATTATCTCTCTCTGTACTTCAGCATACAACAATTCTGTTCATAGAGTGAGCAGTGTGTTAGTATTTTGGTTTTACCCCATTTTACTTCACTGTAGCTAAAGTAGGAGTATTAAGATCAATAAAAGTTCATTGGTTCGATTCAAATTCATAAACAGTCCGTTTAAAAAAAAAAAATGAAATAAACACAAATATAGAACTTACTCTTCTCCTTTTATCAAAAGTTTCATAATAAAGATTAACAAAACCTTCTGCTGCTCTGGTTGCCAGATCCACATCAGTCTTGAAATCCTAGAAATTAAAAAAATGGGGTATTATTTTCTTCAGTAAATTTATACAGAAGTCAAAACTTGAATACTCAAAAACAAATCCACAAGAAAGAGAAATGTATTTAAAGTGGAGTGCCAAAAAAAAAAAAAAAAAAATTAAAAGTCAGCAGCTACAAATACTGCAGCTGCTGACTTTTAAGAATCGGACACTTACCTGTCACGGGGTCCAGCGATGTGGGGGAACGAAGCCCCCCTCGTTCCCCACTCCGCTCGCGGCGCCGGCATTCTTAATGTAGCACCCACTGAGCATGCGTGATTCGACGCTCACTCATCTGGGACACATGACAGGTCCCAGATGACTGTCCGCCGCCTACAGGAAGTGACGTTTAGCCCGGGCAATGAAGGTGGCAGACTACGAGGGACCCCCTAGCAACAGGCATTTAGAGGGGAGTAAAAAAAAAAAAATTTTTCCAATTATTTTTTTGTAAATTTTCTTATGATTTTTAAGCCACCTATTTTTTTTTTTTGGCCGCAACCCCACTTTAAAGGAGTCCCATAAACAGATAAGCAGACATTGTAGAGATTGCTTAGCACTTTCTTAAACTAGCACTGACATAAGAAATCATAGATGAAAGAGGAAACAAAACAGCATCACCTGAGCATGTCTGGTAAGAAGTTACAGGTGGAAAAACATGGCAACCCCACATTGATAGAAACCCCCCCCCCCCCCCCCCCCCATCCCGCTTCCAAAGCCAAAGAATGCTCATTGGTGTTTGTTATACACACAATGACTGTTCCCGAACATGTACATCATGTTGTTGGAACCCTTATAGATAAGCTCTATAGGAAACTTTTAAATAATGTCTATGCATGGTAGATAAAAATCCATGATTAAAAAAAAATATATATATGTATAAAAAAACAAAATCAGATTTTTTTTGATTTTTATTAAATTTATTTTAATAAAATGCTTCTGGAGTAAAAATCTAGAAGATAAAAGATCTAAAAGATATATATTTTTTTTTATTTAAGATGCATTAATAAATTAGTTTATTCAGCATGAATTGGAGCTTAGTTATGTAGCATGAGGCTGTGTATTCTGCAACATTACATTTTTTGGTAAACTCATTCAATGAATCCAAGCTGAGATAACATGCACTGCTTTGATGCATTAACACAATTTCACAGTAACCATGAGATAAAACAAAGTTCAGGAATGGTCCTTTATCCCATTGTTTTGCAAATCTATGTACACTACAAACTGTATGATTGTTTGAAGAGAAATGCATCTGTACCAGGCTCCAAGTGTGAGGAGGAAGGGCAAGCAGTATTCTGGATAGCTCATATTAACTACTTGCCCCTCGGTCACAGTAGGTGAGACTGAATGTGCAGCTGCAGGCTCAGAAATGTAAATAAATGTTGTCGGCTTGTTTCCAGGGTGGGGCGTGCTTGCACAGCATGATTTTCTCAGCAGGTCCTGACCAATGAATTTCGGCATAGACCTACTGATCGGCCAATCGCAGCTCAGAGTCCTGTGTGTACAAATACACAGTACACTGTACACAGAGCAGTGATCTGGCTGGGAGAAAAAGAATCTGGTCTGTTAGTAAAAGCAGCACATATTACTCATTGTTAGGCACACAGTTAACCCCTTGATTGCCCCTAGATGTTAACCCCTTCCCAACCAATGTCATTAGTACAGTGTTATCACTGATCACCGTATTAGTGTCACTATTGATGTCAGTGTACATTCCAGCGAGGTTCTGTTAGCGCCAGATTGTCCGCCACACTATCACAGACCCTCCATAAGTCGCTGATAACCGCCATTACATTATAGCGTCATAAATTCCAGTATATATATATATATATATATATATATATATATATATATATATATATATATATATATATATATATATATATATATATATATATATATATATATATATATATATAGCATAGTTTATAGATGCTATAACTTTCACACAACCCAGTTATAAAACATTTATTGGGATTTTTTTTTTTTTTACCAAAGACATGTAGCAGAATAAATTTTGGCCAAAATTTGATTTTTTTTTATTGAATATGTTTTATAACAGAAAGTAAAAAATATTTAGATTTTCAAAATTTTCAGTCTCTTTTCGTTTATATAATAAATCAAAAGTCCAGTTGTGATTAAATACTACAATAAGAAAGCTCTATTTGTATGAAATAAATATATATAAAATGTAATTTGCGTACAGTGTTGCATGACTGCGCAATTTCCAGTTAACCCAATCCAAAATTTGGTGTTTTCTTTCACTTTCAATGGTAACAGTATCCCTCTACACAATGAAATAAAAAGGCTCTGCCTTTAGTTAGCGTTTAAAGGACATGTTTGCCTTTTGTAATATGTTACACCCATGTTCAGGGTGTAACATGTTACAGATGCACGGGCCCAGCTCCGACAGTTAGCGCGCGCGGGGGGGGGGGGGGGGGTTGGGGTCTTGTCCTGCCTGTCCCACTAGCTGTCACACTCTACAACAAATGTGGCTGAGTGGAGCTCCGCCCACCTGGCCGTGTCATCCATTCACAGTGTTCTGTGAATGGGAAAACCTTAGCGGCTGTCTGTTTGGTGCTGTTGAGCGCTGTGGTAATTCATTCATGCTTCCTGTCACAGTGTAACTGCCTGGCTGGACAGATACACAGACAGTCTGCAGGACTGTGTCATTACACCCACAATCTGCTGATCATGGGTGCAATGCTTTACAGGGCCATTACAAAAAAATTATAAATGCATATTTTTTTTTTACATGCAAAAATAAAATTTGTATTTATCTTTTTATTTTTTGTAAAAGTGAACTTATCCTTTAAAGTGGAAGTACAGTAAGTAAAGAAAAGATCGCTATACTTACCAACTCTGAAGCTGTTCTGGACCGGTCTCCAGCGGTGTCCTCTGTGTGCACAAGAAAGATGACAATGGCTGGGAAATGACATTCCCACTTACTATTATCCTCCGCTGACTGCTCTGCCTGGGACCTGACCGGAGCAGAATAAGTAAATATAGCAATCTTTTCTTTACAGAATGATTTTAAAGAGGAAGTAAATCCTGATGGGGTTACTTCCTCCGTTTCCCTGCAAAGGTAAAGCATAATAGACTACTATGCATTGCATAGTAGCCCATTATGTGTCACTTACCTGACACAGGAGCCAGTGAAGTCACCGCTGTCCCCTTGTGTACAGAGCCTCCATCTTCTTGGCGAGTCTCGCTGCTCCGGCGCTGTCATTCAACGGAGCCGCGATGACGTCACTCCCGCGCATGCGTACGGGAGCCGACACTCGCGGCATATCGCCGTGAACAGCGGCGCACTCAGTGCGCCTGCGCGCCACTGTGCCCGTCTTTTGGCAAATATCTCCTAAACCGTGTAGGTTTAGGAGATATTTCTTGGACCTACAGATAAGCCTTAACCACTTAACGACCAGCGCACGACTATATACGTCCTGATTTTGAAGAGGGATATCTCGGTAACAGCAGCAGCTGCTGCCACAACAGAGATATCCATCTCTTCAGGCGCCGGTCGTAATTCCGATAATGGTGGTCTTCGCAGTGGATTCACAGCGAGATCCCCGTTATCGGCGGCGGGATATGTGCGCCCACCCCTCCCAGCGCTCTCCCGCGCCCTCTGCTGCTTACCGGAGCCGCCAGCAGCGGCGGAGGCGACCCGTCTCTATACCATAGCAGGGCGGAAGCGACGTCAAAACGCCACTTCCGCCCATACGTCTTAAAAGGCACATTTTTTCAATGACATTTTTTTTTGCATGCAAGTCCAAATATGAGATGTGAGGACTTTTTGACCCCCCAGATCTCATATTTAAAGGAGGATCTGTCATGCTTTTTTTCTATTATAAAGGGATGTTTACATTCCTTGTAATAGGAATAAAAGTGAGCCAATTTTATTTTTTTTTTTAAAACAGTGTAAAAATAAAGAAAAAAAAATTTTTTTTTTTTATTAAAGCCCCCCGTTCCGACGAGCTCGCGTGCAGTAGCGCCCGCATATGAAAACGGTGGTCAAACCACACATGTGATGTATCACCGCGATCGGTAGAGCGAGAGCAATAATTATAGCCCTAGACCTCCTCTGTAACGCAAAACATGTAACCTGTAGAATTTTAAAACTTTGCCTATGGAGATTTTTGAGGGTAAAAGTTTGACGCCATTCCACGAGCGGGCGCAATTTTGAAGCGTGACATGTTGGGTATCAATTTACTCGGCCTAATATTATCTTTCACAATTTATTAAAAAAATTGGACTAACTTTACTGTTGTCTTATTTTTTTTTATTCAAAAAAAGTGCATTTTTTTTCAAAAAAAAGTGCGCTTGTAAGACCGCTGTGCAAATACGGTGTGAAAAAAATGTATTGCAACGAACGCCATTTTATTCTCTAGGGTGTTAGAAAAAAAAAGCAATATATAATGTTTGGGGGTTCTAAGTAACATGTAAACACCTAAAATCCAAAACGAGGCTGGTCTTAAAGTGGTTAATCTAGGCTTACCTGTAGGTCAAAGTGGTTTGTAAGGGTTTACAACCACTTTAAAGCTGCATGTCAGTGTGATTTCGGGAAGACATCTTTGCGGCTTTGTGCAGAGACATCTATACGAGTCGCACTCGAAATTGCCAAAAGTAGCGCAGGAACGACATTTTTTTAAATTGATACGGCACCGCAATGCGATTGCCAGCAATAGGGAGCAACCTGTCAAATCGCATGACAAGTCACTACAATGTAAACGAGGGCTTAGAGTTAGTTAGGTTTTTGCCTTTACTTCCACTTTCTGCTGCCAATATACAGAATGTTTTCTCCAAACACCCCCCACTCCGTTTCTCACATAGAAGTCTCTACATCAGACCACAGTACAGGGATCTCTGTGTCCGGCGCTGTGGGCAATTCATTTCCTCTGCCCGCCTCTACAATGGCCTTTGTCAGCACAGCTCTACCTTCATCACACACAGGGAGGCCACACTGCTATAGGAACAATCCTTCCAAACTCAATATACTCACTGAGATGGCAGCCATCGCTCCAAACTTTACACTCCCAGACTTCCCCACCAGCACGCTTAGCTTTCCTGTCCGCCTGCGAAATGATCCTCCTAGAAACAAGTTCCCGCATCTTTGGTTCCGTCCGCCTGCGCTTCACACTTTGATCACTAGATGGCGCTGCATATCGCTTCATATGGTTTCTAGGTAGGCGAGCATTTCAATGCATTGCACAAAATACTATACACAACACTATACATTATACATTACACACTTCACAAAACACTATACATTACACACAACACTATACACACTTCACAAAACACTATACATTACACACAACACTATACACACTTCACAAAACACTATACATTACACACGCCACTATACATTACACACAATACTATACATACACACTTCACAAAACACTACACACAACACTATACATTACACACTTCACAAAACACTACACACAACACTATACATTACACACTTCACAAAACACTATACATTACACATTTCACACAACACTATACATTACACAATTCACAAAACACTATACATTACACACTTCACACAATACTATACATTACACACTTCACACAACACTATACATTACACACTTCACACAACACTATACATTACACACTTCACACAACCGTGTGCCGTGTGTATGTGGCATCTTTGCCTTTAACCACTTTAACTATCACTTTAACCACTTGCCGCCCGCCATATAGCAGAATGACGGTGGAAAGTGGTTTCAAAATCCTGACCTCACGTCATATGACGTGATCAGGATTTTGAGCCGATGCGCGCCCCCGGGAGACTCTTTACCACGTGATCAGCCGTGTCCAATCACGGCTGATCACAGTGTAAATAGAAAATGCCGTTGATCGGCTTCTCCTCACTCGCGTCTGTCAGACATGAGTAGAGGAGAGCCGTTCGGCTGCTCCTCTGACAGGGGGGGTCTGTGCTGATCGATTATCAGTGCAGCCCCCCCCCCCCCCGAGGATGCTCACACTGGACCACCAGGGACGCCACCAGACCACCAGGGATGCTCAGCACCAGGTATGCCACCCTAGACCACCAGGGATGCCAGTCAGTGCCCACAATGGATGCCAATCAGTGCCCACAATGGATGCCAATCAGTGCCCACAATGGGCATCACTGATTGGCATGCATTATTGTTTGGCACTGATTTGGCATCCATCAGTACAATACATTACACTGCAATGCCGCCTATCAGTGCCCATCTGTGCCGTCTATCAGTGCCCATCTGTGCCGTCTATCAGTGCCCATCCGTGCCGCCTATCAGTGCCCATCCATGCCCATCCGTGCCGCCTATCCATGCCCATCCGTGCCGCCTATCCATGCCAATCCGTGCCACCTATCAGTGCCAATTTGTGCCACCTATCAGTGCCCATCCGTGTCGCCCATCAGTGCCACCTATCAGTGCCACTTCATTGGTGCCACCTCATCGGTGCCCATCAGTGCTGCCTTATCAGTGCCCATCAGTGCAGCCCCATCAGTGGAGGAGAAAACTTACTTATTTACAAAGTTTTGAAACTGAAAC
Source organism: Lithobates sylvaticus (assembly GCA_028564925.1). NCBI lineage: Eukaryota > Metazoa > Chordata > Amphibia > Anura > Ranidae > Lithobates > Lithobates sylvaticus. Next base: position 53,866,249 of record CM053033.1, read on the forward strand.
AAAAAAAAAAAAACATATTTTTTTTCAAAATTTTCGGTCTTTTTTTATTTGTTTAGCAGAAAATAAAAATCCCAGAGGTGATCAAATACCACCAAAAGAAAGCTCTATTTGTGGGAACAAAATGATAAAAATTTAGTTTGGATACAGTGTAGCATGACCGCGCAATTGTCCTTCAAAATGCGACAGCGTTGAAAGCTGAAAATTGGTCTGGGCAATACACAGTGAGTATATACTGTATCATAACGCTTGGTAAAGTGAGACCACATGGCCATGCTGACCAATGAGAGGCACTTCTTTTATCTGGGACACCTTACTAGAAGAAGCCTCAGATGCAATTCTCTTTTGTCAGTATGGTCAGGTAGCATGGGCATCATGGCCACTATGTGTAGTGGGGTACAGGAGGGTAGCCAGAATGTTTGCAGTTAGTTCACCTCTTCATTTTTTGAGAAAAGGGTGAACTTACCCTTTAATACGTATATCATTTTTTTTTCAAATGCTTTGCAAAATTATTTTTATTTCTTATGCAATATCTACACATAGGCATAACAAAATGGAAATGAATGAACGTTTTTTTCCAGGTTCACCAGTGTTTGTCTTAAAACAACAAATGTTACTGTCGATAAAAACTGAAAACCTTATTCTTTAATTTGTCTAGCGGGTCATTTGGATTTGTGGGTGTTAGGTTGCCTTATTTATGTATTATAGATATTTATTTACAGTACCAACAAGTTACAAATGCTTTACATACTGTATATTGCACATTCACATCTGCCGTTGACCTCAAGGAGCTTATACCTTAAGGTCCCTATGTCACAAGTTAGGAGCCAGTAAACCTACTAACATGTCTTTGGAGTGTGGGAGAAAACCAGAGTACCCAGAAGAAACACACACAAGCATAGGGAGAACATGCAAGCCCCCAGATATTGTCCTGACTGGGATTTCAACCAAGAGCCCCAGTGCCGCAGTCATAGTAGCAATTCACATTAGACATGTGCACAACAAAAAAATTTGTTTATTTTCGTTTCCGAAAAAAAATCGTTTTTTTTTTTTGTTTCGTTTTTTTCGTTTCCGTTGATTCGTAACGATTCGTACATTCGTAAGTCGTCTGTGTTCGGATTCGTAACGATTCGTACATTCGTAAGTCATCGGTGTTCGGATTCGTAACGATTCGTACATTCGTAAGTCGTTGGTGTTCGTATTCGTAACGATTCGTACATTCGTAAGAGTTATTTTTTCGTTGATTCGTTTTTTCATTCGTTTAATTTTCGGACGCATTCGTATTTATTCGTACATTCGTAACATTCGTAGATTCGTAATCAGAGCATAATTCATAATTTTATGTAATGTGTATGCTATTATTACATTTAATTAATTTACGAATCGAAAAAAAAAAGTTACGAATCGAAAAAAAAAAAGTTACAAATCGAAAAAAAAAGTTACGAATGTACGAATTTTTTTGTTCAATAGAGACACGGAAAATTACAAATCGAAAATAAAGAAAAAAAAAAGTTACGAATCGAAAAAAAAAGTTACGAATCGAAAAAAAAGTTACGAATGTACAAATTTTTTTGTTCAATCCATTCGAAGCACGTTTAGCAGCACCATTGTAAGGGACACGGAAAATTACCAATTCAACAAAAAAAAAAGTTACAAATGTACGAATTTTTTCGTTCGTTTTCGTTTTTCGGATTTTCTTCATTAGTACATTCGTTGTTTCTTATTATTTTTTTTCGGATTTTCGTTGTTTTTCGGATTCGTTCGATTCTAATGATTTGTTAATCGGATTCGTACGATTCGAACGATTCGTTATTCGGATTTGTACGATTCGAACGATTCGTTCATTCGTACGAAAACGAACGAACGAAAATAACGAAAAGAAACGAATTGCACATGTCTAATTCACAGTGAATGGAGAGTGGTTGAAATTGCATGAACATTGCCACATATAATGCCATCTTTAGTGCTGACCCTTTAGTTTTGAATGAGTTTTTCTTTTACAATTTTAATGTTAAAAGACAAAAGTCAACATTGTGATGAATGGTGCTCCATAGCAGTTGTCAAAAATCCAAACATTTATGGACAAGCCATTTAAAGTGTATGTTATCACTACATTTCATATTCCTGATATGTGTCTGTTATACAATCTACTTACCATCTACAAAAGTATCCTGTCCGCTTTGCATTGCTTGACAACACCAAGCATGGAAGCACATCCACGCCAACACGGTCAGTTTTCTTTTTGGCAATCAATTTGGGAAAATGACCTGCTTGTACTGCAGCGGTCAGACTTATGCTGACAAGCCCCCTGCACAGCTCTTCAATGGAAAGATCAGTGTACTGCTGTTTCTCTGCCCCCGGCTGAGACAGTCCCCCAGTCCTTAAGCCCTGTATGCAGCCGAAAACAGAGGTCATGTCATCACTTATAAAAAAAAAAAAAAAAGGCGTTTATAACATTTTTTATATACAAAAGTTTAGACAGATGTGAAGAAATGCTGTAAAGTAAAGGCCTATACACACAATCAGACTTTTTGACAACAAACATGGAAATTAGCTGTTTTAAGGCAACATCCGACCGTGTGTACGCTCCATCGGACAAACTTTTTCGGTTTTCATCAGACAAAAGTTCACTCTGGAACCATACAAACTTTTCGGCAAAAAAAGTCAGATGGAGCAAAGTCTGATCGTGTGTACAGAAAACCATCGGACCTTAGTCCAATGTACAAACACACATTGCTCAGAACCAATGCAAAAGAACAGACAACAATAAGTTGACCAAAGGGTGGCGGTAAAGAGCAGAAAAACCACGTGAAAGTTGGCTGAAAAAGTCAGATCGTGTGTATGCAATAGAAGTTCACGGCCAACCCGCTTTGGACAGAAATCCACGGAAAAGTTTGTTTAAAGTCCGATCGTGTGTACGAGGCTTTAGAATGCTTTCAAAAATATATATTTAATTTATTTATTTTTTTAATCAATTTACAAAATGCAAAGCAATACAGGCAGATACTTATCCATCATGCCATTCAGGGAGGAGTGGCATTGACTGATTGGCTCCAAATTTATTGTGCAGAAGGATAACGACTCCAAGCATTTGAAGGCAATAGGTGGTCACAACAAATATTGATCTGATTTACATCTTGACATACATTTGCAGTAGGAGTGTAATGGTGACACAGATATTTATCATTTTATTAGAAAGAAAAAAGTTAACATATAACATCAGAAACATATACAGTATGAGGGGAGTTTCTCCTATTAAGAGGGTACATGTCCCCGGTGTTGCCATCAGCCTGTTGCTTATGATAGGTTCAGGGTTTCAGCTGTCCACCATGTATTGGCCTACAGGGCAGGCTGCCAAACACAGAACCAGCCTCCTGCCCCATATTGGCCTCAGCTAATGAGAGGGTCTCCGACGCTGCCCGGCTCAAGCCCCGCACCGGGAGAGGGTGGTAGCCAGTACCTCCAACTGACCTCCTCCAGTGTTTCGCCAAGGCCGAAGCGACATCTGAGCCCCTCCAGAATTCCTGTGGGAGGCAGAACGCTACCACCTCCCACTTGGTAGTCCACTTTTCGGCAGGGAAACTTGGTAGTTCTTGTGAGCTATAACAAAGGGGAAACGCTATCCAGATCACAATGCAATATTAACACATTTCTATTTTAAACGGAATGGGTTGTTTTACAAGGTAAGGGTTCACATACAGTATAATTTGACTAAGGTTTTCTGTAAAATATGTTTAACTACAAATAGTGGTAATCAACTTTCTTAATTTAGTAGTTGCTTCTGAAATAATGAGGCGTTCTCTGTATCATCTAGCTCTCAAAAGTGTGATGGCAACCTACTAGCAATGCTTCATCCATTAAGGCCCCTTCCTGTCCGTTTTCTAGGCAGACCTGATCGGAAGATCCATGCAGCCCTATGGACAGGCAAGTGTAAATGGACTTGTGTGCTCTGGGTCCAATCAGGTCCGCTAAAAGAAAAAACAATGGCAAAGGACAGCATCATTGTCCGTTTTGGTGGACCAGATGGAAGGTAGCATGATTTAAATGGTGGGGTTTGTTTACACCTGGCAGCCCATAGAGCATACTGGGGTCAGTTTATGCTAAGCAGACACGGATGTGACATCTATACTGCTCTGCTCCGATCTTTAGGGGATCAGCTCACAGATCCCCTGCCGATAGGAGCAGAATCTACCTTAAGTGTAAGGGGTCTAAGTGTTTTAGTGATAAACATATCATTAGATAGCTAATGATAGTATATAGATAATGTGTTGTGTGGAAGTACTAAACTCTTTGCAGAGGTCTGTCAGATCTCCTGCTGGGTCAAGCCTAAAGCTCTAAAATCAGAAAAGCTTACACTCGCTATTAAGCCTAGTACACACTGCTAGTTTTCTTTTGTTCAACCCAGTGGGCTGAACAAAAAAAACTGACAGCTCAGGTCGGTGCTGCTGTACTAACAAGCTGATGTTAGTACAGTGATCTCCCCTGCTGTGCTATTGTGTTCTGACAGTTGGATGTCTCCCCGCCAGAACACTCCAGCCATTGGCTGAGAGCACTGATCGGGAGCTGGTTGGCAGAACTTTTTCAGTCATGCCCCTTCGGCCGGCTTCTGTTGGACCAGCTGCAGTACACACGGGCTGACTGTCAGCCAGTTTCTATTGAACTGGCCGATGCCGCCCGACACTCGGCCTGTGTGCACATGGGCTTTAATTGAAGAGTTTTAGCTTAGACCCAGCAGGGGGCATGTCGGACCACCACAGAGAGACTACTGCTTCCACACAAAGGGTCCTTCTCTGCAGCATGCCATCAGGGGGCAGGCTTTTCTACTCAGATTTTGACTGCTTTCTAAGAAAGCAAACTGTAATGCCGCGTACACACGATCGGAATTCTCGTCGGAAAAAGCTCTGATGGTTTTCCCATCGAAATTCCGCTCAAACTGTCTTGACACACGGTCACACCAAATTCCGACGGTCAATAACACTGCGACATACAACATGTTCGACGGCACTATAAAAGGGAAGTTTAATGCTTCCGAGCATGCGTCAAATTGTTTCTGAGCATGCTTCGGAATTGTGCGTGTCGGAATTGCATACACACGATCGGAATTTCCGATAGCAAGTTTTTCCGTCAGAAAAATTAAGAACGGGCTCTCAATCTAAAGTCCGTCAGAAATGCTGACAGAAAAAGCCCGATACACACGGTCGGAAAATCCGAAGAAAAACTCCCATCGGACTGTTTCCATTGGAAATTACGGCCGTGTGTAAGCGGCATAAGACTTTGCACATCGCTAATGATGCTTTTCGAATTTATTTAGCTGACTGAGCTTTATATGAGTCAAGATATGAAGTTATGACATTTATACTTTGTAAATTTATGATCTATACAATTTTATTATGTTTGACACTGAAAGGAAAGTATTATAGTAAACAGGTTTCAGTAGTTGGGCAGTGCTGAAGTAAAGCTATGCAGCTTATCCAACTGCAGGTCATATATAGGTCGTTAGGTAACGCTGATAGGTGCAGATCAGTTTAAAGGATTTAAAGCGTCATTGTAATGTAAGTCCTAATCCATGCCTTTGGTAGACATGCTGAATACTGATTTGGAAGGTTTATGACACATGTCAATTATGTCCACCAAATGACATTACATTGCTCGGAATGTATGAGAACCCTGGGAGAGCCTGCAGAAAATTTAAGGATCCATACAACCCCCCTTTATTCATTAATTCTGAGAAATATACCATGGGGACCTTGTTTTTAGGAATTATCAAGGTTGATGCACATAGACTGTAATGTTAATTGTAAAAGCTTTCAGGACTCAAGACAAAGAGATACCAGCATATACAAAGGTAAGTGTTTTTGTTTCATAGATCTCAACATATCTTGAGCTACATCAAAGGGACATACAGGATCACAAAAAAGTAGGTAGCTGGACAAATGTGGTATCTTACTACTACGACTACTTCAAAGTGATTATTTTTTAAACAAACATGTATTATAATGGTCATGACATACAGCTTGATGAGTTTACCATTTTTATGAAGTAAAATAGTGAGCTTTAGGAAACACAAAAGGAGTCGTTTTAGGCATTTTTTCTAAGCTTTTTGTTAAGCACCACTAAAAGTTCAAATTTTTAGCTAGGATCACTCATGTAAAAACATTTTCAAATAAGATCATTTATTCTCTGCTTATGATGTCCTTAAATGATATGTCACATTATTAGGACACACGCTAGTTAACACAATGAAAAGTACTTTCATATTGGGGTTCATTATTCTAAAATTGTTCAGAAATGTGTAATGCTGAGCTTGTTTGACTTTGAAATACAAACATATTAACTGGCCTGTCTTGACTGAATGCAATAATTTTCTTTTGTGGGTTAAAATGGGCAGGAATCAACTTCAAATGGCTTAAATTTTATAATTTTAGAATACTCTAGCTTGTTGTGTGATTTCCTGGTAATGGTAGGCTTGGTTTCTTAGAATCGTTCTTTCATTAAGGTTGACTGTACTCTTCATTGGCTATAAATACTGTCACTTGTGCAGTTTTATTGGATTATTACAAGTGTATCTCAAAGAATCAGGATTATCTGGAACACATTGTAAACATGCTTATTGGTGTATGTATTAGTACACGTATAAAGGTTACAACTGTATTAATGTTAAACAGTAGGGTATTGTAAGAGCATTATAAAAGCCCAAATGAGCTTTCATCCTAAATCAGCTAAATATATTCCAGGAACAAGGGATAAGTGCAAAAGTCTAATGCCCCGTACACACGATCGGATATTCCGATGGGAAAAGTCCGATCAGATTATGTTGTCGGAAAATCCGATCGTGTGTGGGCTCTAGCGGGCTTTTTCAAATTTTCTGACACCAAAACCTGATCAGACTTTTTCCGATCGTGTGTCGAGAATTCCGACGGACAAAGTGCCACGCATGCTCAGATCAAATTACGAGACCAAAACTATTGGCTGCTAGCCTCTACGTAGTTCCGTCGTACGCAACGAACGTCACCACGTTCGGAATGGTCGGATTTTCCAACAACTTTGTCCGACCGTGTGTATGCAACACCAGGGGGCTTATGTCGGAATTTCCGACAACAAAACAAACCGTGGATTTTTTTCCGAAGGATGTTGGCTCAAACTTGTCTTGCATACACACGGTCACACAAATGTTGTCAGAAATTCCGAACGTCAAGAACGCGGTGACCTACAAGACGTACGACGAGCCGAGAAAAAGGAAGTTCAATAGCCAGTGCGGCTTCTTCTGCTTGATTCCGAGCATGCGTGAGCTTTTGTGCGACGGACTTGTGTACACACGATTGGACTTTCCGAAAACAAGTGAAGTTGTCGGAAAATTTGAGAACCTGCTATTAAACATTTGTGTGCGGAAATTCCGACAGCAAATGTTCGATGGAGCATACACACGGTCCAACTTTCCGACAACAAGCTCACATCAAACGTTTCCCTGACGGAAAGTCCGACCATGTGTACACGGCATTACAGTTTCATTTTCATACAGCAGCCACAGCCTGAGTGGAATAACCTACCCCCTGCAAGTGTGCAGCAGGGGAGAACTTTTGCTGTCCATCTGGAAGCAGTGGTCTTGCTGCCGAGGTCCAACATGCCCCCTACTAAATTAGACTGATAGCTTTGAAATCTCCATGCTAAATGAAGAGCCCTTGCTCTGCTGCCATTACTGAGCTACTTATATAAGCCAGTTTTCAACAGAAGGTCTTCTGATTATACCGACCTGCATAATTGCCAAGGGCCGATGGCTCAAAGAGTACTAAATCTAATGAATCAGAATAACAGACATTCAACCAGCATTTCATAAAAAGGTCAGCAATGACACCACCTTCAATTCTTACATGATAGAAGAGATCTAAGACAGGGCCGGATCTAAAAAACAAATTTACAAATGTTTTGATATCTTGCTCCGTGATCTTTTTGTTCATTCAACATCATAGAATGGTCACCACGTTCGGAATGGTCGGATTTTCCAACAACTTTGTCCGACCGTGTGTATGCAACACCAGGGGGCTTATGTCGGAATTTCCGACAACAAAACAAACCGTGGATTTTTTTCCGAAGGATGTTGGCTCAAACTTGTCTTGCATACACACGGTCACACAAATGTTGTCAGAAATTCCGAACGTCAAGAACGCGGTGACCTACAAGACGTACGACGAGCCGAGAAAAAGGAAGTTCAATAGCCTGTGCGGCTTCTTCTGCTTGATTCCGAGCATGCGTGAGCTTTTGTGCGACGGACTTGTGTACACACGATCGGACTTTCCAACAACAAGTGAGTTGTCGGAAAAAATGTGAGAATCTGCTCTTAAACATTTGTGTGCGGAAATTCTGACAGCAAATGTTCGATGGAGCATACACACGGTCGAACTTTCCGACAACAAGCTCACATCAAACATTTCCCTGTCGGAAAGTCCAACCGTGTGCACACAGTGGTCTTGCTGCAGAGGTCCAACATGCCCCCTACTAAATTAGACTGATAGCTTTGAAATCTCCATGCTAAATGAAGAGCCCTTGCTCTGTTGCCATTACTGAGCTACTTATATAAGCCAGTTTTCAAGAGAAGGTCTTCTGATTATACCGACCTGCATAATTGCCAAGGGCCGATGGCTCAAAGAGTACTGAATCGAATGAATCAGAATAACAGACATTCAACCAGCATTTCATAAAAAGGTCAGCAATGACACCACCTTCAATTCTTACATGATAGAAGAGATCTAAGACAGGGCCGGATTTAAAAGCCAAATTTACAAATGTTTTGATATCTTGCTCCGTGATCTTTTTGTTCATTCAACATCATAGAGATCCCATCTGGGTTGATGATGCAATCATTAGGTGCAGCATTTTGTCAGGAGTAGTAATCACACAAGGTGGGGGACTTTGTATGTTCCACCCACGTTTGTGCGTTTTCCTGTAATTATTTAATAGTCTATGATTAACTGTCACTCTCTGAAACCAATCCTATAGTGTTTAATACAGTGGTGGGAACAGGGTCGAATGCAAGTGATTTTATGTAATCTTTAAAATACTAATGTTGATGCTATAAATAAATATAAAAAAAAAACAGGAGGTTTAGCTATCCAAAGTCTGAACTACCACTCATGGAGGGACTGACCATTTAAAAGGTAATTTCTACCAATCACAAGAATTGTATTGTAATGCCGCGTACACACGGTCGGAATTTCCAATGGAAACAGTCCGATGGGAGCTTTTCATCGGATCTTGTGATCTTGGGCGTGTGTATGCCCATCTGTCTTTTTCTGTCGGAATTTCCGCAAAATTCCGACGCATGCTCGAAAACAATTTGACGCATGCTCAGAAGCATTAAACTTCCCTTTTATAGTGCAGTCAAACGTTTTTAAGGCGTGGTGTTATTGACCGTCGGAATTTGGTGTGACCGTGTGTAGGCAAGACAGTTTGAGCAAAATTCCGTCGGAATTCCGACGGGAAAACCATCAGAGCTTTTTCCGACGAGAATTCCGACCGTGTGTAGTAGAAATATGATTTAATGTATAGTCCCTTAGAATACATTTACTAATCCATTCCCATGGATCAAGAACTAGTTTCCACCAACTCTGCCACCAATCTATAAAAAAATTTGAATTCTGAAAAACATTCAACCTCTTATTCAATTGGCATTTCCTCAATTTCTAAGAAATTATCTGTATATTATCTGTATCAATAAAGGTCCGTACACACGATCGGACTTTTTGACAACAAACATGCAAATTAGCTGTTTTGGACTAACATCCGACCGTGTGTACGCTCAATTGGACCAACTTTTTCAGTTTTCATCGGACTTTTGTTGGCTGTGCGAACGGACCAACTTTCTGCCAACAAAAGTCAGATGGAGCAAAGTCCGACCGTGTGTACACAAAACCATCGGACTTTTGTACAAAGTACAAACACGCATGCTCAGAACCAATGCAAAAGATCAGACAACAATATAGAAGTTGACCAAAGGTGGCGCTGGAGTATTCGAACGTCCTCTTTTGAAGTTTCGTCAGTACGTTGAAACGTCACTACATTCATGTTTGTTGCCTAAAAAGTCTGATCGTGTGTATGCAATACAAACTTGGGGCCAACGCCCTTTGTACAAAAATCCACGGGAAAGTTGGTCCAAGGTCCGATCGTGTGTATGAGGCTTTATAAGTACTTGAGCACAATGAAGTATCCAACAGCAATGAACTAGGACTGTCTTAGGTAGGCAAAATTATCAACCAACAATTAATTTTCAGTGGTCATGGAAACTTGCGCTGAGAACATACAGTATATGGGCTGTCATTACCAAACTCTTTATATACAATTACTAGTAGCCTGGTTAATGATTCAAATGCCTGAATACTTCCTGGGCCAATGACTCAGAAGGTGTCTACAGATCAGGACTGCTGGCTTTCATTTGACTTCACTACCCACATGCTTGTTTTAGGACAGTAAAGTACTGAGGACAGCGACAACCAGTTAGCTTCCCTATTTACTCAGTACAGGGTTCCAGTAAGGCTACAGAATGTTCTATGGATAAACCCTTTCTTGCTGACGTTGCTGGACCTAGGCTAACAGCGGTAATGCTGTAATGTGTCCAGGTATATAAATCCAGCACTGTGTTATAAGCATAATGACTACTGTCAATGTGCTGTTGTTAAAAAGTGATTACGGTATATACTAATATTACCTTTCAAAAGGGCTCATTCACATTAGGTGCATTTTGCTGTGTTCTCTGATACATACCAGATTCATGTATAAAATCCATTCTTTTAATAATGGCTCTGTTTACACATTTTAATGCAAGTTAAAGCACAGGTATACAGTATATGCATTGCAGAGCTTTATATTTTAATCTTACAACTACAAAAAAATAATTTGCAATATAACACTACACAACACATAGATGTAAATTATCTTTGTGGTTTTGCTGTTGTGGTGTGCATTGGCAAAGGTAGTGCAGATGTGTTTTTCTAATGAGATGCGTTAACAGCCCAATTAAAATAAATGGGATGCCTTATTGCAATGCCCGTTAATGCATTCCCTTACAAAAAATGTTATTGGTCCCCAAAATATATATATTTTTCTGCATGGAAGAATCCTTTACTTAAAAGACAAAACAAAAAACAGCAGTTAGAAATGCAGTGCAAACTCAGGAATCCATAATGCATAGAGTTTAGGGCTCAGAAGTGTGTAATTCAGAGTGTGTATGGCTCAGAAGTATGTAATGCAGAGCGTGCAGGGCTTAGAAGTGTGTAATGCAGAGCGTGCAGGGCTCAAAAGTGTGTAATGCAGAGCGTGCAGGGCTCAGGAGTGCATAACACACAGAGTGCAGGGCTCAGTGGTGTGTGTCGCATAGAGCACATAAATCAGGAGTGTGTAACACAGAGAGTGCAGGGCTTAGGCATAAATTGCAGGGATCAAGAGGGAGCATCCCAAAGTGTACTGGGGTCAGTAGTGTGTATTGTACAGAGTACAGGGGTAAGACGTGGGTATCTCTTAGGGTGGAGTGGAGGCATCAGCAGTGGGTTTTGAAGAGAGCACAGGGGCCAGGAGTGAGTAATACAGAGAGTGCAAGGGCCATGAGTGTGCTCGGAAATGTGTATAAAGGAGAAATTCTAGGGCTCAGGAGTGCAAGAGACAGGGGTGTGTAATACAAAGTGGTAAGGGTTGAGGAGTACATATTACAGAGAGTACAGGGGTGACCAGTGAGTATTGCACATGGTGCAAGGGTCAGGAGTGGATATTGCAGAGAGCACAGAGATTTTTTAAGATGCTCCATACCGCTTTATGAATGGAGCCCAATGTGACTGGTGTGGCGGTGATCAGGGACACTGGAACTAGTGTGGTGGTGATCAGGGATATTAGAACTAGTTTAAATTGTAGAATCAGGATGGAATTTAAATCTTCAATCACTGCAATAGTGTGTCCTGAGGGAATCATTTAGTGATAAGTAAAACAGCAAATATAAACAAATTACTGGGACTTTAAATTTACCCCTAGGAGGCTACAGCATTAAATACACAGATATATAAAAATAAAAATGCTTATTATATCAATTTAAACCAATTAAGGTGAAAAACACTCAATACATGTAAAAACAAGGATTGCAATTATAGTGCCATAACAGATAGTTGTTCTATCCGCGTGTTTTGCAGGAACCGATTCATCAGGAAATAGGTGCCAATCTTTATAAATATAGTAGTACAAATCTAGAGATAAAATTAGTCATCATAAGAATAAAAAAAAAAACACCAAAGGCAATAATATGTCGGAAAAAAAGAAGAAACAAAAATACAGTGTAGGTAATATAGTCAAGGAAGGACCCTCCCTTCAGGCTAGGGGAAACTGACCATTCCCAAGAAACTTGTGCTGGTTTGTTTCTGATGTGTCAGGAATGTGTATTTTTTTCTTTTTCCTTGAGTGGTATAGACAGGATATATTTGACTTTGTATATTACCTAATGTATATTACCAAAAAATCCCCAATGTCCCCATTGATGGAACAAGAGAATAAGAGAACAAGAGGCAGACAATGAAGGTGTAAAAGCTAAATATTTTGAACACCATGAGAGGGGCCATGATGCAGCACACCATAGCAAATTGTGGTTGTGGCCAAATTGCAGTAACAGTGGGCAGGGCTTAATGGGCAATGGTTAATTAAAACCTAAGCCTATGCTTCTTTGGGTCAAGGTAGTGTAATGCCGCGTACACGCGGTCAGAATTCTCGTCGGAAAAAGCTCTGATGGTTTTCCCGTCGGAATTCCGACGGAATTTCGCTCAAACTGTCTTGCCTACACACGGTCACACCAAATTCCGACGGTCTGTAACACAGCGTCATAAAACACGTTCGGAAGTTTAATGCTTCCGAGCATGCGTCAAATTGTTTCCGAGCATGCGTCGGAATTTTGCATGTCGGAATTGCATACACACGATCGGAAAATCCGGTTCTCAATCCAAAGTCCGTCGGAAATTCCGACAGAAAAAGACCGATGGGCATACACAGGAAAATCCATTGAAAAGCTCCCATCGGACTGTTTCCATCGGAAATTCCGAACGTGTGTACGCGGCATAAGGCCTAGAGTTCAGAGGTCAGGATAAAGTAACACACAGAGTTCAAGGATTAGGTATAAATAATGCACATATTTCAGGAGGGAGGATTAAGTAATGCACAGAGTGCAGGTGTCAGGATTTAGTAACCCACAGATTTTAGGGGCCAGGATTGAGTAATGCAAAGAGCTCACAAGTCCAGATTAAGTAACACGGAGAGTTCAGGGGGCAGAATTTGGTAATTCCCAGAGTTCAGGGGTCAGGAGTAAGTAACAGAGAGTTCAGGGGTTAAGACTAAGTAACTTGCAGAGTTCAGGAATCGGCATTTACTAATGCAAAGTGTTCAGGGGTCAGGAATAAATACAGCACCAAGTTCAGTGGTCAAGGTTAGGTAATGCACAGGCTTCAAGGGTAAGTATTAATTAAAGTACAGAGTTCAGGGATCATGATTCTAGGCTCTATTAATGTTGTCTATGTGACTCAATGTAATTTATGTTCTCTTTAATACCATCAGAGCACTTAGAACCAGAATAGGAGAACAATATAATGATCCCATAAATCCCAATGCCAAAAATATTTCCAGCGTTTCCAAACATTTTAAAGATGTACATAAAGGACCTATGAGTTCCTTCTTTTTTCATGGTGTAGAATGGGTCATGAAGCCACCTAGAGGGCGAGATACATATTGCTGTTGCAGAGAGAAGTGTGGTGGATATACACTCTGCAGACAAGACCACCCACTGGTCTTAATTATAGATGGGATGTAGATCTCTTTTTGGGATAGAAAATCTTATAGTAGCAGACCATTATATTATGGTAATATTGTTTGTTGTCATATGTTATTAATTTATAATTTTTTTCTATTTGTTTGTTCTCGGGGGCTGATTAGGTCAGAGCAGGATTCATCTGGACACCATAATATACCATGAACGTGGTTTTAAATGTTATAATTATGGTATTATGACCTGTGATTTATTTTATATATATATATATATATATATATATATATATATATATATATATATATATATAAATACATCTTGTAATGTATATACAGTGTCTTGAAAAAGTATTCATACCCCTTTACATTTTTCACATTTTGTCATGTTACAACCAAAAACGTAAATGTATTTTATTGGGATTTTATGTGATAGACCAACACATAATTGTGAAGTGGAAGAAAAATGAGAAAGGGTTTTCAATATTTTTTACAAATAAATATCTGAAAAGTGTGGCGTGCATTTGTATTCAGACCCCTTTACTCTGATACCCCTAACTAAAATCCAGTGGAATCAATTGCCTTCAGAAGTCACCTAATTAGTAAATAGAGTCCACCTGTGTGTAATTTGATCTCAGTATAAATACAGCTGTTCTGTGAAGCCCTCAGAGGTTTGTTAGAGAACCTTAGTGAACAAACAGCATCATGAAGGCCAAGGAGCACACAAGACAGGTCGGGGATGAAGTTGTGGAGAAGTTTAAAGCAGGGTTAGGTTATAAAAAAATATCCCTAGCTTTGAACATCTCACGGAGCACTGTTCAATCCATCAACCGAAAATGGTATGGGTATGGCACAACTGCAAACCTACTAAGACATGGCCGTCCACCTAAACTGACAGGTCGGGCAAGGAGACATTAATAGAGAAGCAGTGAAGAGGCCCACGGTAACTCTGGAGGAGCTGCAGAGATCCATAGCTCAGGAGGAAGAATCTGTCCACAGGACAACTATTAGTCGTGCACTCCACAAATTTGGCCTTTATGGAAGAGTGGCACAAAGAAAGCCATTGTTGAAAGAAAGCCATAAAAAGTCCCGCTTTCAGTTCGCGAGAAGCCATGCGGAGGAAACAGCAAACATATGGAAGAAGGTGCTCTTGTCAGATGAGTCCAAAATTAAACTTTTTGGCTTAAAAGCAAAACACTATATGTGGTGGAAAAATAACACTGCACAGCACCCTGAACACACCATCCCCATTGTGAAACATTGTGGTGGCAGCATCATGTTGTGGGGATGCTTTTCTTCAGTAGGGACAGGGAAGATGATCAGAGTTGATGGGAAGATGGATGGAGCCAAATACAGGACAATATTAGAAGAGAACCTGTTAGAATCTGAAAAAGACTTGAGACTGGAGCAGAGGTTCACCTTCCAGCAGGACAACGACCCTAAACATACAGCTTGAGCTACAATGGAATGGTTTCGATTAAAGCATATTCATGTGTTAGAATGACCCAGTCAAAGTCCAGATCTCAATCCAATTGAGAATCTGTGGCAAGTCTTTAAAATTACTGTTCACAGACGCTCTCCATCCAATCCGACAGAGCTTGAGTTATTTTGCTAAGAAGAATGGGCAAACATTTCACTGTCTAGATGTGCAAAGCTGGCAGAGACATCGCCAAAAAGACTTGCAGCTGTAATTGCAGCGAAAGGTGGTTCTACAAAGTATTGACCTCGGGGGGGGGGGGGGGGGGGGGGGGGCTGAATACAAATGCTCGCCACACTTTTCAGATATTTATTTGTAAAAAAAATTGAAAACCATTTATGATTTTCTTTCCACTTCACAATTATGTGCCACTTTGTGTTGGTCTATCACATAAAATCCCAATAAAATACATTTACGTTTTTGGTTGTAACATGACAAAATGTGGAAAATATCAAGGGGTATGAATACTGTCACAAGGCACTGTATTTGTTTTTAATACTTGCTTTTGAATTTGTTTTCTGCATTACAGTTTAAGGATAAGTAATATTTGTGTTGTTTACATTTTAGACTGCCTCAAACTTTTACATACTTTTAAAGGGTACTGCAACTGAAAAAAGTTTGAAAAATGTTGCTGCAGTTCATGGTCTGGGCAGTGCTGCATTAACATTTTACTACTTGTCATCATGATTTTTATATTAATTTTGTTAAAGAATTTTATCAAACTATTATTAACATTGGACTACTGGATGTCAAGCATGTACCACTACTTGGAGTGTCATGTTAGAGAGAGAGTCTTCAGGGTACCAGTGGAGATCTCTGAGAAGAGAAGGTTACATAAAAACAAAAAAAAGGTAGAATTTACCTCTTCATTCTGCCAGTCATTAGGCCCTCCTTGTTCTCAGGGGCAAGGATTTGCAGGCTCATAGAGCCTCTACAGTGTTGCCACCACAGTGTACATGCTCCTCTACATTTAGTATGTAAGCCATATCCACTGATGCCGCAAAACTCAGATGAGAGCTTTTTGTCGAAAAATGCGACCGTGTGTATGCTCCATCGGTCTTTTGCTGGCGGAATTCCAGCCAGCAAAAGATTGAGACAGGTTCTTTATTTTTCTATCCGAAAATGCGATCGTCTGTATGCAATTCGGATGCGCAAAAAATCACGAATGCTCGGAAACAATTTGACGCATGCTCGGAAGCATTGAACTTTGTTTCCTGGGCTCGTCGTAGTGTTGTACATCACCACGTTCTTGATGGTCGAAAGTTCAGGGAAATTTTGTGTAGCCGTGTGTATGCAAGACAAGCTTGAGCGGAATTCCGTCGGAAAAACCATCCAAGATTTTTCGGACGGAAATTCTGCTCGTGTGTACGCGGCATCACAGCTTAATGTGTGGGTATAATCCTCTCAACTATCCATTTCACAGCAGCTATGCGTGCGCTGCTGATCACATACTTGGACAGCTCCACTCAGCTATGCAAGGCCTGGGGTGGATAGGTGTGAGAAGTGAATCCACCAGGACATGTGAGCAATGAGCTGTGCTGATCAGAAAAAAAACAGAAGTCACGCCACATGACCTACACATTAAAGATTGTAAAATAAAAGGTATTTATCAAATCATTTGTAATACATTTTGCTCTGTAAACTAACTAATGGTTGTATGCCCTATCTTTGCAAGGTGGAAATATACACTATATTACCAGAAGTATTGGGACACCTGCCTTTACACACACACAAACTTTATTGACATCCCAATCGCATATTAGCTCCCAAGTGATACGGTGGGCACATGCGCCCTCTATACCCCCGTGAAGCCAAGGACATCATATGACGCCTGCCTGGAGGGTTTTCTTGCGGACGTCATATGACAATGGGGGGTAGGGAAGTGGTTAAAGTATAACTAAAGGCAAAACTTTTTTTTTTTAGTTTTGGATAGAGTGAAGAGGGATTAGAACACTTGTCAGTTTGTATTACTATCTGTGCCTCTGTTAAGGAGATTCACCCTTTCTATTTGTCTATTTTACTTTCATTGAAAGTGAAAGTAAAAAAAAATCACACATTTTGAGTTGTCCCCAGAAAAGTAATAGACGGGAAATCTTCCATTGAGGTCACTCGTTCTGGTGACCTGGGGGGCCCCAAGGAATTCTCTTAATTTGGCTTAGTGACAATGTCATTGGTTTATAAGACGGGCTTCGTGGGTGGCTGAATTTGGTGCCAAAAGCACAAGTCTCAACCCCTGCTACCCACCCTGCTAGAACACTATTTGTCTTGTTGAGGCCAAACCCTCCCCTATCTTTTGCCCACTCCATGCCAGGGGCATCCACACTATATTCCCAGCCATTGACCTTTACATTGCCAAGGGAAGAAATGTCGGCACATAAAGTAGTTTGCTGCACTTAACTGATGGAATCCTGGAAATAATAATCACATCACAAGGACATACCATACATTCGGGAGTCACTTGACAGTACACAGTCAATAAAATTTAGTGGATGATCCGCAGTAGTCACATGTGGAAGCATATGCAGCACCTTGGCAGCTATATCCCTCTAACGGACTCTCCTTAACCATGGGGTCATTAGTACTCACAGGACTGTGCTATTTCTAGTCACCTCCTACTTGGGTAGACCTCTCCCAGGATCCTTCAGGGAAGCAGCCTCACACAGGGAACTCTTGGCCTGGCGTAAAAGGCTTTTTGCAATCTGCCCTAGCCCTAACCTCTATAAGGGACAGAAAGACTACTTACTGAGTGCAGGTCTACTCCTCCCAGCCTCCTACCCTATCCAGGGCTTACAGGTGCTGGTTACATCCACAGGTGTGGGGTGCTTAGCTCCCGTGCACAAGTGCACTAGGGCTCCTCCCAACCTGACTTATAACTAGGCACATGACAACATTGCACGGGGGCTCTCTAAAAGGGGCCTGGCACCTGATGACCCTATTTAGTGTATAGTGTAGTCTACAAGCAGAATACTGTACAAGAACTGTTAAGATGGCCATACATAAAGCAATTTTATTTCCTTTAACTATGGGGGGATTAATAGGAAATTTTATTTCCTTTAACTATGCAGGGATTTCCTCTCACTTCCTGTTTTGGGGACTTAAGGGATTTTCTTTCCTTTAACCCATAGTTAAAGGAAATAAAATTGCTTTATGTATGGCCATCTTAACAGTTCTTGTACAGTATTCTGCTTGTAGACTACACTATACTTTCACCATTGCCAACAACAAACTTACTTCGCACAGGGCCTCTGATGTCCAATCACTAACCCAACAGCTACAGTACCCTGCTAATAGGTGGATAAGCAGACCTATAGAAGGGTGGTGACCAAATAAACGTGCAGGCAGGTGCAGTTAGATACTTTTCCTCTAGGTGGCTCTGTACCAGATTAGTGTCTGGTTACAGTAAATAGGGTCATCAGGTGCCAGGCCCCTTTTAGAGAGCCCCCCTGCAATGTTGTCATGTGCCTAGTTATAAGCCAGGTTGGGAGGAGCCCTAGTGCACTTGTGCACGGGAGCTAAGCACCCCACACCTGTGGATGTAACCAGCACCTGTAAGCCCTGGATAGGGTAGGAGGCTGGGAGGAGTAGACCTGCACTCAGTAAGTAGTCTTTCTGTCCCTTATAGAGGTTAGGGCTAGGGCAGATTGCAAAAAGCCTTTTAGGCCAGGCCAAGAGTTCCCTGTGTGAGGCTGCTTCCCTGAAGGATACTGGGAGAGGTCTACCCAAGTAGGAGGTGACTAGAAATAGCACAGTCCTGTGAGTACTAATGACCCCATGGTTAAGGAGAGTCCGTTAGAGGGATATAGCTGCCAAGGTGCTGCATATGCTTCCACATGTGACTACTGCGGATCATCCACTAAATTTTATTGACTGTGTACTGTCAAGTGACTCCCGAATGTATGGTATGTCCTTGTGATGTGATTATTATTTCCAGGATTCCATCAGTTAAGTGCAGCAAACTACTTTATGTGCCGACATTTCTTCCCTTGGCAATGTAAAGGTCAATGGCTGGGAATATAGTGTGGATGCCCCTGGCATGGAGTGGGCACAAGATAGGGGAGGGTTTGGCCTCAACAAGACAAATAGTGTTCTAGCAGGGTGGGTAGCAGGGGTTGAGACTTGTGCTTTTGGCACCAAATTCAGCCACCCACGAAGCCCGTCTTATAAACCAATGACATTGTCACTCACAGTTCAGATGATAAGCAGATGTCAGTATACCAGTAATGCCCTATACAAGCTTTTATACGTCATGATAGATGCAACATTTTTAGAGCCACAAAAGGACCTGTTCATGAAGGCAACCATAATTGTAGTCATGTAAAAAATACATTAGTGAATCAGTCAAACAAAAATCTACTGAATTAGCTATCTATAGACGGGTGTTTAGAGACAATGGGCAGTTATCAAAACTCTGATCAGACATAATTATGCATTGGGTTAACACTCATATATAAACACTCATTTTTGCCCTAATCCTCTTTTATTTAGCCCTCAGCACAGGGACAGGGACAAGCATGTCCCCCACTCAATCAAACCTACCCATGCATGAAATAGGCCAGATGAAAAATCTATTGGTTCTATGGCTAAATCTGTGGATGGATGCAGTCCTCGTATAGCCATTTTCGGTTATCCCATGCACAAATCCATAAATTTGGCTTAGATTTCTGTATATTAGAGAACTGGCCAGCTGCTGGAATGGCTAAACCTAGGTCAATTCAGCTACCCAAACAGAAGCTAGGCTGAAAATTTTGACTCATGGGTGTATGTCTAAACCAGGCTTTCTCAACCTTTTCAACACAGTGGAACCCTCAAAATAGTTCTCCAGTCCCGGGGAACCCCGGCTAAAAATGAGAAATCTACAACTCATGATACAGTACATTAGTGTGTTGGTCAGTGGGAAGAATGGTCCTTACACTTGTGGTCACTGGGAAGAATTACCTCCTTACAGATAGCTAAAAAGATCAATGGTGTTGGTGGGAACTTATCTGAGAGGCAGAAATGGCCCAATGCCGAAGGAACCCCTAGCAACCTCTGGAGGAACCCTGGTTGAGAATCACTGGTCTAAACAGTATTTGTGGCCAGCCACGCTGTTTTTTAAAGTGACTAAACAAAATGCGTTGATATAGATCTAGTCTAGGATTAGGTCAAAATGTTTATGGAAGAG
This sequence comes from Lithobates sylvaticus, assembly GCA_028564925.1. Classification (NCBI taxonomy): domain Eukaryota; kingdom Metazoa; phylum Chordata; class Amphibia; order Anura; family Ranidae; genus Lithobates; species Lithobates sylvaticus. The sequence continues at coordinate 53,886,660 of CM053033.1, forward strand.
GTAACTTTAACAGCAGGTATGAATACAGCATAAAAGCCTGATAATTCTGGATAACATCCCCACATACGCTCTCCTACATGAAAACGCTTGCAAGATTGTCCTTGTGATTCTTTTTTTTCCCTCTGCTTGCATCAGTGTTCATTTCAGTATTATTAATATACAGCTTGTATAGCCTTGAAGTGCACTCAACTCCTCTTCTGTTTTTCTGGCTTCTGACCCATGTAACATCATTGAAACAATAAACTTTTCAAGGGTATATGACATATGAAATCAAAAGAAAAAAACAGAAACAACACGATCCAAGAATATAAGATATACTGTACACGTTCATTTTATTGCAATGTTTACTTTAAGACTAATGGTTTGTATGAATTCCTTGGCCAGCTGCTACAGTAATTAAAAGAAAACTAGAACAAAAGATATTTAAAAGAAGTCTACTCAAAAGAAAAAAAAATACTTTGGGATTTGTTATTAAGATAATTGTGTTCCATTCAGTCTCTTTCAAGCAGGTAGAAAGCTAGTTACTGTATTTTTCCAGCAGTGTTCCTGTCATATCACAGAAGCACTCCTAGATTAAAATATAATATGAAAAACGTTATTAATGCTTACCACACAACATGTAACAGGCCTAACATGTTATTGTTTGATAGAAATGTTGAGCCCAGTGTAACCTTCCTATGCTGTAGGTACCTGGACCATTCTAAGGCCAACCATCGGGTTGAATAAAAAAATGATTCCCCCCATCCACACATTCGAGGTGTATGGAGAATCCTCCCTGCTGTGTCTTTGTATTCTGATAGCATAGATCAGCACTGCAGCCTATTGCCTACAGTGTGGATGGAACCAAAAATATCGACAGGGTGGTTGAACAGATGTCGATTGGTAGATCGACTTCTGTTCATCCACATTGGCCACAGATGGATTAAAATCCAACTGGCCCCTGCTGAACTGGCCGAATTTCAATCCATGTATGACCAGCTTAACACTACCTGTTTATTTACACTGCATTTTTATTGAGTCTAGCTTATCAATGGCTCTCAAATTTTCTATGCGGACTGTATACACAGCTAGCCTTTATTTGTTCAATGCAATAAACTGTAAAAAAAAACCTGTAATACTTCCAAAGAAAACAAGTGAATTGTATGGAGGCTGAAGATGAAACCTAAAGGGTCTCGAAAGCTTACATCTTTAATAACTTACAGTGCCTTGAAAAAGTATTCATACACCTTAACATTGTTAACATTTTGTCATGTTACAACCAAAAACATAAAGGTATTTTATTGGGATTTTATGTGATAGACCAAAACAAAGTGGCACATAAATTGTGAAGCGGAAGGAAAATAATAAATCTTTTACATATAAATATGTGAACAGTGTAGCGTGCATTAGTTATCAGCCCCTCTGAGTCAATATTTTGTAGAACCCCCTTTTGCTGCAATTACAGCTGCAAGTCTTTTTGGGTATGTCTCTACCAGCTTTGCACATCTAGAGAGTGACATTTTTGCCCATTCTTCTTTGCAAAATAGCTGAAGCTACATCAGATTGGATGGAGAGCATCTGTGAACAACCATTTTCAAGTCTTGCCAGAGATTCTCAATTGGATTTAGGTCTGGACTTTGACTGGGCCTTTCTAACACATGGATATGCTTTGATCTAAACCATTCCATTGTAGCTCTGGCTGTATATTTAGGGTCGTTGTCCTGCTGGAAGGTAAACCTCCACCCCAGTCTCAAGTCTTTTGCAGACTCTAACCAGTTTTCTTATAAGATTACCCTGTATTTGGCTCCATCCATCTTCCCATCAACTCTGCACAGGTTCCCTGTCCCTGCTGAAGAAAAGCATCCCCACAACATGATGTTGCCACCACCATATTTCACAGTGGGGTTGGTGTGTTTAGGGTGATGTGCAGTGTTAGTTTTCCGCCACAAATAACCTTTTGCTTTTAGGCCAAAAAGTTAAAGTTTGATCTCATCTGATCAGAGCAACTTCTTCCACATGTTTGCTGTGTCCCCCACACGGCTTCTCACAAACTGCAACGGGACATCTTATGGCTTTCTTTCAACAATGGCTTTCTTCTTACCACTCTTTCATAAAGGCCAGATTTGTGGAGTGCACGACTAATAGTTGTCCTGTGAACAGATTCTTTCACCTGAGCTGTGAATCTCTGCAGCTCCTCCAGAGTTACCATGGGCCTCTTGGCTGCTTCTCTGATTAATGCTCTCCTTGCCTGGCCTGTCAGTTTAGGCAGACGGCCATGTCTTGGTAGGTTTGCAGTTGTGCCATACTCTTTCCATTTTCAGATGATGGATTGAACAGTGATCTGTGAGATGTTCAAAGCTTGTGATATTTTTATAACCCAACCTTGCTTTAAACTTCTCCACAACGTTATCCCTGACCTGTCTGATGTATTCTGATGCTGTTTGTTCACTAAGGTTATCTAACAAAACTATGAGGGCTTCACAGAACAACTGTATTCATACTGAGAATAAATTACACACAGGTGGACTATATTTACTAATTAGGTGACTTCTCAAGGTAACTGGTTCCACTAGATTTTATTAGGGGTATCAGAGTAAAGGGGGCTAAATACAAATGCACACCACACTTTTCAGTTATTTATTAATAAAAAAAAAAATTAAAAACCATTTATCATTTTCCTTCCACTTCACAATTATGTGCCACTTTGTGTTGGTCTATCAATAAAATCGCAATAAAATACATTTACGTTTTTGGTTGTAACATGACAAAATGTGGAAAATTTCATGCAGTATGAATACTATTTCAAGGCACTGTGCTCCAAGTGTTTTTTTTATGCCCAAAGTTTCTCTCCTGAATAGGGATGAGCCGAACACCCCCGGGTTCGGTTCGAACCAGAACCTTCGAACGGACCGAAAGTTCGCGCGAATTTTCGAACCCTATACGTTATAATGGACGCGAACGTTCGAAATCAAAAGTGCTAATTACAACGGCCAATATGCATGTTAATGTCATAAAACAGGTTTGGGGACCCGGGTCCTGCCCCAGGGGACATATATCAATGCAAAAAGAACTTTTAAAAACTAACGTTTTTTCGGGAGCAGTCATTTTAATGATGCATAAAGTGAAAAAAAAAAGTGAAATTTTCCTTTAAATATGGTACCTGGGGGGTGTCTAAAGTATGCCTGTGAAGTGGCATGTGTTTTCCCGTGTTTAGAACTGTCCTTGCACAAAATGACATTTGTAAAGGAAAAAAAGAAGCCATTTAAAACCACTTGCGGCTTTAGGTTTGTTCTTAAGTAGAATCTGAACAGGTACATTATGAAGTGTAGCTCCATCCCAAAAAAATCTATTTTTAAGCTTTTTGGAGAACATAGGGAGGGGTTATCACCCCTGTAACATTTGCTGTCTTTGCACATCTGTTCAGAACATGTCACCTCACTTTCCGTCCCAATGACAAATGTTTTTGGAAAAGTGGGGTTTTAATTGAAACAAGGATTGGTGATAAAGTATCAGTAGAGAGGAGATACCTTTTTCCCAAATTAAATCTAACAGGATAGAATTTCCCTTCCTAGGGGTAGATTTACTCTCACTTCCTGTTTTCTCTTTCCATTTGCAAGTAGGAGTCGTTTGTAAGTTGGATGTTTGAAAGTAGGGGCCTGGCGTATATACTCTGCAGAAATTTGCCCTATTAGATGTTGGTGTAGCCACAAGACTGGTGGGCACAGGAATGGGCCCTGCTATGAGTTAATAGATCAAGATTTGTAATTGCATGCACCTGTTGAACAGGGCAGAAAAATTGGGGGTGGTGGTGGTGGTGGACGGTGTTGCCACAAGACTGTAAGCTCTCACAGTTACTCTTGGTGGGCGCAGGAATGGGCCCTGCTGTGAGTTATTAGATCAAGATTTGTAATTGCAAGCACCTGATGAACAGGGCAGAAAAATTGGGCCTTTGGCGGTGGTGGTGGACGGTGTTGCCACAAGACTGTAGGCCCTCATAGTTACTCTTGGTGGGCGCAGGAATGGGCCCTGCTGTGAGTTATTAGATCAAGATTTGTAATTGCAAGCACCTGATGAACAGGGCAGAAAAATTGGGCCTTTGGCGGTGGTGGTGGACGGTGTTGCCACAAGACTGTAGGCCCTCACAGTTACTCTTGGTGGGCGCAGGAATGGGCCCTGTTGTGAGTTATTAGATCAAGATTTGTAATTGCAAGCACCTGATGAACAGGGCAGAAAAAATTGGGCCTTTGGCGGTGGTGGTGGACGGTGTTGCCACAAGACTGCAGGCCCTCATAGTTACTCTTGGTGGGCGCAGGAATGGGCCCTGCTGTGAACTATTAGATCAAGATTTGTAATTACCCGCCCCTGTTAAACAGGGGCTGAAAAATTGTGCCTTAGGCACTGGTGCTGGTGCCACAACACTGCAACCCCTCACAGAGACTGTACTTGGAGCACAGCAGTCACACGTGTTGCGAAGCATTTTTTTAAAAAATTGTAAGTACCCGCCCCTGTTAAACAGGGGCTGAAAAATTGTGCCTTAGGCACTGGTGCTGGTGCCACAACACTGCAACCCGGCCCTCACAGATACTGTACTTGGAGCACAGCAGTCACACGTGTTGCGAAGCATTTTTTTAAAAAATTGTAAGTACCCGCCCCTGTTAAACAGGGGCTGAAAAATTGTGCCTTAGGCACTGGTGCTGGTGCCACAACACTGCAACCCGGCCCTCACAGATACTGTACTTGGAGCACAACAGTCACACGTGTTGCGAAGCATTTTTTTAAAAAATTGTAAGTACCCGCCCCTGTTAAAACAGGGGCTGAAAAATTGTGCCTTAGGCACTGGTGCTGGTGCCACAACACTGCAACCCGGCCCTCACAGATACTGTACTTGGAGCACAGCAGTCACACGTGTTGCGAAGCATTTTTTTAAAAAATTGTAAGTACCCGCCCCTGTTAAACAGGGGCTGAAAAATTGTGCCTTTGGCACTGGTGCTGGTGCCACAACACTGCAACCCCTCACAGAGACTGTACTTGGAGCACAGCAGTCACACGTGTTGCGAAGCATTTTTTAAAAAAATTGGAAGTACACGCCCCTGTTAAACAGGGGCTGAAAAATTGTGCCTTAGGCACTGGTGTGGTGGCATGGATCATTGAGGAGGAGGAAGAGGATAGTCAGTGAACATAAGAGGACAGTCACTCAGCATCAGCATAGGCAGTCTTGAAGGGATGTGACATTAAAAATTATTCGGTTATATCCGCCTCAGGTGCCTGGTAGCTGGTGGTGATCCAAGACTGATTCATTTTGATGAATGTCAGTCGATCAACCGAGGCGGTGGACAGGCGCACCCTATGATCAGTCACAAATCCTCCAGCAGCACTGAATGTGCGTTCGGAAAGAACGCTGGAGGCAGGACAGGCCAGTAGCTCAATTGCATACTGTGCAAGCTCTGGCCAGTGATCCATCCTCAGGACCCAGTAAGCCAGAGGATTTTCGGTGGGAAAGGTGTCCAAGTCTGACCTTGCCCCAAGGTATTCCTGCACCATGTATATCAGATGCTGGCGATGGTTGCTGGAACCGATCATACCTTGGGGCTGCGGACTAAAAAATTGTCTGAACGCATCGGTCAGACGTCCACCTTCCCCACCGCTCCTTCTGCCACTGACCGAAGCCTCAGCAACTCGTCGCCCAGGACCAGGAGTTTGTAGCCTCCCAGTTTCTGGGAACGCGTTGCACAGACCTTTCTGCAAGGCCTCCCTGAGATGTCTCATCCTCTGCTCCCTCTGCGACGGCAAGATAAGGTCCGCAACCTTACCCTTGTACCGCGGATCAAGGAGAGTGGCCAGCCAGTAATGGTCCCTCTCCTTGATCCGAAGAACACGAGGATCCTTCCGCAGGCTTTGCAGGATCAGGGAGGCCATGCAGCGTAGGTTAGCTGAGGCATTCGGTCCGGAGTCTTCTGGGTCACTGAGGATGACATGATCGCCAGCCACCTCCTCCCAGCCACGTACAAGTCCACTGGTTTGTTGGGACTGTACATCATCCCTAAAAGACTGCTGCTGCTGATGCTGAGTGCCAGGCTCCACCTCCATGCTCACACAATCCTCCTCCTCCTCCTCCTCCTCATCCTCTTCCTGTGTGATGGGTGGGACAGAAGGAACACTGTCCGGATAAAGGGGGCCTTGAGAGGCAAGGAAGTCCTCCTCTTCCTGCCTCTGTTCTGCCTCAAGTGCCCTGTCCATTATCCCGCGCAGCGTATGCTCCAACAGGTGGACAAGAGGGACAGTGTCACTGATGCATGCACTGTCACTGCTCACCATCCTCGTGGCCTCCTCAAATGGTGAGAGGACAGTGCATGCATCCCTGATCATGCTCCACTGACGTGGGGAAAAAAAACCAAGCTCCCCTGACCCTGTCCTGGTGCCGTAGTCGCAAAGGTACTCATTGATGGCCCTCTGCTGCGTGTGCAGTCGCTGCAGCATGGCCAACGTTGAGTTCCACCTGGTGGGCATGTCACATATTAGGCGGTTCTTGGGCAGGTTCAGCTCCTTTTGCAGCTCAGTCAGCCGAGCACTGGCATTATAAGATCGGCGGAAATGCACACAGACTTTCCTGGCCTGCCTCAGGACATCCTGTAAGCCTGGGAACCTGCCCAAGAACCGCTGCACCACCAGGTTGAGGACGTGAGCCATGCAGGGCACATGGGTGAGCTGCCCCTGTCGCAGGGCGGAGAGGAGGTTGGTGCCATTGTCAGAAACGACCATTCCTGGCTTAAGCTGACGTGGCGTCAACCACCTCTCGGCCTGCCCCTGCAGAGCTGCCAGAACCTCTGGCCCAGTGTGGCTCCTGTCCCCCAAACACACCAGCGCAAGCACGGCATGGCATCTTTTTGCCTGCGTACTTGCGTAGCCCCTTGTACGCCTACGGAGCACCGCTGGTTCCAAGGACAGAGCACTGGAGGAAGAAGAAGAGGAGGGGGTGGAGGAGAGAGGTGTGTCACAACCAGTAGCAGTAGTCGCGTTTTGGAGGCGTGGTGGCGGTACAACCTCCAACACTACTGCACCTTGTCCTGCATCCCTCCCAGCTGCCAATAGAGTGACCCAATGGGCCGTGAAAGAAAGGTACCGTCCCTGTCCATGCCTGCTGGACCATGAGTCAGCGGTAATATGCACCTTACCGCTGACCGCCCTGTCCAGCGAGGCATGGACATTGCCCTCCACATGCCGGTAGAGAGACGGAATCGCCTTCCGCGAGAAAAAGTGGCGTTTGGGAACCTGCCACTGAGGAACCGCACATTGAACAAACTCACGGAAGGGGGCCGAGTCTACCAACTGAAAAGGCAGCAGTTGAAGTGCTAGCAATTTAGCAAGGCTAGCATTCAACCGCTGGGCATGTGGATGGCTGGGAGTGTACTTCTTTCTACGGTCCAGCAGCTGGGGCAGGGAAATTTGCCTGCTGCAATCGGACGTCGGTGTACTGCAAGTACTTGGTTGTGACACACCGAATTCTACACCTTCAGTCCTCTCAGAGCAGCTTTCAGAGAGGACTGAAGGTGTAGTGGGGATGGAGATCCCAGCTGAGGAGGAGCAAGGAGAGGTCCGCTTAGTTCTTTGGTGTGGGTCTTTTATGTGTGCCTGCCAACGAGCTGCATGGCAGGTCGCCATATGTCTGGTCATGCTTGTCGTGCCCAAGCGGCTGATGTTTTGGCCACGCGAGATACGCTTGAGACAAATATTGCAAATAGCAGTGGTGCGATCTGCTGCACTCGTCTCAAAAAAGGCCCACACCAAAGAACTTTTCTGATAACGTGCAGAGGCAGCGCCCTGCACAGGCGGAGCTCTGCAGTGTTGTACAGTTGCTGTGCTGGCCTCTACCTGGCCTCCAGGGGGCATCCTGCCTCGTTGGACATGTGACGCCGCATCCTCCTCCTCCTCGTCCTCCTCCTCATCCTCTCTCCCTTGAGGCACCCACGTGGAGTCAGTGACCTCATCATCCCCTCCCTCTTCACCACTAGAGCAAACCTGGCAGTAAGCTGCAGCTGGTGGAACAGTACTGCCAGATTCCTCAAGCTGGGTATCGTCATCCGAGCCTTCGAATCGTTGGGCATCCTCCTGGAGCATGTACCCAACACTGTGCTCAAAGAGTTCGGGGGACTCCTCAGGAGGACATGGTGGGTCTAGGGAAGGGGTGGCTGATGATGCTCTGTCAGTACCCTGAGCCTGGGTGAGAGAGGATGAGGAGGATGAGGAGGGCTTGGTCATCCATTCTACCAAGCCTTCAGCATGATGCGGCTCCACATGTCCAGCTGCCGAAAACAAAGACGCGCGTGTCCCATGGCCACGTGCTGATGACGATGCACGACCACGTCCACGTCCACGGCCACGTCCACTAGAAACAGAGCCTGCCTGCCCTGTGTTCTTGGCTCTGCACGCTCTGCCTCCCCTTGGCGGTCTTCCAGCCATTGTAGTCGGTAGTCCTGTGGGTGCTGCTGAGAAGAAAATATAGGAGCTCTGTGTGATGCCACTAACACACTAGAAGTCCTATGGGTGCTTCTGCAAAGAAAATAGAGGAGCTCTGTGTGATGCCACTAACACACTAGAAGTCCTGTGGGTGCTGCTGAGAAGAATATATAGGAGCTCTGTGTGATGCCACTAACACACTAGAAGTCCTATGGGTGCTTCTGCAAAGAAAATAGAGGAGCTCTGTGTGATGCCACTAACACACTAGAAGTCCTGTGGGTGCTTATGCAAAGAAAATAGAGGAGCTCTGTGTGATGCCACTAACACACTAGAAGTCCTGTGGGTGCTTCTGCAAAGAAAATAGAGGAGCTCTGTGTGATGCCACTAACACACTAGAAGTCCTGTGGGTGCTTCTGCAAAGAAAATAGAGGAGCTCTGTGTGATGCCACTAACACACTAGAAGTCCTGTGGGTGCTTCTGCAAAGAAAATAGAGGAGCTCTGTGTGATGCCACTAACACACTAGAAGTCCTGTGGATGCTTCTGCAAAAAAAATAGAGGAGCTCTGTGTGATGCCACTAACACACTAGAAGTCCTGTGGGTGCTTATGCAAAGAAAATAGAGGAGCTCTGTGTGATGCCACTAACACACTAGAAGTCCTGTGGGTGCTTATGCAAAGAAAATAGAGGAGCTCTGTGTGATGCCACTAACACACTAGAAGTCCTGTGGGTGCTTCTGCAAAGAAAATAGAGGAGCTCTGTGTGATGCCACTAACACACTAGAAGTCCTGTGGGTGCTTCTGCAAAGAAAATAGAGGAGCTCTGTGTGATGCCACTAACACACTAGAAGTCCTGTGGGTGCTTCTGCAAAGAAAATAGAGGAGCTCTGTGTGATGCCACTAACACACTAGAAGTCCTGTGGATGCTTCTGCAAAAAAAATAGAGGAGCTCTGTGTGATGCCACTAACACACTAGAAGTCCTGTGGGTGCTTATGCAAAGAAAATAGAGGAGCTCTGTGTGATGCCACTAACACACTAGAAGTCCTGTGGGTGCTTCTGCAAAGAAAATAGAGGAGCTCTGTGTGATGCCACTAACACACTAGAAGTCCTGTGGGTGCTTCTGCAAAGAAAATAGAGGAGCTCTGTGTGATGCCACTAACACACTAGAAGTCCTGTGGGTGCTTCTGCAAAGAAAATAGAGGAGCTCTGTGTGATGCCACTAACACACTAGAAGTCCTGTGGGTGCTTATGCAAAGAAAATAGAGGAGCTCTGTGTGATGCCACTAACACACTAGAAGTCCTGTGGGTGCTGCTGAGAAGAATATATAGGAGCTCTGTGTGATGCCACTAACACACTAGAAGTCCTATGGGTGCTTCTGCAAAGAAAATAGAGGAGCTCTGTGTGATGCCACTAACACACTAGAAGTCCTGTGGGTGCTGCTGAGAAGAATATATAGGAGCTCTGTGTGATGGGACTAACACACTTCAAGTCCTATAGGTGCTTCTGGGAAGAAAATAAAGGTCTGTGTGATGGGACTAACACACTTCAAGTCCTATGGTTGCTTCTGGGAACAAAATATAGCTCTGTGTGTGTGATGGGACTAACACACTTCAAGTCCTATAGGTGCTTCTGGGAACAAAATATAGCTCTGTGTGTGTGATGGGACTAACACACTTCAAGTCCTATAGGTGCTTCTGGGAACAAAATATAGCTCTGTGTGTGTGATGGGACTAACACACTTCAAGTCCTATAGGTTCTTCTGGGAACAAAATATAGCTCTGTGTGTGTGATGGGACTAACACACTTCAAGTCCTATAGGTGCTTCTGGGAACAAAATATAGCTCTGTGTGTGTGATGGGACTAACACACTTCAAGTCCTATAGGTGCTTCTGGGAACAAAATATAGCTCTGTGTGTGTGATGGGACTAACACACTTCAAGTCCTATAGGTGCTTCTGGGAACAAAATATAGCTCTGTGTGTGTGATGGGACTAACACACTTCAAGTCCTATAGGTGCTTCTGGGAAGAAAATATAGCTCTGTGTGTGTAATGGGACTAACACACTTCAAGTCCTATAGGTGCCTCTGGGAACAAAATATAGCTCTGTGTGTGTGATGGGACTAACACACTTCAAGTCCTATAGGTGCTTCTGGGAAGAAAATATAGCTCTGTGTGTGTGATGGGACTAACACACTTCAAGTCCTATAGGTGCTTCTGGGAAGAAAATATAGCTCTGTGTGTGTAATGGGACTAACACGCTTCAAGTCCTATAGGTGCCTCTGGGAACAAAATATAGCTCTGTGTGTGTGATGGGACTAACACACTTCAAGTCCTATAGGTGCTTCTGGGAACAAAATATAGCTCTGTGTGTGTGATGGGACTAACACACTTCAAGTCCTATAGGTTCTTCTGGGAACAAAATATAGCTCTGTGTGTGTGATGGGACTAACACACTTCAAGTCCTATAGGTGCTTCTGGGAACAAAATATAGCTCTGTGTGTGTGATGGGACTAACACACTTCAAGTCCTATAGGTGCTTCTGGGAACAAAATATAGCTCTGTGTGTGTGATGGGACTAACACACTTCAAGTCCTATAGGTTCTTCTGGGAACAAAATATAGCTCTGTGTGTGTGATGGGACTAACACACTTCAAGTCCTATAGGTGCTTCTGGGAACAAAATATAGCTCTGTGTGTGTGATGGGACTAACACACTTCAAGTCCTATAGGTGCTTCTGGGAACAAAATATAGCTCTGTGTGTGTGATGGGACTAACACACTTCAAGTCCTATAGGTGCCTCTGGGAAGAAAATATAGCTCTGTGTGTGTAATGGGACTAACACACTTCAAGTCCTATTGGTGCCTCTGGGAACAAAATATAGCTCTGTGTGTGTGATGGGACTAACACACTTCAAGTCCTATAGGTGCTTCTGGGAAGAAAATATAGCTCTGTGTGTGTGATGGGACTAACACACTTCAAGTCCTATAGGTGCTTCTGGGAAGAAAATATAGCTCTGTGTGTGTGATGGGACTAACACACTTCAAGTCCTATAGGTGCTTCTGGGAAGAAAATATAGCTCTGTGTGTGTGATGGGACTAACACACTTCAAGTCCTATAGGTGCTTCTGGGAAGAAAATATAGCTCTGTGTGTGTAATGGGACTAACACACTTCAAGTCCTATAGGTGCCTCTGGGAACAAAATATAGCTCTGTGTGTGTGATGGGACTAACACACTTCAAGTCCTATAGGTGCTTCTGGGAACAAAATATAGCTCTGTGTGTGTGATGGGACTAACACACTTCAAGTCCTATAGGTTCTTCTGGGAACAAAATATAGCTCTGTGTGTGTGATGGGACTAACACACTTCAAGTCCTATAGGTGCTTCTGGGAACAAAATATAGCTCTGTGTGTGTGATGGGACTAACACACTTCAAGTCCTATAGGTGCTTCTGGGAACAAAATATAGCTCTGTGTGTGTGATGGGACTAACACACTTCAAGTCCTATAGGTTCTTCTGGGAACAAAATATAGCTCTGTGTGTGTGATGGGACTAACACACTTCAAGTCCTATAGGTGCTTCTGGGAACAAAATATAGCTCTGTGTGTGTGATGGGACTAACACACTTCAAGTCCTATAGGTGCTTCTGGGAACAAAATATAGCTCTGTGTGTGTGATGGGACTAACACACTTCAAGTCCTATAGGTGCCTCTGGGAAGAAAATATAGCTCTGTGTGTGTAATGGGACTAACACACTTCAAGTCCTATAGGTGCCTCTGGGAACAAAATATAGCTCTGTGTGTGTGATGGGACTAACACACTTCAAGTCCTATAGGTGCTTCTGGGAAGAAAATATAGCTCTGTGTGTGTGATGGGACTAACACACTTCAAGTCCTATAGGTGCTTCTGGGAAGAAAATATAGCTCTGTGTGTGTGATGGGACTAACACACTTCAAGTCCTATAGGTGCTTCTGGGAACAAAATATAGCTCTGTGTGTGTGATGGGACTAACACACTTCAAGTCCTATAGGTGCTTCTGGGAACAAAATATAGCTCTGTGTGTGTGATGGGACTAACACACTTCAAGTCCTATAGGTGCTTCTGGGAAGAAAATATAGCTCTGTGTGTGTAATGGGACTAACACACTTCAAGTCCTATAGGTGCTTCTGGGAACAAAATATAGCTCTGTGTGTGTGATGGGACTAACACACTTCAAGTCCTATAGGTGCTTCTGGGAACAAAATATAGCTCTGTGTGTGTGATGGGACTAACACACTTCAAGTCCTATAGGTGCTTCTGGGAAGAAAATATAGCTCTGTGTGTGTGATGGGACTAACACACTTCAAGTCCTATAGGTTCTTCTGGGAACAAAATATAGCTCTGTGTGTGTGATGGGACTAACACACTTCAAGTCCTATAGGTGCTTCTGGGAACAAAATATAGCTCTGTGTGTGTGATGGGACTAACACACTTCAAGTCCTATAGGTGCTTCTGGGAACAAAATATAGCTCTGTGTGTGTGATGGGACTAACACACTACAAGTCCTATAGGTGCTTCTGGGAACAAAATATAGGAGCTCTGCCTGCCTGCCACGAACACACTACAAGTCCTATAGGTGCTTCTGGGAACAAAATATAGGAGCTCTGCCTGCCTGCCACGAACACACTACAAGTCCTATAGGTGCTTCTGGTAACAAAATATAGGAGCTCTGCCTGCCTGCCACGAACACACTACAAGTCCTATAGGTGCTTCTGGTAACAAAATATAGGAGCTCTGCCTGCCTGCCACGAACACACTACAAGTCCTATAGGTGCTTCTGGTAACAAAATATAGGAGCTCTGCCTGCCTGCCACGAACACACTACAAGTCCTATAGGTGCTTCTGGTAACAAAATATAGGAGCTCTGCCTGCCTGCCACGAACACACTACAAGCCCCTCTTTCTCAATCAATCTTTGTAACTGAATCTATCTAACTCAATTTCTGTAAGTGAATCTCTCTACCTAACTAAATCGAGCAGAGTGTCACAGAATCAGCCTGCTCAATCTGCGCCGGAACAGCATGTGACCGGCGCAGACGGCGTGGCGGCCTTTTATAGGGGGGGGCGTGTACTACAGCCCCTGAGCTGTAATTGGCTACAGGCGTCCTGCCTGTAGCCAATTATGGCTCTTCGAGTTTCCGGGGCTGTGATTGGCCAAGCATGCGGGGTCACAGTGCATGCTTGGCCAATCATCAGCCAGCAATGCACTGCGCCGGCCGCGCCGGCCGCAATGCATTGCGGGGCCGCTCGCATCACACGAACGTGATGCGAGCGGCCAAAATAGTTCTGGGCTCGCCGAGCGAGCGAACGTCCGGTGCTCGATGCGAACGTGGGTTCGCATCGAGCACCGGGCCCATCCCTACTCCTGAATGCAATTTTGATGTGTTCAGATGCCACTAAATGCCCTTGCCTATAAACCCCTCTAAAAGCCTATTTGTGCATGGACACATAAGCTAACGTAGAGCGGTGTTTAGGGTCAGAAAATAAAAAGGTCAAATGCCTGTAAAAAGGACGTTTGACAGCTGTAGTATGCATGAGGCCTTTAACGCCAAACTTTCTGTAAAGCTAAAAAGTTAACACTGGGTTTAGCATTCCCCATTAGATTATTATCTTACTTTAATAGCACTACTTACCTCTGCAATGCGCTACTGGACTCCTTTCAAGACTGCCTCCTATGATGCCATACTTAATGTCAGTGCAACCTTATGCTGGGCTTAAAGTGGAACTTTACTCTCATAATCAACATTAATCAATTTTAACCCTCATGCTGCTAGTCTTAGTAAATAGATAGAAAGGTATATTACAGTGCCTTGCAAAAGTATCCACCACCCTTTTACCTACAGTGGTGTGAAAAAGTGTTTGCCCCCTTCCTCATTTCCTGTTCCTTTGCATGTTTGTCACACTTAAGTGTTTCGGAACATCAAACCAATTTAAACAATAGTCAAGGACAACACAAGTAAACACAAAATGCAATTTGTAAATGAAGGTGTTTATTATTAAAGGTGAAAAAAAATCCAAACCATCATGGCCCTGTGTGAAAAAGTGATTGCCCCCCTTGTTAAAACATACTATAACTGTGGTTGTCCACACCTGAGTTCAATTTCTCTAGCCACACCCAGGCCTGATTATTGCCACACCTGTTCACAATCAAGGCATCACTTAAATAGGAGCTGCTTGACACAGTAAGGTCCACCAGAAGATCCTTAAAAGCTACACATCATGCCGAGACCCAAAGAAATTCAGGAACAATTGAGAAAGAAAGTAATTGAGATCTATCAGTCTGGAAAGGGTTATAAAGCCATTTCCAAAGCTTTGGGAATCCAGCGAACCACAGTGAGAGCCATTATCCACAAATGGCGAAGACATGGAACAGTGGTGAACCTTCCCAGGAGTGGCCGGCCGCCCAAAATTACCCCAAGAGCGCAGCGACGACTCATCCAAGAGGTCACAAAAGACCCCACAACAACGTCCAAGGAACTGCAGGCCTCACTTGCCTCAGTTAAGGTCAGCGTTCATGCCTCCACCATCAGGAAAAGACTGGGCAAAAATGGCCTGCATGGCAGAGTTCCAAGGAGAAAACCACTGCTGGGCAAAAAGAACATCAAAGCTCGTCTCAATTTCTCCACAACACATCTTGATGATCCCCAAGACTTTTGGGACAACATTCTGTGGACCGATGAGACAAAAGTGGAACTCTTTGGAAGGTGTGTGTCCAAGTATATCTGGCGTAGAAGGAACACTGCATTTCAGAAAAAGAACATTATACCAACAGTAAAATATGGTGGTGGTAGTGTGATGGTCTGGGGCTGTTTTGCTGCTTCAGGACCTGGAAGACTTGCCGTGATAAAAGGAACTATGAATTCTGCTGTCTACCAAGAGATCCTGAAGGAGAATGTCCGACCATCTGTTCGTGTACTCAAGCTGAAACAAACTTGGGTTCTGCAGCAGGACAATGATCCTAAACACACCAGCAAGTCCACCACCGAATGGCTGAAGAAAAACAAAATGAAGACTTTGGAGTGGCCTAGCCAAAGTCCTGACCTGAATCCTATTGAGATGTTGTGGTATGACCTTAAAAAGGCCGTTCATGCTCGAAAACCCTCTAATGTAACTGAATTAGGACAATTCTGCAAAGATGAGTGGGCCAAAATTCCTCCAGGACGCTGTAAAAGCCTCATTGCACGTTATCGCAAACGCTTGGTTGCAGTTGTTGCTGCTAAGGGTGGCCCAACCAGTTATTAGGTTTAGGGGGCAATCACTTTTTCACACAGGGCCATGATGGTTTGGATTTTTTTTCACCTTTAATAATAAACACCTTCATTTACAAATTGCATTTTGTGTTTACTTGTGTTGTCCTTGACTATTGTTTAAATTGGTTTGATGTTCCGAAACACTTAAGTGTGACAAACATGCAAAGGAACAGGAAATGAGGAAGGGGGCAAACACTTTTTCACACCACTGTATTTTGTTACATTACAGCCTTTAGTTCAATGTTTTTTTAATCTGAATTATATGTGATGGATCAGAACGCAATAGTCTAAGTTGGTGAAGTAAAGTTAAAAAAATATATACATAAAACAATTTTTCAGAAAAAAAACCCTGATAATTGGCATGTGCGTATGTATTCACCCCCTTTGTTATGAAGCTCATAAAAAGCTCTTGTGCAACCAATTACCTTCATAATTAGTGAAATGATGTCCACCCGTGTGCAATCTAAATGTCACATGATCTGTCATTACATATACACACCTTTTTGAAAGGCCCCAGAGGCTGGAACACCTAAGCAAGAGGCACCACTAACCAAACACTGCCATGAAGACCAAGGAACTCTCCAAACAAGTAAGGGAAAATGTTGTTGAGAAGTACAAGTCAGGGTTAGGTTATAAAAAAATATCCAAATCTTTGATGATCCCTAGGAGCACCATCAAATCTATCATAATCAAATGGAAAAAACATGGCACAACAGCAAACCTGCCAAGAGACGGCCGCACACCAAAACTAACGGACCGGACAAGGGGGCATTAATCAGAGAGGCAGCGCCGAGAGTGCTAGGTAGACTAATGCCGCGTACACATGATCTGACTTTCCGGCGGACTTAGTCCGGCGGAAAATCCGACGGACTTTGCAGCTGAGATCCGCCGGACTTTCAAGCGAACAGACTTGACCACACACGATCACTCCAAAAGTCCGGCGGTTTCGAACGCGGTGACGTAGAATAAGGACGTTCATAACCAGTAGCCAATAGCTGCCCTAGCGTCGGTTTTAGTCTGTCGGACTAGCACACAGATGACCGGATTTTTTAACCGGACTCGAGTTTGACTGACAAATTTGAAGCCAGTCTTATTTCTAGGTCCGCCGGACTTTTGGGAAGAAAAAGTCCACTGAAGCCCACACACGATCGAATTGTCCGATGGACTCTGGTCCGCCGGAAAGTCTGATCTTGTGTACGCGGCATAAGGTAACCCTGGAGGAGCTGCAGAGTCCCACAGCAGAGACTGGAGTATCTGTACATAGGACGTCAATAAGCCGTACACTCCATAGAGTTGGGCTTTATGGCAGAGTGGCCAGAAGAAAGCCATTACTTTCAGCAAAAAACAAAATGGCACGTTTTGAGTTTGCGAAAAGGCATGTGGGAGACTCCCAAAATGTATGGAGGAAGGTGCTTTGGTCTGATGAGACTAAAATTTTACTTTTTGGCCATCAAAGAAAATGCTATGTCTGGCGCAAACCCAACACATCATCACATCACCCAAAGAACACCATCCCCACAGTGAAACATGGTAGTGGCAGCATCATGCTGTGGGGATGTTTTTCAGAAGTCGGGACTGGGAAACTGGTCGGAGTTGAGGGAAAGATGGATGATGTTAAATACAGGGATATTCTTGTGCAAAACCTGTACCACACTGTGTGTGATTTGAGGCGAGCATCACCTTCCAGCAGGACAATGACCCCAAACACACTGCTAAAGCAACACTTGGGTGGTTTAAGGGGAAACATGTAAATGTGTTGGCATGGCCTAGTCAAAGCCCAGACCTCAATCCAATAGAAAATCTGTGGTTAGGAGCTGGAGCAGTTTTGCAAGGAGGAATGGGCAAAAATCCCAGTGGTAACATGTGGCAAGCTCATAGAGACTCACCCAAAGCGACTTGGAGCTGTGATAGCCGCAAAAGGTGGCTCTACAAAGTATTGACTTTGGGGGGGGGGGGGGGGGTGGTAAATAGTTATGCACATTGACTTTTTCTGTTATTTTGTCCTATTTGTTGTTTGCTTCACAATAAAAAAAAAAACATCTTCAAAGTTGTGGGCATGTTCTGTAAATTATATGATGCAAGTCCTCAAACAATCCATGTTAATTCCAGTTTGTGAGGCAACAAAACATGAAAAATGCCAACGGGGGTGAATACTTTTGCAAGGCACTGTATATTTACTCGTTTAAAACTTTTTTTACCTTCTCCTCAGTTGCTTTCTGGTTTCTGGCCTAGGTCAAAATGATGTCATACATCCCAAGAGTCTTCATGGGCATTTTATATTTTATATGGAGAAGGAGAGGAGGGGTTTTCTCAGCTAGGCACTCAGTCCTGATTGTATGCTTGACCTGAGAACAGATGTATTCCAGGAAGTAAATGCTATATGCGTCATCTGTCCGTATTCATGACAGGCTAAAAACGCTAGGTGGGTGTTTTTTTTTTAAGTGGTACTGCAACATAATAAAGCACAGAGATATGGATGGATGGGTGCGTTTGCTGTAAAAATAAAAAATGAATTAAATAGAATTTTCGGTTTGTGGCGCTCAAATGCAGTTAAGTTTTGCTTTAAGCATAAGCTGTGTGAGTGTGTTTGTTTGTTGCCTTTCAGAAAATCATTATTACCGTAGGATTTAAGGAGCTCCAGCACTCTGCTTTTTTTATGATATAAGATATTACTGGTTTATTGTTCAAGATTAGAGCTATTATCATAATTGTTTGTCTTCTTGTACTTATTGTAAACAACAGACTCACTATGAAGCCATTCCACTAACGCATTTCTTCCTAGCAGAAATCAGCAATGATACACTGTCTTAAGTTGTCTGTGGATTTAAAAAGTTTTTTCATAGGCGGGCATAATCTGGCTTATTAAACTTGAAGGTTTGCTCTACCAATCATACCAATCATTCATTGTTATGACTCTATGGTGGGAGACTGAGATGTGGTAAAATGCTGCTGGTGCTGCTTGTCACAGGGAGAACAACAACAAATGAAACCAGTTTTCTGAACTGTCTTCTTAATTGTTTACCCCTAGAGCAGTTTTGCAGCAAGCATCATTCAGATCAATAAGTACAAGATTGTTTCCCATTCGTCAAAAAAATGCCCAAATTGGTGATTTTCACCTTAAATATATTAATATCTGTACTAGCTATAGAAAGCTGTTAATAAAGTACAATTATGAAAATATGCTATGCAAAAATTAAATCACATCCAACATTTTTTTTTAAATCGTTTTTTATTGAAATTTTTTATGACAAACAAACACTGAAGACAATAAGTTGAGAAGTGTTAAACAAAAGGTATACAAAGTCAGCAGTATGTTTTCTATATAATGTTGTGGAATAAATCTAATTCTAAAAGAATATCTTGAAATTATATTTTAGTATTCATTCATCTTACACAATGTTAAACATTATAGCAGAATGAATACCTGTGCATACCTCTAGGCATATGTTGCCCGTTTGGGTGTGTTCCCACTTCTTTTATGTCCCTTTCCTTGTTCCTGGGAGTGAAAAAGAAAAAGAGACACCAGGGAGCAAGAAGAAGGTACTTTAAACCCTTCAAACTGGGTTGCATATTAACGTCCTAAAAAATAAAATGTAAAAAATGTAACCCAACAAAAACAAAAATCGAGTAAGTAAGGTGACCACTGCATGTCACATTTGCCTGATTATATCGTTATAGGTCTATATGACGATGGGTACCTCTCTAATGCCGCGTACACTCGACCGGACTTTCCGGCAGACAAGGTCCGACGGTCTTCCCGACAGACTTTTGGCGGAGTTCCGACGGACTTTCTGAACTAACGGACTTGGCCACACACGAACGGACTAACTCCGTTAGTTTTGACTGTGATGACTCAAACGGGACTAAAAAAGGAAGTTCAATAGCCAGTAGCCAATAGCTTTCCTTGCGTCGTATTTGGTCTGTCCGACCAGCATACAGACGAACGGTTTACCCGATAGGAATTGAGTCCTTCGGATAGATTTAAAACATGTTCTATTTCTAGGTCAGTTTTTTTTACGAAAAACGATCGGATTTGCCCACACGCGATCGGATTGTCCGACGGACTAATTCTGTCGGACCTAGTCTGACGGAAAGTCCAGTCGTGTGTACGCGGCATAATAGTTTGATAGACAGCTAGCTTAAACCTCATCTAGTATTTTAGATTATGGCAACGTAGAAGTATTGCTTCCTTCTAAAATTCGATTTTGGGACATCCAACATTAGCTTCAAGTTAGCTTAACAATGCTGTCATTGAAATAGCATCATGTTTTCCCTTTAAAAATCAATTAGTTTCCATAGATTTAATGTGTGTACAAATATTGAATCTGTACGCCATGACGATTGGATGTTCACAAAACAATCAGATTAAGTAGATGGAATGTTGTGATTTCTGTGTTGTGTATTTTGCATCGTAAACCTATAATGCTTTAGAGGTTCAGTGACCCAGAGGCCCGAGATTTCATGTTTGTGTACTTCCCAAATTTACATTTTAATGGAATAATTCTGACTTCAATAATTATAACTCAACTGGAGCCCATGGAGCTATTGGTGGAGAATGACAGAAATAGGTGAGACATGAAACAAGAGCCCAAAGGCCTAAGAGAATTACAGCTAGCTACATACATTGAGGCATAATGGGTAATATTTAATCTGTTGGGTTATATTAGCAAGGTAGCAACAACACACTGGAACTTTATGAATTGCATAAAATGGAGATATATAAACTACAACTCAAACAATCTTGTTTGTGAATCGTTCAAGACAACAAATGAATGTAGTTTTGCTGGTACGTGACGTGCATTTGTTTCACAGCAGACTAATAGTATAATGTAGGTTTTTTTTTTTTTCACAAAGTCGTGAATTGTGTTCTCTATATTATTGCAGCTCTCTCCTATTTATGGTCTTTTCTTGTACTGCAGTGTATCTACATGTAGGAGTGCAATCTACTACAATTTTTGTAGTGTCACTACACTACCCTAACATTATTACTTTTTAATTTCCAGTATTTATCTAAAGCCGACATGTCACAGAGATCTTTTCAAAGTAGTATAGCAAAACTGTTCCCATTTGTTGAATGAAAAAAAAAATATGTGCATTAAAAAAGTAGTGTACTTTTACTGTATGGATAAAAATATTTAAATGACAAAAACTGTGTATTTCTAAAAAATAAAATGCACATATTTTTTGATTGAGATGTGATTTCTACAGGGAGGCAATAATTCAGTGGATTGGTTACGTGACTGTGAGGTGGGAAGGGATGTGTGTCTAGAGGAGCTACCTAAGGATATGCTCAATAATCTGGAAAAGAGTAGATGCAGGCTAAAGGCATTAGGTTCAGTTTGCAACGCTAACACATCTGAATAACTATAATTAATTTAATAAAAAAAACAGTTGCTTTCAATTGATACCAATGATAACTGAAAATTATGCCCTGTACACACGACTGGACTTTCCTGCAGAATAGGTCAGACGGAAACATTCTGTCGGACATTCTGATCGTGTGTGGGCTTCATCTGACTTTTTCTTCGTAAAATTCTGAATAGAACATGTTTCAAATCTTTCCGCCAGAACCAGTTCCTATTGAGAAAACCCTTCGTCTGTATGCTGTTCCGACAGACCAAAAACTACGCAAGGGCAGCTATTGGCTACTGGCTATTGAAATTCCTTTTTCTAGTCCCGTCGTACGTCATCGTGTTCTAAGCGATCAGACTTTGGTGTGATCGTGTGTAGGCAAGTCCGTTTCGGCAGAACTTCGTCGAAAAGTCCTTCGGAGTTCAGTCCGATGACAAGTCCGCTCGTGTGTACACGGCATAACACTCATATGGCTAAATTAGAGAGCCTTATCCTTCTGTTGAAGCGTTGTCCATGAAGAAAAGAGTAGATGCAGGCTAAAGGCATTAGGTTCAGTTTGCAAAGCTAACACATCTGAATAACTATAATCAATTTAATAAAAATAACAGTTGCTTTCAATTGATACCAATGATAACTGAAAATTATGCCCTGTACACAGGACCGGACTTTCCGGCAGAAAAGGTCAGACGGAATCATTCTGTCGGACATTCCGATCGTGTGTGGGCTTCATTGGACTTTTTCTTTGTAAAATTCTGATGGACCTAGAAATAGAACATGTTTCAAAGCTTTCCGCCGGAACCAGTTCCTATTGAGAAAACCCTTTGTCTGTATGCTGTTCCGACAGACCAAAAACGACGCAAGGGCAGCTATTGGCTACTGGCTATTGAAATTCCTTTTTCTAGTCCCGTCGTATGTCATCGCGTTCTAAGCGATCAGACTTTGGTGTGATCGTGTGTAGGCAAGTCTGTTTCCGCGGAACTCCGTTGAAAAGTCCTTCGGAGTTCAGTCCGACGACAAGTCTGCTGGGGTGTACGCGGCATAACACTCATGTGGCTAAATTAGAGAGCCTTATCCTTTTGTTGAAGCGTTGTCCATAAAGACATGGATGAGTGAGTTTGGGGTGGAGGAACTTGAGCCCTGAACTCAACCCGATAGAACACCTTTGAGATGAAGTAGAGCGGATTTCTCATCCAACATCAGTTCCTGAACTCACAAATGCGCTTCTGGAAGAATGTTCAAACATTTCCATAGACACACTCCTTTTTTTCTTCTTCTTTCTTTTATAAGTAATCAGATAACCAGCCAGAAAACTGACTACGATGCAATGAATGAGCTTTCCTGCTTAGTTAGTTTTAAATAAGAAAGCAGGGGGATTGGTGGGATCGCTAGGTATTTTTTTTTTTTTACAAAGAAAGCAATGCAAAGAGAACAGGAGTACACAAGTAGATAGTATAACAGACACACATCATTAATATAAAATGCTAGGGTAATACACTTTAACGATTAACTTTGCCTGAACTAATGGAAGGTACGTTACCTTGCCTGACTCAGCCACATAATATGATACTGAAGAACAAAATGGGCCATTTAGGATTAACCCAATGGAATGATATTGAATACTTTCAAAATCAGGTCATAGTTAGCCAGACACCAGCTTTTCTATAGTCAAATATGTGCCCTTTCTAGCTCTAAATTCAGTTGCCTCTTACCTAAATACTTTTTTCTAAAGAAAAAATAATTTCCAGTCTTCAGTCTACTTGATTATATAAATGATTACCATGTATTTAGAACTTGCATTGATCAAGAATGCTTGAAATATTAGAGTTTATATGTACTACAAAAGTAACTGCCTTATATATCCTGTAAAAATGACCTTTGTTTGTTTCTGTTAGCAGGCCTACACTGGATATGCAATCATAACCATCACCTGCCCTTTATAAAATAAAGCTGGATGTATCTCTTTTTTGCCTAGTACTTTTACATGCAGGAGTGCAATGCTACAAGAGCCCTGGACTTTTCATAGATTTGTAATAAGATGTAACATTTACCCAAGATGGACTGAAAGTGACTACCTCACATTATCATCTTTACCATCCAAGTTTCTTTTCTGCTGGTCAATCCTGGCTATTGTCTTCTTTCCACAGTTTGTGAACTCTCTTCCATACAAAGTTGGTGTCGTCGGACCTTGGTCCTGTGATCCTTTGTTTTCTAAAGCTCTTCCACATATCGCTGCCAAGTTAGCTGTTGAACGCATCAATAAAGATGCTACCTTAGACTTAGGTCGTAACTTTAATTATGTGATAATTGATGAAGACTGCCAAACCTCAAAGGCTCTTTCGACATTTCTTACATACTCTGGGGTTGCTTCAGGCTTTATTGGCCCATCAAACCCTGGATATTGTGATGCTGCTACTCTTTTAGGAAAGAACTGGAACAAAGCTGTGTTTTCTTGGGCCTGCATCAACTATGAGCTGGAGAATGTGAAAAGTTATCCAACTTTTGCCAGAACGCTACCCTCACCCACCAGGGTTCTTTTTAATGTAATGAAGTATTTTCAGTGGGCGCATGTTGGAGTCATTTCATCCAAT
This sequence comes from Lithobates sylvaticus, assembly GCA_028564925.1. Lineage (NCBI taxonomy): Eukaryota > Metazoa > Chordata > Amphibia > Anura > Ranidae > Lithobates > Lithobates sylvaticus. Next base: position 53,910,317 of record CM053033.1, read on the forward strand.
GAAGACATTTGGAAGGATACTGGCAGGAAAGTGGCAAATGCACTCCGCAATAATGGTTTGCCAGTTGGAATTGTTATATCTATGGGAGAGGACAATCATAGCATTCGGCAAGCTCTGGATAAAGTGCGCAAGGTTGACAATCTACGCTGTAAGTTGGACACATTGTTTATTCTTAATGCTATGTAGCTGCTTGTGTGCATGAAGGCTAACTATGCCATCACAAAGATACTAAATAACATATACCATATTTATCGGTGTATAACACGCACTTTTTCCCCTTAAATTCAGGGGAAAATTGGGGGTGCGTGTTATACGCCGATCCCCCGCCGTTTCTAACCTCTTCTGCCATTCTCGGCGGCTTTGAGGTATTTTCGGCCGAACTCGGCCGCCCTCGGCGGCTTTCGAAAAGCCGAAAGCCACCGAGAATGGGCGAGTGCGGCCAAAAATAGCCGAGAGCGGCCGAAGATAGCCGAGAACGGCCAAGTGCGGCCGAAAATACCTGAAAGCCGCCAAGAACGGCCGAGAACTACAGAGCGCCGCCGAGATACACAGGACATCTGATCTGTATCTCGGCGGCGCCATTTTTAAAATGAAATGACTGACAAGGCTGCATTGGATTGCTGCAAATGACTGACAAGGCTGCATTGGATTCCTGCAAATGACTGACAAGGCTGATAATGACCGACAAGGCTGCAAGGGAAGGCTGCAAATGACTGACAAGGCTGCAATGCAAGGCTGCAAATGACACTGACAAGGCTGCATTAATGGGCATTTAAATGTAAGTTTTTTTCCTTAAACTTTCCTCCTAAAAGTTTTTTTCTTTTAAATTCCCTCCTAAACTTGGGGTGCGTGTTATACGCCGGCGCGTGCTATACGCCGATAAATACGGTAGTTCTGTTATAAAGTATTGCTTTTTAATCAGTATACTCAGATTTAACACTTAAAACTGAACTAAAGACAAAGAGCTACGTTTAAATTAATATATATGAATGGTTTTACCTACTAAAGAATTTGTAATTGTATTCTGCCATCCTTGTGGTCCAGACACTCCTGCTGGACAGCGCAACTTGGTTAGTGACCTCATTTTCCTCTGTTGCAATTAAGCAATACTACTTAGTTACCAATGTAGCAAGAGCTTAAACAGATGAGTTCATCATTTGGCTCTATCTTTCTGTAAGCATGCTCAAACTGTTGACTAACAGCAGTTTGAAAAGCAGTAGAGCTCTAATTGGCTAAGAGTGCTGACCCTCCTTCACCCAGTGTGAGAACTGCAGTGTTTGGTTTGGGATTATGGGAGACTAATAATCAGACAGGTTCAGGTATTTTTGCTAGTTCTAGTTTAATTGATTCATATCTGGATATTTCTTTATCTGTGCTTGCAGTTCAGACTTAAAGGGGAGTTCCAGGCCTTTTATGTTTATTAAAAGTCAGCAGCTACAAAAAGTGTAGTTGCTCACTTCTAATAAACAGACACTTACCTGTTCCACGGTGCAGCGATGCTGCCGAACGGGGTGTCGCTCCTCTCCCCCTCCTCTCCACCGGCGCCTCCATTGCCACTCTGGGCACACGGCCGTGACAGCTTTCGGCTTCACGGCCGGGCACGGAGTAGACAGGCGATCTCCTGGGACCTGTCACGTGTCACAGGAGATCGCCTAGAGGGATGGGCCGCCTAAGGCGAAAGGAGAAGTCGCCTAGGCAGTCCCTGAGCAGAAGGAGGAAGTGGGACAGGAAGTCCCCCTCCTAATGAAGCCCCCACTCCCCCCCAAAAAAAAAGACTTGCCAAATGTGGCATGTAAGGGGGCGAGGAGTGCTTAAAGCGGAAGTTCCATTTTTGGGTGGAACTCCGCTTTAAATCCAACCAATAGCATTCTGTTGATGGTAGCAGTGTAGTATTATATGAGGGTGGTGGGTGATGGGTATACTAACACTTTATTTCTGCCATGTAATAAATGTTATATGACCATTCAGGAGGAACAATGGTGGTAAAAATGTGTTTAGAAACAAATTGTTTAGGATCTTTTTGTTGCTCTGCATATGTGCATTCCAACCAGTCTGTCTTCATAATTTACACACATGGCATCTACAATACAATTTGTTTTGCCTGTGCGTATTTGCCCTGTTTTCTGCCATGTGTTAGCATTCATTTATTCTATATAAGTCAATACTAGCATCACATTTCATGGCCAAAATCCTACAAAATGGTATGCATCCTTTTTAGGACATGATTACTACAGATTGGTGCCCAAATGATTGGTAGTAGACAGGTTGGGGGGCATTGGGGAGACCCGTATCCTTATCAGCTGACCCTCATGTGGCTTTCTGTCCAGATTCCTGATAGACCCCCTTGTTTGATCGCTTCCCTTTGGAGCAATACTAGCTATGACTAAGCGCCTTTGAGGCGTGAAACGCGTAAGCTACTGTTGCTGTTTTGCTGTATCGCATGAGATGTCACTACTTTGGATTTTATCTTTTGCCTAATAAAGAAGTTTTTGCTGAAGTGCGGCCATCCAGACTTCCCTTTTTCCTCTCAGAGGTGAAATACCTAATAGCATTGATGGACGTGCTCTTATGGGTGTGGAAACCTTTTTTGTTAAAAAAAAAAAAAGTAAGAAGAAATAATAAAGAAAAGCAGGATCAAAGCACGGTAATCTGAGTCCAGACAATTATTTTCATCCCCCTTTTCCCTTTGCATGCTGTACACGTACATCTGCTGGTCAAAACAACTTGTTTAAATGGAAATAGGGCTGTTATCTAAATAAACAGCATAGAACACTGGCAATAACATTATCCAGCATAAATAAGGATTAATTATTAAAATGTCCCTGCGACAAAATCCCATTTGACTGTATTATGTTTGCAGCATAGAGCATGCTCGTGTAATACTTGCCAACTATGCTGAGTTCACTGGCACAATTCTGGGTTCCTACACTTAAGGGGCTCACAACTAGGGATGGGCCCGGTGCTCGATGCGAACCCACGTTCGCATCGAGCACCGGGCGTTCGCTCGCTCGGCGAGCCCAGAACTATTTTGGCCGCTCGCATCACGTTCGTGTGATGCGAGCGGCCCCGCAATGCATTGCGGCCGGCGCGGCCGACGCAGTGCATTGCTGGCTGATGATTGGCCAAGCATGCACTGTGACCCCGCATGCTTGGCCAATCACAGCCCCGGAAACTCGAAGAGCCATAATTGGCTACAGGCAGGACGCCTGTAGCCAATTACAGCTCAGGGGCTGTAGTACACGCCCCCCCCTACAAAAGGCCGCCACGCCGTCTGCGCCGGTCACATGCTGTTCCGGCGCAGATTGAGCAGGCTGATTCTGTGACACTCTGCTCGATTTAGTTAGGTAGAGAGATTCACTTACAGAAATTGAGTTAGATAGATTCAGTTACAAAGATTGATTGAGAAAGAGGGGCTTGTAGTGTGTTCGTGGCAGGCAGGCAGAGCTCCTATATTTTGTTACCAGAAGCACCTATAGGACTTGTAGTGTGTTCGTGGCAGGCAGGCAGAGCTCCTATATTTTGTTACCAGAAGCACCTATAGGACTTGTAGTGTGTTCGTGGCAGGCAGGCAGAGCTCCTATATTTTGTTACCAGAAGCACCTATAGGACTTGTAGTGTGTTCGTGGCAGGCAGGCAGAGCTCCTATATTTTGTTACCAGAAGCACCTATAGGACTTGTAGTGTGTTCGTGGCAGGCAGGCAGAGCTCCTATATTTTGTTCCCAGAAGCACCTATAGGACTTGTAGTGTGTTCGTGGCAGGCAGGCAGAGCTCCTATATTTTGTTCCCAGAAGAACCTATAGGACTTGAAGTGTGTTAGTCCCATCACACACACAGAGCTATATTTTCTTCCCAGAAGCACCTATAGGACTTGAAGTGTGTTAGTCCCATCACACACACAGAGCTATATTTTGTTCCCAGAGGCACCTATAGGACTTGAAGTGTGTTAGTCCCATTACACACACAGAGCTATATTTTCTTCCCAGAAGCACCTATAGGACTTGAAGTGTGTTAGTCCCATCACACACACAGAGCTATATTTTGTTCCCGGAGGCACCTATAGGACTTGAAGTGTGTTAGTCCCATTACACACACAGAGCTATATTTTCTTCCCAGAAGCACCTATAGGACTTGAAGTGTGTTAGTCCCATCACACACACAGAGCTATATTTTGTTCCCAGAAGCACCTATAGGACTTGAAGTGTGTTAGTCCCATTACACACACAGAGCTATATTTTTCTTCCCAGAAGCACCTATAGGACTTGAAGTGTGTTAGTCCCATTACACACACAGAGCTATATTTTCTTCCCAGAAGCACCTATAGGACTTGAAGTGTGTTAGTCCCATCACACACACAGAGCTATATTTTGTTCCCAGAAGCACCTATAGGACTTGAAGTGTGTTAGTCCCATCACACACACAGAGCTATATTTTGTTCACAGAAGAACCTATAGGACTTGAAGTGTGTTAGTCCCATCACACACACAGAGCTATATTTTGTTCCCAGAAGCACCTATAGGACTTGAAGTGTGTTAGTCCCATCACACACACAGAGCTATATTTTGTTCCCAGAAGCACCTATAGGACTTGAAGTGTGTTAGTCCCATCACACACACAGAGCTATATTTTGTTCCCAGAGGCACCTATAGGACTTGTAGTGTGTTAGTCCCATCACACACACAGAGCTATATTTTGTTCCCAGAAGCACCTATAGGACTTGAAGTGTGTTAGTCCCATCACACACACAGAGCTATATTTTGTTCCCAGAAGCACCTATAGGACTTGAAGTGTGTTAGTCCCATCACACACACAGAGCTATATTTTGTTCCCAGAAGCACCTATAGGACTTGAAGTGTGTTAGTCCCATCACACACACAGAGCTATATTTTGTTCCCAGAAGCACCTATAGGACTTGAAGTGTGTTAGTCCCATCACACACACAGAGCTATATTTTCTTCCCAGAAGCACCTATAGGACTTGAAGTGTGTTAGTCCCATCACACACACAGAGCTATATTTTGTTCCCAGAAGCACCTATAGGACTTGAAGTGTGTTAGTCCCATCACACACACAGAGCTATATTTTGTTCCCAGAAGCACCTATAGGACTTGAAGTGTGTTAGTCCCATCACACACACAGAGCTATATTTTGTTCCCAGAAGCACCTATAGGACTTGAAGTGTGTTAGTCCCATCACACAGAGATCCTATATTTTGTTCCCAGAAGCAACTATAGGACTTGAAGTGTGTTAGTCCCATCACACAGACCTTTATTTTCTTCCCAGAAGCACCTATAGGACTTGAAGTGTGTTAGTCCCATCACACACACAGAGCTATATTTTGTTCCCAGAAGAACCTATAGGACTTGAAGTGTGTTAGTCCCATCACACACACAGAGCTATATTTTGTTCCCAGAAGCACCTATAGGACTTGAAGTGTGTTAGTCCCATCACACACACAGAGCTATATTTTGTTCCCAGAAGCACCTATAGGACTTGAAGTGTGTTAGTCCCATCACACACACAGAGCTATATTTTGTTCCCAGAAGCACCTATAGGACTTGAAGTGTGTTAGTCCCATCACACACACAGAGCTATATTTTGTTCCCAGAAGCACCTATAGGACTTGAAGTGTGTTAGTCCCATCACACACACAGAGCTATATTTTGTTCCCAGAAGCACCTATAGGACTTGAAGTGTGTTAGTCCCATCACACACACAGAGCTATATTTTGTTCCCAGAAGCACCTATAGGACTTGAAGTGTGTTAGTCCCATCACACACACAGAGCTATATTTTGTTCCCAGAAGCACCTATAGGACTTGAAGTGTGTTAGTCCCATCACACACACAGAGCTATATTTTGTTCCCAGAAGCACCTATAGGACTTGAAGTGTGTTAGTCCCATCACACACACAGAGCTATATTTTGTTCCCAGAAGCACCTATAGGACTTGAAGTGTGTTAGTCCCATCACACACACAGAGCTATATTTTGTTCCCAGAAGCACCTATAGGACTTGAAGTGTGTTAGTCCCATCACACAGAGATCCTATATTTTGTTCCCAGAAGCAACTATAGGACTTGAAGTGTGTTAGTCCCATCACACAGACCTTTATTTTCTTCCCAGAAGCACCTATAGGACTTGAAGTGTGTTAGTCCCATCACACAGAGCTCCTCTATTTTCTTTGCAGAAGCACCCATAGGACTTCTAGTGTGTTAGTGGCATCACACAGAGCTCCTATATATTCTTCTCAGCAGCACCCACAGGACTTCTAGTGTGTTAGTGGCATCACACAGAGCTCCTCTATTTTCTTTGCAGAAGCACCCACAGGACTTCTAGTGTGTTAGTGGCATCACACAGAGCTCCTCTATTTTCTTTGCATAAGCACCCACAGGACTTCTAGTGTGTTAGTGGCATCACACAGAGCTCCTCTATTTTCTTTGCATAAGCACCCATAGGACTTCTAGTGTGTTAGTGGCATCACACAGAGCTCCTATATATTCTTCTCAGCAGCACCCACAGGACTTCTAGTGTGTTAGTGGCATCACACAGAGCTCCTCTATTTTCTTTGCAGAAGCACCCACAGGACTTCTAGTGTGTTAGTGGCATCACACAGAGCTCCTCTATTTTCTTTGCAGAAGCACCCATAGGACTTCTAGTGTGTTAGTGGCATCACACAGAGCTCCTATATATTCTTCTCAGCAGCACCCACAGGACTTCTAGTGTGTTAGTGGCATCACACAGAGCTCCTCTATTTTCTTTGCATAAGCACCCACAGGACTTCTAGTGTGTTAGTGGCATCACACAGAGCTCCTCTATTTTCTTTGCAGAAGCACCCATAGGACTTCTAGTGTGTTAGTGGCATCACACAGAGCTCCTATATATTCTTCTCAGCAGCACCCACAGGACTTCTAGTGTGTTAGTGGCATCACACAGAGCTCCTCTATTTTCTTTGCAGAAGCACCCATAGGACTTCTAGTGTGTTAGTGGCATCACACAGAGCTCCTATATATTCTTCTCAGCAGCACCCACAGGACTTCTAGTGTGTTAGTGGCATCACACAGAGCTCCTCTATTTTCTTTGCAGAAGCACCCACAGGACTTCTAGTGTGTTAGTGGCATCACACAGAGCTCCTCTATTTTCTTTGCATAAGCACCCACAGGACTTCTAGTGTGTTAGTGGCATCACACAGAGCTCCTCTATTTTCTTTGCAGAAGCACCCATAGGACTTCTAGTGTGTTAGTGGCATCACACAGAGCTCCTATATTTTCTTCTCAGCAGCACCCACAGGACTACCGACTACAATGGCTGGAAGACCGCCAAGGGGAGGCAGAGCGTGCAGAGCCAAGAACACAGGGCAGGCAGGCTCTGTTTCTAGTGGACGTGGCCGTGGACGTGGACGTGGTCGTGCATCGTCATCAGCACGTGGCCATGGGACACGCGCGTCTTTGTTTTCGGCAGCTGGACATGTGGAGCCGCATCATGCTGAAGGCTTGGTAGAATGGATGACCAAGCCCTCCTCATCCTCCTCATCCTCTCTCACCCAGGCTCAGGGTACTGACAGAGCATCATCAGCCACCCCTTCCCTAGACCCACCATGTCCTCCTGAGGAGTCCCCCGAACTCTTTGAGCACAGTGTTGGGTACATGCTCCAGGAGGATGCCCAACGATTCGAAGGCTCGGATGACGATACCCAGCTTGAGGAATCTGGCAGTACTGTTCCACCAGCTGCAGCTTACTGCCAGGTTTGCTCTAGTGGTGAAGAGGGAGGGGATGATGAGGTCACTGACTCCACGTGGGTGCCTCAAGGGAGAGAGGATGAGGAGGAGGACGAGGAGGAGGAGGATGCGGCGTCACATGTCCAACGAGGCAGGATGCCCCCTGGAGGCCAGGTAGAGGCCAGCACAGCAACTGTACAACACCGCAGAGCTCCGCCTGTGCAGGGCGCTGCCTCTGCACGTTATCAGAAAAGTTCTTTGGTGTGGGCCTTTTTTGAGACGAGTGCAGCAGATCGCACCACTGCTATTTGCAATATTTGTCTCAAGCGTATCTCGCGTGGCCAAAACATCAGCCGCTTGGGCACGACAAGCATGACCAGACATATGGCGACCTGCCATGCAGCTCGTTGGCAGGCACACATAAAAGACCCACACCAAAGAACTAAGCGGACCTCTCCTTGCTCCTCCTCAGCTGGGATCTCCATCCCCACTACACCTTCAGTCCTCTCTGAAAGCTGCTCTGAGAGGACTGAAGGTGTAGAATTCGGTGTGTCACAACCAAGTACTTGCAGTACACCGACGTCCGATTGCAGCAGGCAAATTTCCCTGCCCCAGCTGCTGGACCGTAGAAAGAAGTACACTCCCAGCCATCCACATGCCCAGCGGTTGAATGCTAGCCTTGCTAAATTGCTAGCACTTCAACTGCTGCCTTTTCAGTTGGTAGACTCGGCCCCCTTCCGTGAGTTTGTTCAATGTGCGGTTCCTCAGTGGCAGGTTCCCAAACGCCACTTTTTCTCGCGGAAGGCGATTCCGTCTCTCTACCGGCATGTGGAGGGCAATGTCCATGCCTCGCTGGACAGGGCGGTCAGCGGTAAGGTGCATATTACCGCTGACTCATGGTCCAGCAGGCATGGACAGGGACGGTACCTTTCTTTCACGGCCCATTGGGTCACTCTATTGGCAGCTGGGAGGGATGCAGGACAAGGTGCAGTAGTGTTGGAGGTTGTTCCGCCACCACGCCTCCAAAACGCGACTACTGCTACTGGTTGTGACACACCTCTCTCCTCCACCCCCTCCTCTTCTTCTTCCTCCAGTGCTCTGTCCTTGGAACCAGCGGTGCTCCGTAGGCGTACAAGGGGCTACGCAAGTACGCAGGCAAAAAGATGCCATGCCGTGCTTGCGCTGGTGTGTTTGGGGGACAGGAGCCACACTGGGCCAGAGGTTCTGGCAGCTCTGCAGGGGCAGGCCGAGAGGTGGTTGACGCCACGTCAGCTTAAGCCAGGAATGGTCGTTTCTGACAATGGCACCAACCTCCTCTCCGCCCTGCGACAGGGGCAGCTCACCCATGTGCCCTGCATGGCTCACGTCCTCAACCTGGTGGTGCAGCGGTTCTTGGGCAGGTTCCCAGGCTTACAGGATGTCCTGAGGCAGGCCAGGAAAGTCTGTGTGCATTTCCGCCGATCTTATAATGCCAGTGCTCGGCTGACTGAGCTGCAAAAGGAGCTGAACCTGCCCAAGAACCGCCTAATATCTGACATGCCCACCAGGTGGAACTCAACGTTGGCCATGCTGCAGCGACTGCACACGCAGCAGAGGGCCATCAATGAGTACCTTTGCGACTACGGCACCAGGACAGGGTCAGGGGAGCTTGTTTTTTTTTTTTCCCCACGTCAGTGGAGCATGATCAGGGATGCATGCACTGTCCTCTCACCATTTGAGGAGGCCACGAGGATGGTGAGCAGTGACAGTGCATGCATCAGTGACACTGTCCCTCTTGTCCACCTGTTGGAGCATACGCTGCGTGGGATAATGGACAGGGCACTTGAGGCAGAACAGAGGCAGGAAGAGGAGGACTTCCTTGCCTCTCAAGGCCCCCTTTATCCGGACAGTGTTCCTTCTGTCCCACCCATCACACAGGAAGAGGATGAGGAGGAGGAGGAGGAGGAGGAGGAGGATTGTGTGAGCATGGAGGTGGAGCCTGGCACTCAGCATCAGCAGCAGCAGTCTTTTAGGGATGATGTACAGTCCCAACAAGCCAGTGGACTTGTACGTGGCTGGGAGGAGGTGGCTGGCGATCATGTCATCCTCAGTGACCCAGAAGACTCCGGACCGAATGCCTCAGCTAACCTACGCTGCATGGCCTCCCTGATCCTGCAAAGCCTGCGGAAGGATCCTCGTGTTCTTCGGATCAAGGAGAGGGACCATTACTGGCTGGCCACTCTCCTTGATCCGCGGTACAAGGGTAAGGTTGCGGACCTTATCTTGCCGTCGCAGAGGGAGCAGAGGATGAGACATCTCAGGGAGGCCTTGCAGAAAGGTCTGTGCAACGCGTTCCCAGAAACTGGGAGGCTACAAACTCCTGGTCCTGGGCGACGAGTTGCTGAGGCTTCGGTCAGTGGCAGAAGGAGCGGTGGGGAAGGTGGACGTCTGACCGATGCGTTCAGACAATTTTTTAGTCCGCAGCCCCAAGGTATGATCGGTTCCAGCAACCATCGCCAGCGTCTGATATACATGGTGCAGGAATACCTTGGGGCAAGGTCAGACTTGGACACCTTTCCCACCGAAAATCCTCTGGCTTACTGGGTCCTGAGGATGGATCACTGGCCAGAGCTTGCACAGTATGCAATTGAGCTACTGGCCTGTCCTGCCTCCAGCGTTCTTTCCGAACGCACATTCAGTGCTGCTGGAGGATTTGTGACTGATCATAGGGTGCGCCTGTCCACCGCCTCGGTTGATCGACTGACATTCATAAAAATGAATCAGTCTTGGATCACCACCAGCTACCAGGCACCTGAGGCGGATATAACCGAATAATTTTTAATGTCACATCCCTTCAAGCCTGCCTATGCTGATGCTGAGTGACTGTCCTCTTATGTTCACTGACTATCCTCTTCCTCCTCCTCAATGATCCATGCCACCACACCAGTGCCTAAGGCACAATTTTTCAGCCCCTGTTTAACAGGGGCGTGTACTTCCAATTTTTTAAAAAAAATGCTTCGCAACACGTGTGACTGCTGTGCTCCAAGTACAGTCTCTGTGAGGGGTTGCAGTGTTGTGGCACCAGCACCAGTGCCTAAGGCACAATTTTTCAGCCCCTGTTTAACAGGGGCGGGTACTTACAATTTTTTAAAAAAATGCTTCGCAACACGTGTGACTGCTGTGCTCCAAGTACAGTATCTGTGAGGGCCGGGTTGCAGTGTTGTGGCACCAGCACCAGTGCCTAAGGCACAATTTTTCTGCCCCTGTTTAACAGGGGCGGGTACTTCCAATTTTTAAAAAAAATGCTTCGCAACACGTGTGACTGCTGTGCTCCAAGTACAGTCTCTGTGAGGGGTTGCAGTGTTGTGGCACCAGCACCAGTGCCTAAGGCACAATTTTTCAGCCCCTGTTTAACAGGGGCGGGTACTTACAATTTTTTAAAAAAATGCTTCGCAACACGTGTGACTGCTGTGCTCCAAGTACAGTATCTGTGAGGGCCGGGTTGCAGTGTTGTGGCACCAGCACCAGTGCCTAAGGCACAATTTTTCAGCCCCTGTTTAACAGGGGCGGGTACTTACAATTTTTTAAAAACATGCTTCGCAACACGTGTGACTGCTGTGCTCCAAGTACAGTATCTGTGAGGGCCGGGTTGCAGTGTTGTGGCACCAGCACCAGTGCCTAAGGCACAATTTTTCAGCCCCTGTTTAACAGGGGCGGGTAATTACAAATCTTGATCTAATAGTTCACAGCAGGGCCCATTCCTGCGCCCACCAAGAGTAACTATGAGGGCCTGCAGTCTTGTGGCAACACCGTCCACCACCACCGCCAAAGGCCCAATTTTTCTGCCCTGTTCATCAGGTGCTTGCAATTACAAATCTTGATCTAATAACTCACAACAGGGCCCATTCCTGCGCCCACCAAGAGTAACTGTGAGGGCCTACAGTCTTGTGGCAACACCGTCCACCACCACCGCCAAAGGCCCAATTTTTCTGCCCTGTTCATCAGGTGCTTGCAATTACAAATCTTGATCTAATAACTCACAGCAGTGCCCATTCCTGCGCCCACCAAGAGTAACTGTGAGAGCTTACAGTCTTGTGGCAACACCGTCCACCACCACCACCACCACCCCCAATTTTTCTGCCCTGTTCAACAGGTGCATGCAATTACAAATCTTGATCTATTAACTCATAGCAGGGCCCATTCCTGTGCCCACCAGTCTTGTGGCTACACCAACATCTAATAGGGCAAATTTCTGCAGAGTATATACGCCAGGCCCCTACTTTCAAACATCCAACTTACAAACGACTCCTACTTGCAAATGGAAAGAGAAAACAGGAAGTGAGAGGAAATCTACCCCTAGGAAGGGAAATTCTATCCTGTTAGATTTAATTTGGGAAAAAAGGTATCTCCTCTCTACTGATACTTTATCACCAACCCTTGTTTCAATTAAAACCCCACTTTTCCAAAAACATTTGTCATTGGGACGGAAAGTGAGGTGACATGTTCTGAACAGATGTGCAAAGACAGCAAATGTTACAGGGGTGTTAACCCCTCCCTATGTTCTCCAAAAAGCTTAAAAATAGATTTTTTTTGGGATGGAGCTACACTTCATAATGTACCTGTTCAGATTCTACTTAAGAACAAACCTAAAGCCGCAAGTGGTTTTAAATGGCTTCTTTTTTTCCTTTACAAATGTCATTTTGTGCAAGGACAGTTCTAAACACGGGAAACACATGCCACTTCACAGGCATACTTTAGACACCCCCCAGGTACCATATTTAAAGGAAAATTTCACTTTTTTTTTTTCACTTTATGCATCATTAAAATGACTGCTCCCGAAAAAACGTTAGTTTTTAAAAGTTCTTTTTGCATTGATATATGTCCCCTGGGGCAGGACCCGGGTCCCCAAACCTGTTTTATGACATTAACATGCATATTGGCCGTTGTAATTAGCACTTTTGATTTCGAACGTTCGCGTCCATTATAACGTATAGGGTTCGAAAATTCGCGCGAACTTTCGGTCCGTTCGAAGGTTCTGGTTCGAACCGAACCCGGGGTGTTCGGCTCATCCCTACTCACAACCATTAAATATCTACAGACACCCCCCAAGCTGCCTGCAAAGTTTTGTTAGATTTGACATTTTTACCTTTCAGTATATTGTACCCTTTTGGTATCTTGATAAAGGTATTTACATGTAGGGGTCTATTTTTAAAGGGAAGAATGCGACTTTTACAAACATTTTATGGTTGAGAATCATCCGGGTCCATGTGTTTTAATAATTGATTCTCCACCAGCAAATGTTTGTGAAAGTCACATTCTCAGCTTTATAAAAAAGACCCCATTGTGTCACACAACATATAAATGCTTGCTTTTTTGACAAAAACTTTAAAAGATAAGTAAGGGCTTGTTTATACTTGTGATGGTGGTGGTGGTAAAAATAGGTGACAGGAAAACAAAGGAAAAGCGCCTCTAAGTGTAGAAGTTAAAATGTTTAATTGCCCCAAAAGGGATTAAAAACACTTACAGGATATGTGGAATGACAAGACATATCATTTGTGTGGGTGATCCGGCATGGGTGAGGTCCAAGGCAGGTGCAGGCTTCTGATGCTCTGTCCTTCCGATGGTGTGGGATCTCAGGGTGCCAGCAGGAGAAAACAGCAAGGAACTCACAGGGAGATTGTAAAAATAGGTGGTCGAACAGTGTTTTTACTGCTCTCCTTAAGCTGCAAAGGCAGCCAGACAGGGTTGTATGTTCCAGTGAAAAAGGCTTGTGGTTGCGGCACAGTATTCCCATTAAAAAAAAGCCAAATTGGCTGTCAAAAAAAAAATGGTTTTGGAGGTGCCAGTATCGCTTCCTGAAAGCTTGTCATCTATACCTGTACCTCTCTCTGAAAAGCAGTTACTGCTGATCACATTTCAGAGATCAATGCAGGTGTTAACTAAGTCCAAAGGTTTGTATTAAAAATATTATTTAGCTGTCCGATCGTAAGGTACATAACTATACTATAACTATACTATACTATAACTATAACATTTATAGCCACACAAGCAATATCGTCACTTTGATTCAATCAATACAGAATGAGTCAAAACATATGTTGATTGTCCAAAAACATGTTTGAAAGTGTAAGCGGCCGAAGTAAGGGTTAATAGCGCCCATTTTGCGGCGCTTCGGCAGCGCTGCCCATTCATTTGAATGGGCAGGGGCGGTGGAGGAGCAGTGCACCCCAAAAATGCTGCTTGCTGAACTTTTTTTCCTGTCCTATAAGCGCACCACCCCAGTGTAAAAGCACTTGGGCATTCACCCTGGGGCTGCAGAAGAGGCAGTTTACAGGCGCTTTTCAGGTGCTATTTTTAGCACAAGAACACCTGTAAAATGCCTCAGTGTGAAAGGGGTGTAAAGGTTTGTGGAATCACCCCGTTCTCTTTTCATAATCCAGTCACTATTGTGCCAGAAAGTCTGGCATGTGTGTTAATCGTTTGAGTCCTGCATAGTTGCCAACAGTCATGGATTTCCTGGGACAATCCCAAAAATCTGACTGATGTCCTGGGAAGAGCTCGTCCCGGGAAGAATCCCATTGCTGTGTCATGGACAATCAGTCAGGGAGATCCCTCCCCCCTCCCTCTCCACCTCCAGGAAGTCAGGTGCTGCCTGGCTGTTTGCAGATTGGTTAGTCCTGAGTGAGCGGCATGGCCACTAGAGGGTGGTGAGTCTGGCTGTGTGCTGTGTTAAGGGGCAGAACCATCCTCTCCTGTCACTGTTCCTGTCTAGAGATGAATCAGTGCTGCACTCACCAGAAGAAGTAGAGCCTAAACCCGGGAACTTCAAAGTCTGAGAAGAGCATGGTGAGCACACTGACCTGTCGCCTGACTACCAATCCCCACTTACCTTTCCTCGGTGTCCCCAGCCCAACCACCTCTACAGATCTGATGCCAGCAAAGGGGGGGAGAGAGAGAACGCTAGGAGGGAGAGGGGGAGATGCCACCCTGCACATACAGAGTTCACTTGTGTTTTTATACCTGGCCAAGCACTGTGACCATATGGGCCTGTCTTATTTATTTATTTAGCCTTTGCTGATTGTTGCTGTGCCCTTCCTCCCCTGACCAGAAGTCTGCCTTCCATCATAATGATTTATTGGGGAGGGAGAATAGATAGGAGGTGCTCATCTCCACCTTTGGAGTCTGTTTCCCCCTCTTAGTGTAATGTCAGCTCTCATGGTTGGGAGGATTGCCAGATGTTACATGGGGTAGTAATAATAATCTAGGACTGTGTGATGGGAGTGCTGGCACAGGCTGAAGTGTGCAAGGAATTTTGAAGGACTGTGAAGTGTTCAAGAGTGTCTGGGGCTTCCGGTGTTGTGGCATGGAGCTTTTCTGCAAGTGTGTGCCTCTCTCTCTCTCTCTCTCTCTCTCTCCCTCCATCCCTCTTTCCCTGTATATTACTAGATTCTCCACTATGTAAGACATCTCAGACTCTATTTAACCACACCCCCTTAAGCCACGCCCAATATTTAGCATAATTGAAACCACACCCATTTTTCGCACGCCACATTTTTCCTCTCCGGCTAGGCTATGCCTACAAATGAATGCCCCGCCCCTAATTAAAATAATTACTCTGCCTACATAAAAAAAAGTTTCCTTAACCGCTTCCCGACCAGCGCGCGACGATGTACGTCGGCAGAATGGCACAGACAGGCATATGGGCATACAGGTACGTCCCTTTAAATTTGCCGCCATGCCATTGCGTGCGCGCCGGTCGGGACCTCCGTGAGTTCGATTGCGGGTCCCGCAGACTCGATCGTCGCGGGGATATTCGCGATAGTCTCACGGGGAGGAAGAACGGGGAGATGCTAAAGTAAACAAGCATCTCCCCGTTCTGCCTAGCAACAGTGTCACTGATCTCTGCTCCCTGTGATTGGAGCTGAGATCAGTGATGTGTACAACACAGCCATGCCCCCCACAGTTAGCAACACGCCCCTAGGACACACTTAACCCCTACACTGCCACCTAGTGGTTAACCCCTTCACTATCAGTGTCATTTACACAGGAATCAGTGCATTTGTATAGCACTGATTGCTGTATAAATGACAATGGTCCCAAAAATGTGTCAAAAATGTCCGATGTGTCCGCCATAATGTTGCAGTCACAATAAAAATCGCTGATCGCCGCCATTACTAGTAAAAATAAAATTATTAATAAAAATGCCATAAAACTATCCCCTATTTTGTAAACTTTTGCGCAAACCAATCAATAATCGCTTATTGAGATTTTTTTTACCAAAAATATGTAGAATACGTATCGGCCTAAACTGAGGAAAAAAAAAATTTATACATTTTTGGGGGATATTTATTATAGCAAAAAGTAAAAAATAATGTGTTTTTTTTTCAAAATTGTCGGGTTTTTTTTGTTTATAGCACAAAAAATAAAAACCGCAGGGGTGATAAAATACCACCAAATGAAAAGCTCTATTTGAGCTTTTTCCAATTTAGTGCCACTAGGCAGCGGGCCGCTGTGAGGACGTGGCGTACCAACTTCTTATGTGGCACTGGGATTTTAAGTGGGGACAGGCCCAGTAGAAAGAATTTTGGGGTAAATGGAATCGGTCCTCCTACTAGGTGGGTCAAGGGATGTCCCTTTTACCTAAGGGATCGGAAGACTGTTGGGCTATTACTTTGTTGTGAGATTATATTGTCTTCCTAATGTCCAGCCATTGACCAGGCTACTTTGCTTGGGTTTGTCTTTTGGCTCTTGGATGTTCAAGCTTCTGTTTTAGAGTGGGCTTGAAAAACCCAAGGATATAATGTTGGTTAAAGTGCTTCTGAGTTTTTCTGACAATCCAGCCACATAAAGAATGATTATATTACTCCTTTTGATCTACATTTCTCCACTTTTGTATGTGGAGGAGGTTGAGAGGAGAGTGTAGAACTCATTCAGGAGATCAACACAGAGTCTGGTATATGGGTGATACCTGGGTCAAGATAAAAACATCTGTAGTATAAACTTCAAGGCTCTCCTCTCCACCGCCTCCTCATTCAACAGAATGGAGAAGCAGAACACACAAATATAATTATCTTATATGTGGCTGGAGTGTCAGAAAAGCTAAGAAGGAATTTTATAAACATCATATCCTTTTTGTTTTTTAAGTCCAGGCAGCACGTAAAATCGTCAAATAAATCAGTAAATGCGAATTCCCCAAAAAATCTGTGCACAAAAACTGAAAATCAATCAAATTATCTTAAAAATAACCTGTCTAAAAGAAATATGGGAGCTGCTGTTTTTAAAGCAGACCTTCATTCACATTTTAGACATTAGTAATTAATACCCCCCTGCCCATTCCTTTTACACATTTGGATTTTTTGAGGAGTAGCAAGTACCTTTCTCAGCAGGTATTCATTCCATGCCCATGCAAGAATTACATAGTCTTTGTTCTGCCACCCCCCCCCCCCCCCTCCCGCAGCCTCCTGGTTTACACGTTACACATTCCAGGAGGTTTCATTAAAGTCTCCCGAAGTCAGTACTTCTCACACAAGTATAGTGGGGAGCCAGAAGTAATCAGGAAGTCACAGCTAGTTCCTGAATCCAAGATGGCGATGAAGACTTCAGGTTGTAGGAACACAGTGCTGGACTTCTTGGGCTGTAAATATGTGTTTTTAAAAGTACGCAGCTATGGGTACCTGTTTTGAAGACCAGATGAAGTTCCTTTTTATCTTGCTTTAAAGGTAAATGCTTCAAGACTGTTATCCTCATACTTCCTTTACGAATGTGGGAATTACTGACCCCGAACAAGGATTTGCATATTACTGTTGGATACTTGATACGATATTAAAGTGTTACCAAACCCAGGACCCTGCATTCACTATTAGGGATGAGCTTCGAGTTTGAGTCGAACTCATGTTCGACTCGAACATTGCCTGTTCGCCTGTTCAGCGAATTTGGGGTGTTCGCGGCAAATTCGAAAAGCCACGAGCACCCTGTAAAAGTCTATGGGAGAAATCTCAAGTGCTAATTTTAAAAGCCTATATGCAAGTTATTGTCATAAAAAGTGTTTGGGGACCTGGGTCCTGCCCCAGGGGACATGTATCAATGCAAAAAACAGTTTTAAAAACTGACGTTTTTTCAGGAGCAGTGATTTTAATAATGCTTAAAGTGAAACAATAAAAGTGTAATATTCCTTTAAATTTCGTACCTGGGGGGTGCGTATGCATGTAAAGGGGCGCATGTTTCCCATGCTTAGAACTGTCCCTGCACAAAGTGTCATTTTTGCAGGAAAAAAAGCTGTTTAAAATCACTCGCGGCTATAATGAATTATCAGCTCCCGTAATACAGAGAACAGTCATTCATTGAAAGTCATTGATAAAATAAAAAAACAAAAGCGTGGGGGTTCCCCCAGATTCAATTACCAGGCCCTTCAGGTCTGCTATGGATATTAAGGGGAACCCTGCGTCAAATAAAAAAAAAATGACGTAGGGTTCCCCCTAAATATCCATCCCAGACCCTTCAGGTCTGGGATGGATTTTAAGGGGAACCCCGCACCAAAAAAAATATGGCGTGGGGTCCCCCTCAAAATCCATACCAGACCCTTATCCGAGCACGCAACCTGGCAGGCCGCAGGAAAAGAGGGGGGGACGAGAGAGCCCCCCCTCCCTCCTGAACCATACCAGGCCACATGCCCTCAACATTGGGAGGGTGCTTTGGGGGTCTGTGACCCCTCAAAGCACCATGTCCCCATGTTGATGGGGACAAGGGCCTTGTCCCCACAACCCTGGCCGTTGGTTGTGGGGGTCTGCGGGCGGGGGGGCTTATCGGAATCTGGAAGCCCCCTTTAACAAGGGGACCCCCAGATTCCGGCCTCCTCCCCCTGTGTGAAATGATAAGGGGGTACAAAATTACCCCTACCATTTCACCAAAAAAGTGACAAAAATGTAAAAAATTACAGGAGACGGTCTTTGACAATTCCTTTATTAAATTCTTCTTTCATCTTCTTTCTTCTGGTCTTCTTCCTTTCTTCATCCTTTGGTTTCTCCATCTTCTTCTTCCATCTTCTTCCATCTTCTTCTTCCTCCGATCCGCTTCTTCTTGCTCTGGTCTTCTCGTCTGGCATCTTCTTCCACGGCGTCAGCGTCTCTTCTTCTGTGTCGGGCTGCTCCGCTCAATGGGAGGCTCCCACTGTGTGAGGCTTAGCTCCGTCTGACAGTTCTTTTATAATGGAGGGTGGGGCCACCTGGTGACCCCGCCCCCCTCTGACGCACGGGGACGTCATGGGGACTTTCCTATGGTTTCTGCATGACGTCAGAGAATAAAGAGAATAAAGTTTACTGATAACAAGACGATCCTCTATATTTGAATCACTTAAGGACCGGAAGGATTTTCCCCCTTAATGACCAGGCTCTAATAAATACCAAAAAAAAAAAAGGAATTTCTCCATCAGTTTAGGCAAATATTCTTCTACATATTTGTGGTAAAAAAATTGCAATAAGCATATATTGATTGGTTTGCGTAAAAGTTACAGCCTCTACAAACTAGGGCAGTGATGGCGAACCTTTTTGAGCCTGAGTGCCCAAATCGCGACACAAAACCAACTTATTTCTTTCAAAGTGCCAGCACAGAATTTAGGCTCGGTTCACACTGGAACCGGCTGCCGATCGCACAGGAAAGCTGTGCGTCTCCATTCTCCGGTTCAGGGTCGAATCAGGGCCGAATCTTTGCCTGAATTCGGCCCTGAAATTCAGCTAAAGATGCACAGCGTTTCTGTGCTGTGAGCTCTGCAGCCGCCCCGGAGATATGTGAATCGTCTCCATAGAGAGCCGGTCACATTCTCCTGCTATGCAAATTGGATGCGGAGAAACCCTCATCCAATTCGTATAGGTGTGAACCCAGCCTAAACCTACCAGCGGCTCTGTACAGAGGATGGGACAGATCATCCCTCTGAATGAGCCATAAGGGACCAAAAACATATGATTCTGCCAGATTTGCTCAGAATGCAGGGTTCAGGAATGTGTTGTGCTCAGAATACACTGTGCAACATACACTGACCTACCTGACACATGCACTGACCATTACTCTCACCTAGCTGACACATGCACTTACCTACCTGACATTACCCTCACCTACCTGACACGTGCACTCCTACCTGACCATTACACTCACCTACCTGACATTACCCTCACCTACCTGACACGTGCACTCCTACCTGACCATTACACTCACCTACCTGACATTACCCTCACCTACCTGACACGTGCACTCCTACCTGACCATTACACTCACCTACCTAAAACAGCAAGTGAAACTGGACAGGAAGGATTTAAAAGGGGAAGGTACCCACCAGCAGGTGAGCTGCTTGAGCCTCTGCCTCTAAGAAGCGGGACACCATGGACTGAGAAGCTACTCAAGAAAGGTAGCTGGATGGCCGCACAACAAATTAACACCTTTATTGTGCAAAATTGAGTAAATTCCAAAACAGTTAATCCATGTACAGAAGAGGTACAAAAAGAACAGCTAGCTTTTTGTACATAGATTAACCGTTTTGGATTTTAATTAATCTTGCACAATAAGGGTGTTAATTCCAGCTACCTTTCTTGATTGTCTGCAGTGCAGGTATGCAGAGCTAGCACCTGATGTCTGAGAGTGAGGCAGAGTGGGTTATCCATGGGATAACATGCCTGGAGTGGTGTGAACCCCTTTTTCTTCGGACCAGACCTATGGGAGTTGTAGTTTGCGATGGGGGATGCGGTGCGTGTTTGGATGTCAGTGTTTCAGTGTGTTTTCTCAGTTTTCCTGGCGTGCCAACAGAGAAGACTCAGCGTGCCACGCGTTCGCCATCACTGAACTAGGGGATATATTTATGGTATTTTTAGTATACATTTTTTTTTTACTAGTAATGTCGGTGATCAGCGATTTTTAGCAGGACTGCAACATTGCAGCGGACAGATCGGACACTTTTGACACTTTTTTGGGTCCATTGACATTTATACAGCGATCGGAGCTAAAAATATCCACTGAATACTGTATAAATGTCACTGCCAGGGAAGGGGTTAACACTAGGGGGGGATCAAGGGGTTAAGAGTTCCCTGGGGAGGTGTTTTCTAACTGTGGGGGGATTGTACTGACAGGGAGTAGAGAGAGATAGCTGTTCCTGGTCACTAGGAACAGCAGATCTCTCTCTACTTCCCTGACAGAACGGGGATCTGTCTGTTTACACTGACAGATCCCTGTTCTGGCTCTCTGAGAATCGATCGCGGGTCATCGGCGGATGTCGTGGCCGCCGGCCACGCACATCAGCTGTGGCGTCCCGTGCGCACCTAGAGCTCTTAAAGCGGCCGACGTACAGCTACTGCCATTTGCGCAGCCGTGCC
This sequence comes from Lithobates sylvaticus, assembly GCA_028564925.1. Classification (NCBI taxonomy): domain Eukaryota; kingdom Metazoa; phylum Chordata; class Amphibia; order Anura; family Ranidae; genus Lithobates; species Lithobates sylvaticus. Next base: position 53,931,363 of record CM053033.1, read on the forward strand.
AACCTGCTGCAGTATAACTGCGGCAGCTGGTCAGCAAGCAGTTAAGCAATGCGGTTCTCTGCTCACCAGATTACTGACAACCAGAGAAATTACTGTGAGTGTTTTCATTTAGTAATCTTATTTATTTTATTAGGTTTTAGGTTTTAAATTATTTATCAGCGCTTTAGTACCCACAACTTTTTTACTGTGAGTGTGTATATTGAACAAAGTCAGAGAGTTAACACCTTCACCATTTTTTTTCTCCTGTGCAACCTAAAGCCTTCCTGAGGTAAATATGCTAATAGCAATTTTCTGTAGGTCATCATTTGAAAAAAGCTCACACAGTTCCACACTCCCCACATGGTAATGCCCTGGCCTCCTAATGGGCTGTGCATAAAATGTCTTTCTTGGACGGGAACCGGGGTCACATCCTACTATCAGGACGTGAGGAAATTATTGGCCTGGCTTGCACTGGAGGGACAAATATCAAGGTGAATGGTATGTGCTAACAGATTAAAGTGGTTATGAAGGTAGGTTTTTACCTTAATGCATTCTCTGTATTAGGGTGAAAACCCTTCTGTGTGCAGCTGTCCCCCCAGCCCCCCCCACCCTTACCTGAGAACTATCTCGATCCAATGCTGTGCTCGAGAGCAGCTGTTCTCTCTGCAATCTCTATATTCACAGGGCAGATTGATAGTAGCAGGAGTCATTGGCTTCTGCTGCTGTCACTCAAACCCTGGGATGAGGGAGCAGGGGGTGGGGCCGAGCTGCGCTGTCTGTGTCAATAGACGCAGACAGCGGAGCTTAAGATCAAGCCCGCAGGTGTGCCACAATACGAAGCGGCTTTCTATGGTGTCACACCAAGAAGAGGAGGAGCCAGGAGGATGGGGGCTGCTCTGTGCAAAGCCATTGCACAGATTAATTTTCTTTCATTCAAAAAGAAAGAAAATTAATTGATTAGCCCATCCACACATTTAAGGTAGATGGGGGAAACCTCCCCGCTGTCAAAATACACTCATCAGCACTACTGACTTTAGCTGGCGGCACTGATCAGGTGAACATTTTCCAGCAGGCTGGTTGTACAGAAGTCAAACGAGAGATTGGAATTCGGCCTGACCCTGCTGAACCTACCAAATTGCGATCCATCTATGGCCATCTTAACCTATCAACTGTCTGATCCTGTTGGTTGTTTAATTCCCCCCCTCCCCTATATTTGTTGCCTGTTGCACTGCAGCAGTGCCTGGATAAAAAAAAGATGCCCTGGATAGGCTGACCATGTTCCTTCTATATATTTCATGGAAATATTTCTAAGCTGGCTAAAGTATATGTTTACAAAGATATCTGCATATTAAAGTAAGCACCAGTTTATATAATATAATAAAGGCATAATATACAGATCTGCATTTTATAACTTACCATTGTGTAGCAACTCTTTATTTACATGAAAATGTATAAAGGGCCATTTCTGCTTATTACACTGCTTTAAGCAAGGTAAGTCTCTTCCAGGTAGGGTTGGAGCTTGCCACTAAGCCCTGCCAGTACACATTTCTATTAGCTCATCAATAATATGGGCAAATTCATTAGCCAATAGGAATGTGCAGGAGCCAGGAAGAGCTGGGCAAGCTTCAGTTCTACCAGAAGGTGCTGAAGCTTTGCATGTCAAACAGGGGCGGACTGACCATTCGGGCACTGCCCGAGCACCCCATGCCACTAAGGGGCCCCATCAGGGTTGCCAGCCTCAAAAAAACCAGGGACAGTTTGTAAAAATCTGTGTTTTTTTAAAAATCCCAAGATTATAGCTGCCCCGCTTCTCCAGTACTTTTTCAGTTTGTGTATGTGTATTCTGTGTGTGTATACTGTGTGTGTGTATATTGTGTGTATGAGTGTGTATAATGTATGTGTGTGTGTGTGTGTGTGTGTATACTGTGTGGCCCCATAATCTATTGCCTGGGGGGCCCATAATCTCCTATTGCCTGGGGGCCCCATAATCTCCTAATGCCTGGGGGCCCCATAATCTCCTATTGCCCAGGGGGCCCCATGAGTTGTCAGTCCGCCCCTGATGTCAAACTTCTTCAGGATTTAGCTGTGGCAGGAAAGTTTGACAGGTACTGCAGGTGCAATAATCCCCTGTTGCCTGTACGTAAAACCTGCCACAATTTTTTAAATTAATGTCAGATTTTCTTTAATTGTCTAAATGCCATGACCACAGGAGACGGATAGCAAGAACTCAAATACTTTTGTCATTTCCATATAATAATATACAGTTCATGAGTTTTTAATAAATTCAGAAATAGATGACTTACTTTTCCTGGAGTTAAACTCTAAGCTACTTAAAGGAGATTTGTTGTGCCTGTTTGACCTACATATTTAATAAGTTATTCTGATGGTGGTAAAATAAAATCTTGAAGGGGTGTCTGTCTAATTTTATAGAATGATTCCATCTACTGTGGGTAACCATGGATAAAATGATCACTTCTCAGTATGGCTGCATTAAACAACAGTCAGCTTATCTATAACGTTATCTGTCTAAAGAAATGTTTTTATTTTTTTTACAAGAACTTTATTAAAAGTTTAGGAAGAGATACATTACTAGTAATAACAGAATAACTGGGACAAACGGCCTTCCGGCCATAACTATGACAGAAAAGTAAACGTTACAAGAGAAGAGTGTTCCATCTCAGTTGTTACAAAGAGAATAGAGATACACATGGTTACAATAGTGTTTCTTACTCTACTGTTGGTAACCAAGCCTGATATTTACTACATAAAGGACATTAATAATTTAAGGCCATGGAGTAATCAGAGTGTGATAAAATAAAGGTAGGGGGCAAAGGGGGGAGGAGAAATAAATGGAAGGGACAAAGGAGAGCAGAGCACAAAAAAAGGGGGCGGGGTTGGGGAAAGCGGAAAGGGAGCGGGAAGAGGAATCGGTGGGACTAGAAACAGACCCCTTCCTTCATCTTCTCTTGACCGTGTAAACCCAGGGTCAGAGCTGGTCACGTGGAGTATGCCTAAAAGCAGAAACTGAGCGTAACTGCGACTTAGTCTCAACAAAATGGTGCCATCAGGCCCAGGTATAGGAACCTACAAGAATGACTTGTCCTGGAACAGCCTACCGCTGCCCTGGCACCTGACTGTCACACAGAATGAATCAGAGTCCTTATTCACACAGACTTAGTCAGAGGCGGCTCTAGGCTTTGTGAGGTCTTAGGCAAATCTTATATATGAGGCCCCACTCATGCCCATAATGGGAAAAATAATTCAAGCGATAATATACTGTGTGTGTATAGATATAGATTGCACGCACACAACTATAGAAAAAAAATTGTGCAGCTACTACTAGCAATGTGTTAAAGTCATAACAACAGTCAAAAAACATATTTCTCCATTTACATGAAGGTCAAGTTAATATACAGGGCTGTCTATAAGGCAGGGCAAAAGGGGCAACTGCCCTGGGCCCTGTCATTGTTGTGGGGCCCAAAGCAGCTGCCTAGTACTTGGTAACTGTCCCAGTTTAAATTCCCTTGTCCCTTGAAATTTTAGTCCTGTGCTGTATCCTGATATCTCAGTGTGAAGTTCTGTTACTAATGCTGCCCAGCTCTGCCCTATTGTTGTGTCCAGGTGACTCACCTGCAGACCCTGTGTTTACATGTAAATACAGACATTGATATGTAAATAGCGGCAGCATTCATATGTAAATAACGGCTGACCTGCAGCATTCATATGTAAAAACAGGCGGTATTCATATGTATATCATGGCCCCCTGAGGTCATATCCACTATCACCTATACTGAATGCTGCCCACTGGGGAGGTAAAGGAGCATGCCTGAAAGTCCTGCCTACAACTGTGGTCATTAAGCCTAACGTCCCCCTGTCCTGCAAAGGTGGGGGCCTAAGAAAATGTTTGCCCAGGGTCCAATCAATATTAAAGACGGCCCTGTTAATATAAACCAGCACATAGTTCCCCCCTTACATCAGAGTCTGCAGGATTACCCCTTACAGTGCAAAGGGAACTTTGATGTGAAGGGGAGTGCTGCGGATCATGATGTAAGGGGGAATGCTGAAGATTTTTATATAAAGGGGAACTCTGGCCAGAGACTGTGCCGCCATGATACAAGAGATGCTCAGAGACTGTGTGACCATGATACAAAAGAGATGGTCAGAGACCCTGCGGACATGATACAAGAGATGGTCAGACACTGTGCGTACATGATACAAGGGATGGTCAGAGACTATGTGGACATGACAACTCCTGCCATGCAAAACGGTGCTGGATTTGAGAGGCTAGGACGGCGTTAGAGCCTGACATTGGCTGCAGCTGATGAGATGTTCTTAATGTGAGGGGGGTTTCAGCTGGCTGGAACCTCCATGGCTTTACCCCAGTATGTGCCCCAGCCTCCTCACCCTGCCCGCCTGGGGACACCCAGCGCCGTGTTTAATATTGACTGGACCCTGGGCAAACATTTTCCTGGCTTCCCCCCTCCCAACCCTAGCAATTTTGCTCTCCACCGCAGCATCCCAAAAAATAAACACGCACATAGACTTATCCAAAAAAACTTTAATAATGTAAACATAAAGATCTGGTTCACACTCACTGATTGCTCCAGGCTCACTGATTGGTTGCTAGAGGTTACTGCACAATATAACCACTCAATGATTGGTTGCTAGAGGCTACTGCACATCATTAATGCTCATTGATTTGTTGCTAGAGATTACTGCAAATCATTACCTCTCAATGGGTGTCAGGGCAGTATTGTGGTGTGTGATGTAACTGTTGGGGTACACTTGGTTGGATGACAGGATGGCAGCATTGGGGTGAGAGGCTGAGATCATATCTCCCCTGTAATAATAGGGGGTAGGGTGGTAGGATGCCAGAGGTGGGGTAGAGAGGGATGTTGGGAATGTTGATGACAATGGGTGGGGTGGTAGGAAGCTGGCAGTGGGGTACAGGGGGGGGGGGTGGAGATAAGGAGGATGATGGGGTAGGGTGGTTGGATGCTAGTGTGGGGTACAGGGGGGTGATGGGGATGTTGATGACAGGGGTCAGGATGGTAGGATGTCAGAGGTGGGGTATGGGGATGAAGATGATGGGATGGGGTGGTAGGAAGCTGGCAGTGGAGTACAGCGGGATGAAGATGATGGGGTGGGGTGGTAGGAAGCTGGCAGTGGGGTATAGGGGGTGAAGATGACAGGGGTGGGGTGGTAGGAAGCTGGCAGAGCGGTACAGGTGGGTTGAAGATGACAGGAGTGGGGTGGTAGAAAGCTGGCAGAGGGGAACAGGGGATGAAGACGACAGGGGTGGGGTGGTAGGAAGCTGGCAGTGGAGTACAGGGCGATGAAGATGACAGGGTGGGGTGGTAGGAAGCTGAAAGTGGAGTACTGGGGGATGAAGATGACAGGGGTGGGGTGGTAGAAAGCTGGCAGAGGTGTACAGGGGGATGAAGATGACAGGGGTGGGGTGGGGTGGTTGGAAGCTGGCAAAGGGGTACAGGGAGTTTTAGGGAGGATTAGGATGACACAGGGTGGGGTGGTAGGAAGCTGGTAGAGGGGCACAGGGGGATGAAGATGACAGGGGTGGGGTGGTAGGAAGCTGGAAGAGGGGTACAGGGGGATGAAGATGACGGGGCGAGTGGTAGGAAAATTAGGCAGCCGCAAGGCCCCTGGGAGTGTGAGGCCTTAGGCGACCGCCTAATTTTCCTAATTAGAGAGCCGCCTCTGGACTTAGTCTCACCACACGGAGAAGTTGCTGCTCCCTAGTCTGTCCTACACAGAGATCTGGTTCCAGGGTGGAGCATCCTCCATAAGCAGCCTGGGAGTTTTATAGAGCGCAGAGTAATCAAACTGCTTCAGCTGAGCTCGTTAACTCCTCAGTGAGTCAAGCAAGCTCATTACCCAGTACAAAAAGAAAAGCAGTTTGTATATTGCATGAACCTGGGACAAATATATCTTGCATCCTGGACACAACCAATAGTTTTTCCTGGCTTCCTGTCACATACCCCCCTTGTTTCAACCCTATGGTTGGAACACAGGTTGCCAGGCATGCGTAAACTCAGGAGAAGGCATCTGCATTCCCCATCATAACACATAACACCTAAAGCTAAATTCTGGAAGTCCTAGGAACCACCCATTCACCCTCCTATTGGACTCTTTGTTTTGTGCCATCCATGTTAATGAAGCATGATCTGTTACCAGCTCAAAATGTCTATCCAAGCGAAAGTACCTGAAAGAATCTAAAGCCCATTTTTTCACTAAACATTCTTTTTCAATGGTGGCATAATTTTTTATTTTTATTTTTTTATTTATAACAGAGAAACTGGTCCACAGGGACCACAATACAGAAGAAAAACGGTAGCCGTTATACATTCAATAATACATCTATATAAACAGATCTCTCCTCAACATTACGGCAGTAAAGAATGGTCTGTGCCTTGGTTATTACGTAGATGAATATTCTGTTTGGGGTTATAGCTGTCCCATTTGTGCAGGACGAGATCTGAGGTCTCTGAGAGTTGAGAGGTGCTAAGTTCCTTGGTCCTGTGGGTTCAGTCTCCCTACTGATTTTCACTTTTATCATAGAGGAGAGAACCTAGAGAGTGGCGCAGTGCCACTATGAATGGGAGAGAGATAGAGGGATAGAAGAAAAAAGAGAGAAAAAGAGATGAGAGAGAAAAAAAAGGGGGGTTTCGAGCGTGGATTTGGATTTGGGTGGCCGTCATTTTTTGGGGGGCTGCGTCCTCCTGCCTATTCATTTCAGAGGCAAGAGGCCAGGTCATGTTGGAGAGGATGAGTCTGTTGGGCATGTTGTCTAGTCGGACCCTCCGAGTTTTTGTCCCTCGTCAGAGTATCTAAATGCATTCCATGATTGCCACGTCCTGGAGTAAGTCTCCTGACGATGTTGGCTGGTGAGGATCAAGTCCTCCATCCTACTGATGTAATCCACTTTGTGGAGCCATTGGGCTATGGCCGGTGGATGCAGGGATTTCCAGTTACGTGGAATGCAGGCTTTTGCTGCATCCAAAAGGTGTCGGATCACGGATTTTTTGTACACTCGGGTCAGCATGTCTGTCGCATGGAGGAGAAAGTATGCTGGTTCGTCTGGCACTGTCCGGTCCGTAAATAATTGGGTTATGCTTCGGACTTCTTCCCAGAAGTGTCGCAGATGAGGGCAGGTCCAAAAAATGTGTAGGAGGGTGCCCTCTTCTGTTTGGCATCTCCAGCAGCGGTCTGAGGATGTTGGGAAGAGTTTATGGTGAGGTAAATGACAGTGTGTTCTTCCCCCTTGAAAACCTCTGCCAATACAGCTACCAACCCATCATCTGATGCTTCGGTCTGGACCACAATGGTCCTTGAAAAGTTAGGCGAGTACAGCACTGGCTGACTACATAAGGTGTGTTTTAAGGCCTCAAAAGCTGCTTCTGCTTCAGGGGTCAATTTGATCATGACAGTCTACTTCCCTTTTGTCAAGGAGAGCTGTCTGTGAAGCAAAATGGAATAAAGTGCAAATAATCGCCAGGGATTCCTTAAAATTCTCATACCTGCTTCTTCTCAGTGGGGTGTGGCCAATTTTGAAGAGCCTCAACTTTGTTTACCTGGGGCTTTATTATACCTCTCCCAATGGTCCCAGATATTTGGTCTCCTCTAGCCCAATGATACATTTTTTTGGTTTGGCTGTAACCCGTCTTTCCAGATAGAATCTAACACGGCCTGGACCTTTGGTAAAAGTGAGTACCAATCCTCACTATGGATGATCACGTCATCTAGACTCAATGTGGCTGAGGGGTTTTATCCATCATCCTTTGAAATGTGGCCAGAGCATTCTGCAACCCAAAATGCATCCTCCGATACTGGAAAGACCCCTCTGGAGTTACAACCAAAAATCCAGAAAAAACACATGATACAAATGTTATAAATTGAGTCAGGTGCAACATTGACAGCCAAGAAACCTTAAGGATTTAGAGAAGATCTGTAGAGAAGAGTGGACACTAACCACAAGAAACGTCCTACCTCTGTGCTTGCCAACAATTCTGAATTCCAAATACGAATTAAACAAATCAAACAAATTGAACTAAACAAAATAACTAAATTAACGAATCAAAACGAAACAAAACAAAATAAATTTTTTTGTCATGCACATGTCTACAATGCTCCGTCAGATTGGATGGAGAGCATCTGTGAACAGCAATTTTCAAGTCTTGCCAAAGATTCTTAATTGGATTTAGGTCTGGACTTTGACTGATCCTTTCTAACACATGAATATGCTTTGATCTAAACCATTCCATTGTAACTCTGGCTGTATGTTTAAGGTCGTTGTCCTGCTGGAAGGTGAACCTCCACCCCAGTCTCAAGACTTTTGCAGACTCTAACAGGTTTTCTTCTAAGATTGCCCTGTATTTGGCTCCATCCATCTTCCCAGCTTCCCTGTCCCTGCTGAAGAAAAGCATCCCCACAACATGATGCTGCCACCACCATGTTTCACGGTGGGGTTGGTGTGTTTAGGGTGATGTGCAGTGTTAGTTTTCCGCCACACATAACCTTTTGCTTTTAGGCCAAAAATTTCAAGTTTGGTCTCATCTGACCAGAACAACTTCTTCCAGGTCCAAAAATTTAACAAGTTTGGTCTCATCTGACCAGACCCCCACAACATGATGCTGCCACCACCATGTTTCACGGTGGGGTTGGTGTGTTTAGGGTGATGTGCAGTGTTAGTTTTCCGCCACACATAACCTTTTGCTTTTAGGCCAAAAATTTCAAGTTTGGTCTCATCTGACCAGAACAACTTCTTCCACATGTTTGCTGTGTTCCGGCTTCTTGCAAACTGCAAACGGGACTTCTTATGGCTTTCTTCTCTTCCCCACTACGCCGTAAAGAGAAGGGGTGGGAATAGACGAGAAAGATCGTCAGGGGTCGGGCGGAGTTTGAAGCATGCGCGCAGTGTATATAAAACGTCACACGGCCTGTGTCGTAGCCCACGATTTGGGAGAACGAGGGGAGAGAAAACTCACAACGTGACGATCGCTACAAACGAAGGATTGCCCTGTATTTTGGCTCCATCCATCTTCCAGTCATCAACTGGGTAGTGGCAGCCAAGAGGGGCCCAGCTTCCCTGTCCACAAAAATGATGGTAATGGAGGTGGGGGGGGAGGGGCAACGCAACATGTGTGATGCTGGGCTGGGGAGATGACCCCAGGCACACATGTTTGCCATAGTTACCATGCTCCGCCTCCTCCTCCTCCTCCTCCTCCTTCTGAAACAGCCACAGCGTGCATCCCCCTGGGACCTAGATGGCATCTGCTGCAGTTCCGGATACTTTGGACTTCACGACCAGATTGCACATGATTCCCCAATTTCACCATGGCTGCGTTCCTCTTTGGGTTTGTTGGTGTGACCTAAATAAAGCTATTGTGTTTTACTGACCACCTAAAGTAGAATTAACAACAACAACAAACAACCTCCTAGTAAATTTAAGCAAGAAATACAAATGTTTCAGCTAAAACATGTCATTCTTGTTGCATTGTAAAGAAAAGAGAGAATGCGCTGCATTAAAGACATTTTAAACATTGCAGCGTGACGAATGTGCTGTGTGGGGTTGGTGTGTTTTCTTCTGGGTGATGTGCGGACAAGCGTACACACGTGTTAGTTTTCGCCACAAATCATAACGTGTTAGTTTTCCGCCACACATAACCTTTTGCTTTTAGGCCAAAAATTTCAAGTTTGGTCTCATCTGACCAGAACAACTTCTTCCACATGTTTGCTGTGTTCCGGCTTCTTGCAAACTGCAAACGGGACTTCTTATGGCTTTCTTTCAACAATGGCTTTCTTCTTGCCACTCTTCCATAAAGGCCAGATTTGAAAAGTGCACGACTAATAGTTGTCCTGTGGACAGATTCTCCCACCTGAGCTGTGGATCTCTGCAGCTCCTCCAGAGTTACCACGGGCCTCTTGGCTGCTTCTCTGATTAATGCTCTCCTTGCCTGGCCTGTCAGTTTAGGTGGACGGCCATGTCTTGGTAGGTTTGCAGTTGTGCCATGCTCTTTCCATTTTTGGATGATGGATTAAACAGTGCTCTGTGAGAGGTTCAAAGATTGGTATATTTTTTTTTTATAACCTAGCCCTGCTTTAAACTTCATCCCTGACCTGTCTGGTGTGTTCCTTGGCCTTTGTGATGCTGTTTGTTCACTAAGGTTATCTAACAAACCTCTGAGGGGTTCAGAGAACAGCTGTATTTATACTGAGATTAAACTACACACAGGTGGACTCTCTTTACTCTTTACTAATTAGTTGACTGCTGAAGGCAACTGGTTCCAATAGATCAGGGATATGCAATTAGCGCACCTCCAGCTGTTGCAAAACTGCAAGTCCCATCATGCCTCTTGGTGTCATGCGTGTGGCTGTCAGAGCCTTGCTATGCCTCATTGGGCTTCTAGGTCTGCAACAGCTGGAGGTCCGCTAATTGCTTATCCCTGCACTAGATTTTAGTTAGGGATATCAGAGTAAAGGGGCTGAATACAAATGCACACCACACTTTTCAGATATTTATTTGTAAAAAAATTTGAAAACCATTTATCATTTTCCTTCCACTTCGCAATTATGTGCTAATTTGTGTTCGTCTATCACATAAAATCCCAATAAAATAAGTTTACGTTTTCGGTTCTAACATGACAAAATGTGGAAAAATTTCAAGGGGTAGGAATACTTTTTCAAGGCACTGTATATATATATTGTAAGATTGGGGTGATTAAACTCAAGCGATAGGTGCGTTTACAATGAGTTGCGCCAGTCCAAAACTGTTTTTTAAGGGCATGGCAGCCCACTTTATTTAAAAGCAAGTCAAAGTTCATACAGGTAGCTCTTCCCACGCAGAGGGTTCTCACCATCACTGCAAAGACATATTATTCACCCTCCTGGCTCTCTTGTTGCAGCTTTACTGCTCTGAATACCTCTGCAGGTTCTTCCAGACCATCAAGCACATCCCAGTGGTATGCGCAGACACTGACCTTTAACTGTGCGTCTTTTCTTGCAGATTCCTAGCTGCGCTTGTCCCTCCTGAACTTCCTCTCAGGCTTGGGCCTTCCTCTGTCCCAACCTGACCTTGATGCACAGACACACTGACCTCTATCCCTGGCTCTTTTATGAAGCCAGCGCATAAAAAAATAATCACTGTGCTTGCTTCTCTCAAAATCTGGCATAAACCACCAATCTACCGAGTAGCACTGGGTCACCATGTTACAATATATATACTGTAGATATAAAAAGACGTACCTTGTTGATGATGAAATGTGTTGGCTGGGACTTCCAGTGACATCACATCTGCTCTTTGGTGTGAACGCCAGATAGGAACACTAAAGTGCTTGCTTTATACGGGCGATCAAAGTTATTTTCCATGTAAGTGCATTTGCCTCGTTTTTTTTTATTCGATAAAAAGGTACTTTACTATGATCAATTCCCCCTTTTTTTTCCTTTACATTGGTTAATACCTCTCTATGTGGAACATGAGCTTCTGATGCTTACCCAAAGAACAACAGTGGGGTTGGTACCCTAGTGGGGATTTAGAGCTGTTATGACTCGCTTGGTAATACAAGGAGTCATGAATATCCAGTGAGTGCGGTTGATGTTAGGGATGACCTGGAGTGTACATGGGCAGCATAAATGGGAATTCCACTTATATTTATTAGATGAACTGCCCATATCATGGATTTTTGTTTGGTAATTAGAAAGACACCAATCGGTTGAGTTGGATTGCACTATATGGTTAAAGTTGGCCTTTTTTGACTCAGTTTTGTTTGGTAAAGAATATATATTTTTTCTAGTTCAAAGAACGTCAGCTCAGTAACTTAGCTATCTTTTACATGTGTATGTTTTAATAAGTACTCATTCTATTTGAGGGTTGACAAAAAATTTTTGTCCTCTGTTGCAGTGATCATAATGTGCATGCATTCTGTGCTTATTGGAGGGCAACGACAACGGAAACTTCTGGAAATTGCCCATGACATGAAAATGACAGATGGTACCTATGTATTCATCCCATATGACACCCTCTACTATAGCTTGCCCTATAACAAGACACCATATGAGACACTCAGACTCAGTTCCAAGCTCAGAGCCGCCTATGATGCTGTACTCACTATAACTGTGGAGTCAGAACAAAAAAGCTTCTTCCAAGCCTTCCAAGAAGCACAGGACAGCGGTGAGGTTGTTACCAAAGTTATTCCCACACAGGTATGTAATTTCTTCCCATTGCAGTAAAAATATTTTCATTATTGTAGCTATTCACTGCATTTGCCATAAATGATCTGAAAAATTGAAATGCAACTAAATGACAAATGGTATTGGTTACATTAACCAATTATACATTGGTTACATTATCAATGGTTTTAGGCTGTATTTACACTGTTGTGTTGCAGCAATGCATAGTAAAACATGCTTTCTATAGCATTATTACAATCCAGAGTAATGCATATTTAAATGTGTGTTGTGGCACAAAGCTACTCATTATGACTGGCAAACTAATGCACATATACATTAATAAAAAGTGTACCTGTTCTTAAGCGAATTGCAATGCACAAATGGAAATACACGTTGTTTTGTTGTGCCATATGTTGCTAAAAACAGTGCAGGTGCATTTTTTTATGTGCTGACGTGTTGCCAACGCAGTCAAAGTGAAAAGGCTACACTTAGCAACACATATCAACAGATAAAAAAAAGTGTTAACCTGTGTGTGTTAAGGCAACACAGTAGTGTAGAATGATACAAAAAGCCGCGCTGATACCTAAATTAAGAAAATAATAATAAATGGTGCAAATAAATAATGATACAAGCCTAAAGCAATATCATGTAATGTAGTCCAAATAATGACCATAAAAGTCCAGTGAATGGGTGAATAGAGACCTAAAGCATTTTAAGTGATATGGTCTGATGAATAATCAAAAAAGAAGTCCAATATGAAAACATGAATCCAAAGGTGACAAAAGTGAAAATCCAAAAAAATAGTGACTGTCGTGATCCACCACCATAAGTTGAATGTGCTTACCAGAGGGCAAGCTCAAATAAGCCCATAAGTAGATGTCAGGATGAATCCCAGCCAGATGGACCCCAAATGTAGTCTCCTTCACAGGGTTAACCAGGGACGGAAAACACGCTAACAATCCTCCTTGGGACCGATTGTACCAAGGGCAATCTTCAATGATACTGAACCAACAATCTCTTTAATGGCCAATACGAACATGTAGAGAAGAGAAGGATGCTCCCATAGTGTGATATCAGAGTAAAAAATTTTTATTCAAACACAAAACACTCCTACTTACATCAAAGCGAAAATAAATGGGCAGGAATGGAAGATAAAAACATGTGCCGGCCGGCAAATCGTACACCCGCTCAAACGCGGAACAGTAGTGTAATTGGGCCTTAAAGTGGTTGTAAACCCTGTTACACCACTTGTACCTACAGGTAAGCCTATAGTAAGGTATAATGTTCATCTGCTCCTCCTCCAGCCACCCCTCTCCTCCTGTGTCTGCCCCGCCCACACTCCCCAGGGTGTGTAAGTGGGGAGTTTAAAGCCATAAGAGGAAAGGTTCTGACAGCCTATGCCTGAGCCTCCCTCCTGGGGTGAGTAAACTCACTCTCTCTCCTGCCTCCCAGTGTATAAACAAATTTAACCCCTTCATGCTAACAGTACGCAAATATAGGCCTCTCAGTGGGTGGACCTTGGCACAGGGCAGTGAATATTTACATACCACACTACAAACACATCTGTGCTGAGAGTGCGCTCCCTGGCTGCTCCCGGAACAATTACTGGTGGCTAGCCGAAAGCTCCCAATCGCTGCTTGCGATAGAGAGCATTCCGAAGATGTGACCACCTACACAGCCAAACACAGCAGTCACATGATCATAAAACCCGCCTGCCTCCCGGCATCAGAAACCCCTTAATGGGCCTGTAGGCGCAGGTGCAAAGGGGTTAAGGGGTGCTTTGAGGACTCTGATGCAAGGGGGGCTTTGGTGAGCAGAGAGAATTACCGTTTACACCAGAGTCCACAGCATTCCACCTTACATCAGGGCCCCCCTTAAATCAGGGTTCCCAGAACACCCCTTACATCAGAGTTCCCCTTTACATCAGACCCGCCCTTTAAATCAGGGTTTCCCTCTACATTAGAGTCCACAGAGCTCCCCCTTACAGTTTAAGTGGAAATTTTGCAGACTCTAAGGGGGGCTGTGTAGACTTTGATGTAGGGGAGTAGGGGGCAGGAGGAGATTGAGAGCTGCACAGCTAGCAGAGAGTAAAAGGGGATAAAGAGAAAAGGGGGGGGGGAATGATTGCTAGGGGCACTGTAATGTAAAGGGACACTGTGATATAAAGGAGACTGCACTGTAAAGGGTCACTGTAATCATTACAGTGTCCCTTTACAGTGCACTCCCCTTTATATCACAGTGCCTCATTTACATTACAGTGAGGGGGACTCACTCTTTGAATATTCCATCACCAACTGCCCCTGCGAATGCCTAAAAAAAACAAATACAAAAAAAAAACATTTTCATAAAGAAATCAAAGCATAAAACATTCATTAGAACCACTGGCATGATTAATTATTGTTGGTTTCTGCTTTTACAGGTGTCTCCTTTATTTGGAACCATATATAATGCAATTTATTTTACTGCACATGCCATGAACAACAGCAAGAGGCACCACAGCTGGGTTTCTGGGTCCAGCTTAGTCAAGCATTCAAAAAACATGCAGTTTTATGGCTTTAACCAGTGGATTAAGACAGACATGAGTGGCAATGGATTCACAGACTATGTCATTCTGGACACAGACATAAAGACCTGCGAGCTTTACCGAACCTATGTTGTGGATATGGAGACAGATATGGTCAGATTCACAGGAAGAGCAATTCACTTTCCAAATGGTGTCTCCCCCAAATCAGACTCATACTGCTGGTTTGCAAATGGAAAAATCTGCACTGGAGGTGAGAAATAAGCTCTCTGTGTGTTTAGAGTTTCTATAGATAGATGTACAGTATGTTTGAGGTACACAAAGAAAGTCTATGTGCAAAAATGTAAGCGTATTCCTATAGTATGCTGTATGTAACAATAACAATATCTAAATGCTGGAAGTAGGGTCATATTGCCACAGCTTCTTACACTGGTACATTAAATAGTCAATTGTTTAATGTAAAAATAAAAAACTATAACCTAGAACCCTGTTGCCCAACATGTAGCCCAAGAACGGAATGTGAGCCACAAAAAGCCCTTTTCTAAAGTCTATTTTTCCTATATATGGGTTATTCAACAAACAATTGTTTGTAAAATAAATGCACTAATATGGTGGCTGGATAAAAAGTTTAGAGCAGCATACCCCTTTTGTTCATAAGATAGTACATTTTGTATAGAGATGTACACATCAGACCAAAAAGAGGGACAACTGAGGCTGCACAAGGGACAGAGAGATTTGTAGCCTTTAAAGAACCTGCAGACAGTAGTCTCAGTGCTTAGTCAGACCAGTGAAGAAATATTCTTCAGACTGGATTATTGTAGTTAAATGGCTCGGTTTATTTCTTTCATGCTTGCTGTGTTGTCTGTCTCTTTTCTCTTTGGATACAAGTCTTTTTTAAAGGAACTGTAGGGAGCACAAATGTGTAAGCTTGGGTTTCTAAATGAATGGAAATAGCAGTGATATCTACCAGTTTCATCCAATGTGCCTCTCATCTATGACCTATCCTTAAAGAGGAAGTAAACCCTGATGGGTTTACTTCCTCTTTGTTTCCCTGCAAAGGTAAAGCATAATGGACTACTATGCATCGCATAGTAGTCCATTATGTGTCACTTACCTAACACAGGAGCCAGCGAAGTCACTTCTGTCCCTTTGTGTACGGAGCCTCCATCTTCTTGGTGGGTCTCGCGGCTCCGGCGCTGTCATTCGACGGTGCCGCGATGACGTCACTTCCGCGCATGCGCACGGGAGCCGCCACTCGCGGCATATCGCCGTTGAGAGCTGCTTTCTCAGTGCGCCTGCGTGCCGCTGTCTACGGCGCATGCCCCAAAAGACAGCGGTGCCTGTCTTTTGGCAAATATCTTAACCCGTGTAGGTTTAAGAGATATTTCTTTGACCTGCAGGTAAGCCTTAATCTAATTGTAAGGGTTTACAACCACTTTAAAGGAGAAATATGGGATTAATAAAAAAAGAAACCTACATACATTAACCGCTTCCCGACCACCCACTGCATATATACGTCAGCAGAATGGCATGGCCAGGCAAAATCACGTACGCGTACGTGGCCCTTTAATTTCCAGGCCGTGGGTCATGCGTGCGCCGCCAGCGGCGCGCTCGTGACCCGGTCGGAGCTCCGTGACCCCGGCCGCGGGACCAGCGGACCCGATCGCCGCTGGCGTCTCGCGATCGGGTCACAGAGCTGAAGAACGGGGAGAGGTCTGTGTAAACAAACCTCTCCCCGCGCTTCCTACTCTGCCTGTCATTGATCGGCTGTTCCCTGTCATCGGGAAAGCCGATCAATGACGTCAGACGTCAGCCCCGCCCCTAATGTAAAAAAACACACACACGTCACAGCCTATAACCCCTCCCCTCCCCCTAGTGGTTAGCTATTTCACTGCATGTGTCATTTATACAGGAATCAATGCATTTAAATAGCATTGATTGGTGTATAAATGACAATGGTCCCAAAAATGTGTCAAAAATGTCCGATGTGTCCGCCATAATGTCGCAGTCACAATAAAAATCGCTGATCGACGCCATTACTAGTAAAAAAAAAAATATTAATAAAAATGCTATAAAACTATCCCCTATTTTGTAAACGCTATAACTTTTGCGCAAAACAATCAAAAATCGCTAATTGCGTTTTTTTTTTACCAAAAATATGTAGAAGAATACGTATCGGCCTAAACTGAGGAAAAAAAATATTTTTTTATATATTTTTGGGGATATGTATTATAGCAAAAAGTAAAAAATATTGCATTTTTTTCAAAATTGTCGCTCTATTTTTGTTTATAGCGCAAAAAATAAAAACTGCAGGGGCGATAAAATACCACCAAAAGAAAGCTCTATTTGTGGGAAAAAAAGGACGCCAATTTTGTTTGGGAGCCACGTCGTACGTCTGCGCAATTGTCAGTTAAAGCGACGCAGTGCCGAATCACAAAAAGGGGCCTGGTCCTTTGGCTGCAAATTGGTCCGGGGCTGAAGTGGTTAACAACCAGTAAATAACTAGTTGTTAAGGAGTGGGCTGGCAAGCTGGCTGCCGCATCCTTAACAACAGATGACTCATCAGCTGTCAGCGGGGTCCTGACAAGCTAAATGTAAACTGAACAATTGCTGACAATAAAAAATTGAGAACAAACCGTGTGCCCCCCCAATCCATAACAGGCCCTTCGGGTCTGGTCTGGATTTTAAGGGGAACCCCACACCAAAAAAAAAAAAAAAATGCATGTGTCCCCCAAAATTTATACCAGACCCCCCTCCTGAGCCAAACGAGGCCACATGCACTCAACATGGGGGGTGATTTGGGGTAGGGGGGCTCCCCCCAAAGCATCTTGTCCCTACTTTGATGAGGAAAACGGCCTCTTCCCCACAACCCTGGCCCGGTGGTTGTGGGGGTGTGGGAGGTGACTTATTGGAAGCCCCCTTTGACAAGGGGCCCTCCAGATCCATGCCCCCCCCCATGTGAATGGGGTAAATTGTATGTCTACTCATTCACCAAAAAAGTGTCAAAAAGTAAAAAAAATCCGCACACAGGTTTTGACAAGTCCTTTATTTAAAAAAATCAAAAACAATGTCTCCTGTGTGTAGATCCATTGTCAATGATGATGAATGCTGACCCAAGCTATTCACTGGTTGTTGAGGATGCAGACAGCCACACACCCCTTAATAAAAATGCTACCACTCCTAAACACTTTTTAAAATGCTCCAAAAACAAAACTGCAAAAACAGTGGCAAAATCTTCGACATTTTTGCATTTTTTATCCAGCAATTTTTTTTGAGCATCTAGTGTGCATGGAGCCTAATTTAAAAAAAAAAAAAATGTTAATCCATCTTTGTGTGTTTGTACATATACCCTCTACTACCTTCATGACTATTCTCAGCATTAAAACCTAATATATTTTATTTAAATGTACGGTATCTACGCATATATCTCAGAGAAGCCCTGGTTGTGCTCAAATGCTCATTGCAATTTCACATTTTACAAACAGATGCATTTGTATCCAGATAACACAGTTCATATTCCCCAGGGTCTGTCATTTTCTTTTATTATCTGCTCTCACCTGAAGCAGGCAATCATTTTAGGATGTATTATTGATGGTGTAGATTGCTACAATTGATTTCCTCAAAGTCAATTTAATGTCTGTGCATTCATTAGCTATGTGGCTTTGTGTGCATGTAACCTGGTGATATTAAAATGCAGCATTAGTAATTTGCCAGTATTTCATAAGAACTGCATGTCAGTTTGTCATGGTATTGTGATGTCAAAAATTTAACAGGCATGTGAAAGGTAAGAACTAGCAGGATAAGAGGTTACAATGAATTTGGTTTGTGGTACTAAAATATGTTAGCTATTTACAAAACGGGGCATACACATGAAAATCCGTTGGTCAATTGCAATTTAGTTCTTTTGCCCAGCTGTTACCAGTGTTACTGAACCCATTTGATTTGAATGGAATGGATTGTTTAGACAAGCCCTTGCATTGCACAATTGTGGTCAACAATTATGGTCAATTAAAAAATTGCAAAGAAATTATCAGATTGTGTGAGAGCATTAGTGTGACAACTATCCGTATGAAATTTAAAGAAAATGTGGCATAAATTAGTCATGATAATAGTTAATATTGCCCATTATTACAGTAAGAATGTAACATATATAGAAAAGGTTAATAGCCCTAGACATCAAACCTCATTTAATTCAAAGACCTCCAAAACTAGTAGAGGGGTACTAATCCTGGCCTACAGTTTAAGTCTTAACAGAAGAACAGAAGAGAGTGCACATCATTCCTGACCTCATAGCCGGTCCAATGCACTCCTGCAGAAAAGAGAAAAATCTACAGGCTTCCAACCTTTTATAGTCGGTCCACGTACACCTGCAGAAAAGACACTTTTAACTCCTGTTAGTGAAGAGAGCTGCTGGAATTGCTCTCTTCGGTGCTGCAAAAAGACTACCAGCCTTTAACTTCCCCTCACACCCAGTCCAACCCACGCCTGCAGAAAAAAGTCTACGGCCTCAAACCTCCCCTCACAGCAGGTCCAAAACATGCCTACAGAAAAGAAAAAAGACTACTGGCCTCCAACCTCCCCTCATAGCCTGTCCAACACATGCCTGCAAAGAGACACTTTTTGTGGCACTCCTGTTGGTGAATAGAGAGCTGGTGGTAGTGCTCTCTTGGGTGCTGATGGGATTCCTCCAATAGAATGATGACGTAGAAAAGGCTCCGGTGGTAATGGCTTGACACAGAGATCCTCTGATGCAGATCTGTTATAGTCGGTCCACGTACACCTGCAGAAAATACACTTTTAACTACTGTTAGTGAAGAGAGCTGCTGGAATTGATCTCTTCAGTGCTACAAAAAGACTACCAGCCTTTAACTTCCCCTCACACCCAGTCCAACCCACGCCTGCAGAAAAAAGTATACGGCCTCAAACCTCCCCTCACAGCAGGTCCAAAACATGCCTGCAGAAAAGAAAAAACGTTACCGGCCTCCAACCTCCCCTCATAGCCTGTCCAACGCATGCCTGCAAAAGAGACACTTTTTGTGGCACTCCTGTTGGTGAATAGAGAGCTGGTGGTAGTGCATGTAACCTGGGTCTCTTGGGTCTCTTGGGTGCTGATGGGATTCCTCCAATAGAATGATGACGTAGAAAAGGCTCCAGTGGTAATGGCTTGACACAGAGATCCTCTGATGCAGATCTGTTAGGCCGGCTTCACACTGGGGCGGTGCGGGCGGCGACGGTAAAGCAGTGCTATATTTAGCGCTGCTTCACCGTCGTTTTAGCCGCGGTATGGGGCCGCTAGCGGGGTGGTTTTAACCCCCGCTAGCGGACAAAAAAGGGTTAAAACCCCCCGCAAAGGACTGCTGCAGCGGCGCTTTGCCGGCAGTATCCCCTCGGTGTCCCATTGATTTCAATGGGTACGAGCGGTATAGGAGCGGTGAATACACAGCTCCTTCACCGCTCCAAATATGCTGCTAGCAGGACTTTTTTTACCGTGCTGCTAGCGCACTGCTCCAGTGTGAAAGCCCTCCGGATTTCACACTGGAGTGAAAGGACCGGCTTTTTTCAGGAGGTATACAGGCGCTATTTTTCGCGCTGTAGCTCCTGAAAAACGCCCCAGTGTGAAAGGGGCCTTAAAGAGAAGAGACAAAGGTAGAAATGTTTAAAAAGCCGGCTATTTAGGAATGTGTTGATTTTGAAGAACTCTAAGATGATATTACGATAAGCTGGTACACTGTTCCCGAAAAATCAGTCTATTAGAGGACAGGAGTAATCTCCTGGAGACATATTATCCTACTGGATTTGGCAACAGATGGAGGTTCAAATTCTTCTCGGTACATTTGTTTATAAATGCGCTACACATTATTCACTCACAAATCTGTAAGCTAGGAAACCTACCTTTTCTGTCTAATTTTTGTTTTTGTTTGTTTCTTTTTGCCTGGGATAACTGGGAGGGGGGGTGTTTCTGCAGGGGGAGCTGATGGCACCTTAGGTCTTTGTATTTCTTCTGATCTGCAGCTGATGAAGGAGAACCCGCAATCATTCCAAAACAATTGCTCCATATATCTCAATCCCTGCGTTTGCCATAACTTAAACCCTTCTAACTTCTGCAGCTCCTCACAATTTGCATTGTTCCAAATTGGGGTATAAGAAGTATAACCCGTAGTATTGGTAATATTTTTCATTTCATGCCAGACTTTAGTAAAATTTTTACCTGTCGTGAACTTTTTATCTATTTGTAGGGTTTTTGTCTCTAGTAGGGAGATCAATGTACTGTATATCCCCTATATAGTGGCAACAATAATCCCTGTATAGGATCCAACTCCACAGCCTCCGTCCAACCCCAAAATTGCTGTATTTGTGAGGCTAAGAAGTAATTTTTAGGTTGTGGAATAGCAAGTCCCCCTTCATCTTTAGCTAACATAAAACTTGTTAAATTTATGCGTTTTTTTTCTTCCATATAAGCTCACAGAAGAGAGATTCTACCTTCCTAAACCAGAGTGTTGTTATCCAAATAGACAGTTATGAAAAATATACAATAGCTGTGGGGCCCAAATCATTTTTATAAGATTGGCTCTGCCAATCACTGTTAATTTGGAGTTTACACCAACTCCGACACTTGTCCCTGAACCTGAGCAGTAATGTTTTGAGATTCAAATCAACATAGTTCCCCCATTCCGTGTTACCTCGATCCCAAGATATTTAACTTTATGTTTTATTTGTATTTGTATGGCGTCATATGGTAAGGAGATATTCACTTTGTGTAGCGGCATCAATATTGATTTCTCCCAATTAATATGAAACCCCGAGAACTGTCCAAATGCAAAGACGAGCTTCATAATTTCCTCTAGGGATTCTGTGGTATCACCCAAAAAATTAAGAGCGTCATCCACATATAAAGCTATTTTGTCCTCCCTTAACGCACATTGAAACCCCACTATCCTCTGCAACTGTCTTATGGCTGCGGCTAATGGTTCCACTGCCAAAGCAAACAGCAGTGGGGACAGAGAGCAGCCTTGTCTGATCCCCCTGGATAATGAGAAAACTGGTGACATAGTGTTGTTAATTCTCAGTCTCGCCTTTGGATCTTTATATAATAATTTTAGCCAATATAAAAAACCTGGTCCTATATTGGAGGCAATCAATACCGTCCACAGATATTCCCATTCCACCATATCAAAAGCCTTCTGTGCATCAAGGGACAGAATGGCATTAGTCCCCACATTATCCATTGGTAGCTGCAAGTTCAAAAAGAGTCTTTAAATATTTGTTGCTGCTGATCTAGATGGGATAAACCCCTGATTGATCCCTATGGATCAAAATATTAATATGTCTGGATAGCCTATTTGCCAATACCCTGGCTAAGATCTCAACATCGGATGTGAGAAGAGAAATTGGGTCTTTACCAGGTTTTAGGATTACTATTATTATTGTTTCCATCATTGATTTAGGGAGTTCCTATGTAATATAAGCTTCATTTAAAACTTCAAGCAATTCTGGCAACAAGGTCTGGCCATATATTTTATATATCTCCACAGGGAGTACATCCATCCCTGGGGCTTTATTATTTTGAATTTGCCTCACTGCCTTTTCCAACTCTACCAAAGTTATAGGACTATCCAGGGATTCACTTTCTATTGGTGTCAATTTAGGTATGGCTAGATTATCCAGAAATAGTTTACTTTGATTTATTTTATTTGAAATTTCAGAGCCGTATATAAAAATCCATAAATGTACTCTGGATACTCTCTGTGTCATATACCACTACACCTTTTATATCTACGATGGCAGCTATACCAGATGGGCCTTCTTGATTCCGTGCTATAATAGCCAGCATATGTCCCACCTGCTTCCCCATTTCATAGTGCTTTTGACTCTGTAGGAATCTGCTAGTCTCGGCCTTGACTATAGATACGTTTCTGTATAGCTTCTTGCTAAGCTAAACGTTTTTCTTCTGTGGGGTCTAATATAAACTCCTGTTGTATTTGCTTAACCCTTTGCATTACTTCTTCCACTCGTTGCCTTGTTGACTTTTTAATTTTAGGAATTTCTTTAATTATCACGCCTCGTAGATAGGCCTTAATGGCATCCCATACAACTACCATAGAGGTTGAGCACCTATTGTCTCTAAAAAATTCTTGGAGTAATAATTCTATTTGACTCCTCTCTGGAATCAGGATCAGCCACTGGGGGTTGACGAACAAGTTGTTCCCTCAACTCCAGAGATTTTTAAATGTAGTCTAGGTGTTGGTGGTGGGTACCTAGTTTTTGTATAGTTTTGTATACATTTTTGTGCAATAAATAATTTCTCCGGATATAAAGCAGCGTAGTCCGCCCGTGACTTCATTTTCAGGGGGTTTTTCTTCTTCCGCCTGTATTATTATTTTTACCTGATTTCTAAGTCACGGAGACCGCACCTTAACTGGTGAGCCTGCATTTCAGGGATGCTGTACCGGTTATGCACATCTATGGGATGGTGCAGCGTGTATATATAGTAGTGGGCTGATGGTCTCCTATTTCCGATTTAGCACCTTCACCTACATTTAATATATTTTTCTTTATACAACATCGAAGTATAGAGAGAAAAATACAAAACTCCAGTGCCAGGGACAATAAATAAAGCAGACACAGGGACTACTATTGTTGGCCTTTGTATAAAAATGCTGGTTGCCTGGGACTCATCCAGACCCATTGACCGTGATACTTTCTACAAGTCCGTGAGTCAAGAAGCCAGCAACAAGTATCTGCAGCGCTGTAGTGATGACCTTTCGTAGTGAGTGGGAGGGTCACAAAGGAAATTGCAAAGCTGTAACATGAAGTAGTGGTGACGCCTGATTGTGCATTGTGGCAAGGGTTGATAAACCATCAGACCAGTTAAGAAAAATTACAAAGAAATTTTAAAATAAAAACAGAGGTTTTGTTAGCTGGCAGTATTGGTGATAAAGTGTGTAACTTTTCAGCCTTGAGATCAGACAGGAGACCAGCCTGACATTCACTGATATCTTTGCGAAAACAAACGACTAATGTAGTAGAAATATTTATGTATGGTTTTGCTATCATTGTTTTATAGAGATTCATACTGTCCCTTTAATTGATATACAGTATCTCACAAAAGTGAGTACACACTTCACATTTTTGTAAATATTTTATTATATCTTTTAATGTGACAATCCTGAAGAAATTACACTTTGCTACAATGTAAAGTAGTGCGTGTACAGCTTGCATACCAGTGTAAATTTGTTGTCCCCTCAAAATAACTCAACACACAGCTATTCATTTCTAAACTGCTGGCAACAAAAGTGAGTACACCTCTAAGTGAAAATGTCCAAATTGGGCCCAAAGTGTCAATATTTTATGTGGCCACCATTATTTTCCAGCACTGCCTTAACCCTCTTGGGCATGGAGTTCACCAAAGCTTCACAGGTTGCTACTGTAGTCCTCTTCCATGACCTCCATGGTGACATCACGAAGCTGGTGGAGGTTAGAGACCTTGCTCTCCTCCACCTTTGATTTGAGGATGCCCCACCGATGCTCAATAGGGTTTAGTTCTGCAGACATGCTTGGCCAGTCTTTACCCTCAGCTTCTTTAGCAAGGCAGTGGTCCTCTTTGAGGTGTGTTTGGGGTCGTTATGTTGGAATACTGCCTTGCGGCCCAGTCTCTGAAGGGAGGGGATCATGCTCTGCTTCAGTTTGTCACAGTACATGTTGACATTCATAGTTCCCTCAATGAACTGTAGCTCCCCAGTGCTGGCAGCACTCATGCAGCCCCAGACCATGACACTGTGAAAAGTGTAATTTCTTCAGTGTTGTTACATGAAAAGATATAAGAAAATATTTACAAAAATGTGAGGGGTGTACTTACTTTTGTACTTTTGTGAGATGCTTTAAGTCCTCCATATGCATAAATATTAATCAATTTTTTTCCAGTAGGCAACTGCTGCCCTCTCATCAGGGGCCATTGTAGATGCCAAAGCATGCACCATATAGCATAGGTACATGATTGCACATCACGGAGACACCAGCTAAACACCCATTGCATAAAATGATGAAATAGATACTTGCCCATCTATTTCAGCATGGTTTGGTTCCAGAGTCACATGAGGCACTTATACTTCAATTACCCATAGTGTCTTCCTGGTCTGGTCTGTAAAAGAAACTTGAGGGGGCCTCTCCAGTATGCTGGAAATGCAGAGGGTTTGTATTGAAACCTGACCAGTTTTGCTGGTCATGGCAGTGTACATTCCAATTGCGAACATTCCACTTCACTCCCAATATTATACATGTGCTCAAACTGGCTGCCATTGGCACCAAAACGGCATGACGTAACCACGATCCATGTAGCGTGACGGCATGCACGAAAAAACAAATGGTGGCTATACTATTTTTTAATACCATACCAATGAGACCATTATACTGGAATTCTAGGCAATATCTCACAGGAAGTGCACCAAATTCCTAATAAAATAATAGAATAATGAGAAACTTCCATAAATAAAATCACTATGGCCTAATATAAATTACTGTATTTAATGCATAAATACAAATAATCATGACTTATGCTGAGTAGGCCTACAGTAACAAAAGCATTAATAACTATTAAGGAAACAACTCACACAAGAGAGGGATCAAATGGAATATAAATGTTCAGACAATCATATCAATAAATTGTTGTTATTATTTCAAAAACTGCATAAACAATAAACTGGCATTTAAACCTGGGGGATTTGTAGCCCCCAACTCCCAAATCGATTTTGTTTTTCTTTGAACTATGGCTTGAGCAAAGTTACCCCCTCTGGAGGTTGTGACCTACTATCCCTATTATGAGTTAACTGGTGCCTTGAGATGATATGTGGAAATTTCATATAAATGATCCTGTAACCTTCTGCAAACCCTATGGATTGTCTTACCTACGTATACAGTATAATATGCACCACATATACAGGTTAAAACATAAATGGCACCAGATGTGTTACAGTTACAATTTGTACATCCAATTAGCTAAAGTAAGGGAGTCCCCTTCAATTATGTGTCAGTAAAACTGTACGGTATATTTGCAATATAATATATAATATATCCAGATGAATTATACTTTTTTTTTCAGGATAAACTGGGCTTTCATTAGGCGGCAAATGTTGAAGGTTATCTCCAGATTTTTTTATTTGTTAAGAAAGGAAAACTAGCCCAAAGTAGTAAAAACAAAAGTTTTCCTAAACTTTAGCTGTATATTTCTAACCATTACCATGACCCACCACCAAGTAACAGCCCAAAATAAATTCTTCTTCTGACATGCATGGCGATACCACAAAAACATTTTTTTTACCCTAAACTGACACTATCACTAACCTAGATCAAGGCCTAATCTTATCTTCATGGTATACAGTGTGTGTGTATATATATAATTTTTTCACTCTTTTAGCCTAGGTTCACACTGTAGCGAGCCCTGTGTGGTATGTTTGCATAAGCACAGCAGCCTATTCATTTGATTAGGCTTCTGTATCTGTGGGACCCTTTCTTTTTAAAACGTGGCCGCATGGAACTGCATGGTGCCATAACACCAATGCGATTTCACGCACCTGAAAATGCACTGTGTTTTCCAATGCCTGGAGATGTTATTGGGAATTAATGGCCCCCCTGCACATCTGCAAAAGAGCAGCATGTTTTGCCTGCAGGTTGGGGAATGTGTGCAATTTACATACATTCCTGGACCAGCCACAATGTGAACCTAGGCTTACAGAGAAACTACAGTCTGCTCACATAATTTGTAATAAAAACATCTTTGCCATTCTCAAGCTTCCCTCCAACCACTTTGCATATTGTTTTATATATACTGTGATTCTGTACTCGCCAAATATGCTGCAGAAATCTCCCTCCACTAAGTCTGGCTGCAGCCACTTTAACTGTGGGCAGCTGAAGCTGCTGTCTGTTCAGTTCATGGATTTACATGGAGACACACCTCCAGCTCTGCAGCCTGTAGCTTTCATTGGCCCTCATATGACTCACCCCCCTCCCTTCCTGGTAAACTCTCACGATAGTTAGAGAGAGAGAGAGCTGTACATGATGTCATAAGCCTAGGCTAACGACCAGACAAGAAACAGGAAGTGGGCTGTATAAGGTATTTACTGGCAGAAAAAAATGCTTTACTTTCCAAAGTTAAAACAACAAGGGCAGAGGATTTAATAGATGGAAAGTTGAAAAAATGTCTGAAGGTGCACTTTAGGCCCCTTTCACACTACCACGACTTCAAAATCGTGCGATTTTACCGTGATTTTGCGTCCACGATTTTGATGCGATTTGCCGCGATTTCAGGGAGACTTGATGTCTATGGACCTCAACTCTCATCAAAGTCAGACCAAAGTAGTACAGAAACGACTTTAAAGTCGGTGCGACTTGAAGTCACACAGATATGAATGGTACTCATTGGAAATCATAGGGGACGACTTGTCATGCGACTTTGCAGTCCCAAGTCGCAGGACAAGTCGCACAAGCGTGAAAGGGGCCTAAAAGAGCCTCCACAAAGATACAATGCATCATTTTCTCATCACACACATTCTGAAGGGAAAGAGACACAGGGGAGGCTACTCAAACAAGTGATCACATGAACAACTTTATTCAGCCAGAACTGACTCTCTGTAAAGTCTCCGCCTGAAGCCACACTTTTCTGGGAGAGTAGTGGCTTCTGGTGGGGGCTTCCAGTGAGTCAGTCTTAGCTGAATGGATTTTCATGCAGAGTGACGTGATCAGTGTGTGGCATTCCTTTGGATGCTTGTTGCAGCACATTGAGTAGGGAAGAACTCCCCATGTTAGCACCTGCTTCACCATTATTGAAGCTATAGAGAGTCTTGTGACCTTTTTTTTTGGTTTGGCTGATTCATGTATTTTTAGTAATCGGAAGAGGTCAGACATGACAAAGTAAAGGAAAACATACAAGCTTGCTGTAAATATCTTCAACTTGGCTTTATTCCTCCCATCGTGTTGCCCTTGATACAAGGGGCCATGAATGCCCAATAGTAAATATAAACCTGGGAGATATATGGCTTCTTCTTTCATTATCTTATACATATCTTTCCAGTCTGAGCCTGCAATAAGCCTAAAAGGGTAATTAACATTTTCTAAAATGACTTCTTTGTTTTCCTTAGGTATTGATCCTGCCTTTGCTTTAATGGTCTTTCTGTGCATACTCGTTGCCATCATCTCTATAAATGGACTTACTTATGTTATAAGGTATTATTTTTAGATATCTAATATACCTGTACCTGTCTGAATTACAAATTAGGCAGTAAAATACCCATGGCTTTTAAACAATAGAGGCAGCCATTTTGTGGGAGGAACCAATAATTTATAGAATGGAAACTATTAATTACCTAATGTTTGATGTGGCAAGAGATACCTATTTCCCAGTGGGCTCATGGGCTACATATTGATTCAGCTAACAATGTATTTTATATATTGAATACAGATATTCTAGCCAGTTGTGTGATGAAAATATATAACCCAAAGTTCTTTGTCCTTGTGATT
Organism: Lithobates sylvaticus; assembly: GCA_028564925.1. Lineage (NCBI taxonomy): Eukaryota > Metazoa > Chordata > Amphibia > Anura > Ranidae > Lithobates > Lithobates sylvaticus. The sequence goes on from CM053033.1 coordinate 53,959,555, forward strand.
TCAGGCGTCGTATTAATAAAATTAAACTTGTTAGAGGGCCTAACAAAATTCTTCTGACTCTGAATGATGTCACATTTATTAATCCTCAAATCAGCATCAAGGTAAGATTAATATGATCTCTTTGCAAGTGCCACTTGTTCAATAATGAAATCATGGCTGATAATTGGATGACTTTTTCCCTAGACACACATTCAAGGTGTGTTCAATTAGAAATACTGTCTGAAAATAATATTTTCCTATCAAAGTAACAGTAGCCTTAAAGATTTTATTTATTTTTCCTTCACACCTCTGGAGCCCTTTGGATCCTACGTCCAGGCTTTAGAGGTGCTTGTTGTTTTATCTATTTTCAAAAAAACTTCCAAATCTTGTGATAATTTTTACACAGTGGTTTTTGTAGAGTTTAGGATCAGAATCAATGTGCCTTTGGTCATTAAATCTCAGAATTTCTTGTCATGGCTACAGGAATGTCTTGGAAACCCTATGGATTCTATTGTGTACTTTCCTAATTTTATTGGATAGTTTGCATTTTTTGCAATCAATGAACAGGTTCATGATATATGCATTGATGCTTTCATTAAGTTGAGTATTTATTTGTATTACACTGTATAGTTTTCTTTGCAGAAAATGAGCAATGATGGTAGTCGCACCAGTGACAGCGCACAGGTGATGTCAGACACCAGGAGTAGGAAGTCACTCACGAGGTCTGGTTCTATTAAGAGTCTCACCCCAGCTACTTATGAGAACTCCAATGTAGCAATCTATGAGGTAGGTAATATTCCAAAATACAATTACCTAAATAAAGCATGGATTATCTGGTTTCCTAAGTAGATTAATCGCTTCTTCATTACAAAGGCTTGCAGAGTCATTAACCTGTTACTTGAGACCTTAGATTAAGCAGGTTTATATAATAGATACATACACTGGTCCCATTAAAATCTTTTGTTCCACATACCTTAGCAATGGTGGAACTTCCAGTTATTTGTACTAAACTGTAAAGCAGTCCATGGTGGATCACTTTTGCAGGTATTCAGAAGGTGATACTGCCGCCTCAAGTCTGTTTTCTTGTCTGTTTTCTTTTTTAACTGTCGAACTGGGAAGTTGCATTGTGGGACTTCTCTGCAACCATGGACCAAGAGTTTGGCTCGTGGTTGCAGCATGGTCCCATTCACTTCCATAGGAGAGTTTTACAGACAGTGCCGCCTGTCAAACTCTGTGTTAAAATTGCCACACCATGATGCTAAGCATCGTGTTTGTGGCAATGTGTACAGTGGCACCATGTCTCCTTGTAGGTGGGCAGTTGGGGAAGGGAGGCAATAAAAACACAGATCAACTGCCTGTTTTTACCATCTCCTGGCTGCCCGTATGAAAGGACGGGAAAAGTCCGATCGGATTAAGTTGTCGGAAAATCCGATCGTGTGTGGGCTCTAGTGGACTTTTTCCATCGGAAACTCCGACGGAAAAAATTTGAGAGCAGGACCTTAAATTTTCCGACAACAAAATCCGATCTGACTTTTTCCAATCGTGTGTATAGAATTCTGACTCACAAAGTGCCACGCATGCTCAGAATAAATTTGGGGACGAAAGCTATTGGCTACTGGCCTCTACGTAGTCCCGTTTTACGTTTTGTACATCACCTCGTTCGGAACGATCGGATTTTACGACAACTTTGTCCGACCGTGTGTATGCAACACAAGTTTCAGCTAAAATCCGTCGCAAAAATCAGACAGATTTTGTGATCGGAATGTCCGACCGTGTGTACAAGGCAGAATTCAGATGCCACCTTGTGCTGAATCTTTTGAGACCATTAAAAATCTAAGAAGCTTAGCATTAATTAAGGGAGAGGGAGTACAGCAGGAAATATTTTCCTTTAGCGCAAATAATTTAGAGTAAAAAATTGTATTTTTACTTAAACTCAACTGAATTTGAGTTTAGCTTTAATATACTGTATCTAGTATCCAGAAGACAGCTCTACAAGTAATTAGTGTTACATAATTTATTTTTTTTATTTCAAGGGTGACTGGGTATGGATGAAAAAGTTCCCATCTGGGGATTTTGGAGACCTGAAGCCAGGAACAAGTGATGTTTTTGAAATGGTGAGAAAAGTCCTGGTCAAAGCCTATTTATAGATGTTGTATTACAGTGCCCTGGACTCATACTACTGCTTGGTTTGTTTTTGTGGATAGATGAAAGACATGCGTCATGAAAATCTCAACCCATTCCTTGGGTTTTTCCATGACTGTGGAGTCTTTGCCATTGTCACAGAATTTTGTTCCAGGGGCAGCTTAGAGGATCTCCTCCGAAATGAAGATGTCAAACTTGACTGGATGTTTAAATCTTCTCTCCTGTTAGATCTTATTAAGGTAAGTGAGCCAATAATATCTTCTTTCTTAAAGGATGCTTCCCACCCAAACCTAACATGATTTGGTTTGTGGATAAGTAGCAGTAGTAGTAATAGTAGTAGTAGTAAGGTGTAATAATGTGGTAATAACAGTAGTAAGATTTAGAAATAATAGATGGTGGTAGTAGTAGTAGTAAGATGTAGTAATCTGTATATAAAATTATACAGAGTTTTGCAGATCTATTGTAGTTTAAATTGCCTTACGTTTATTGCTCACCTTGATTTTACCCAACTGAATTTGGTGGGGTTTTTTTGATTCAAGAAAATCTCTTTTTAACCACTCTCCGACTGCCTCAAATACATATATACGGTGGCAAAATGGCACCGCTGCGCAAACCGCAGTATATGTACCTTGGTTCCTTTAAAGAGGAAGTAAAGCCTCCTTTAAAAAAAAAAAAAAAAACGGAACCTGCAAGGCTAAGGCATAATGAGCTAGTATGCATAGCATACTAGCTCATTATGAATAACTTACCTGAGAACGAAGCCCCGAAGCGACCCTCGTCCATGACCTCCGCCGCCACCATCAATCCCGGAGTGACTTCCGGGTCTCGCTGCTCCAGCGCTGTCATTCGCTGGAGCAGCGATGACGTCACTCCCGCGCATGCGCACGAGAGTGGCATATCGCCGTGATCTCGGCATGCTCAGTGTGCCGGCGCGCCGCTGTCTACGGCACATGCGCCGTAGACAGCGATGCCTGTTTTGTTCTAAATATCTCCTAAACCATGTAGGTTTAGGAGATATTTATTGGACCTACAGGTAAGCCTTAATCTAGGCTTACCTGTAGGCCAAAGTGGTTTGTAAGGGTTTACAACCACTTTAAGAGCCATAGCATGATCGCCACCAGCCACCCGAGAGCGAGAAACACACAAATCCCTGTTCTGTCAGAGGACAGGAGACAGATCGTGTGTTCCTACTAAGTAGGAACAATGATCTGTCTCCTCCACCAGTCAGTCACATCCCCATACAGTTAGAATCGCTCACAAGGGAACACATTTAACCCCTTGTGTTAACCCCTTTCCTGCCAGTGACATTGACCAGTGTCCTCCGCAATGACGCAGTACTGCTAAAAATTGCAGATCACTGCCATTACTAGTAAGAAAAAAAAAATATTAAAAATGTCATAAAAATGCCATAGATCTTTCCCATAGTTTGTAGACACTATAACTTTTGCACAAACCAATCAATATAAGCTTATTGGGATTTTTTTACCCAAAAAAAGTAGAAGAGTATATATTGGCCTAAACTGATGAAGAAATTCGTTTTTTAAATTTTTTTTTTGGGGATATTCATTATAGCAAAAAGTAAAAAAAAATTGTGTTTTTTTTTTCAAAATTGACGGTCTTTTTTTGTTTATAGTGCAAAAAAATAAAAACCGCAGAGGTGATCAAATACCATCAAAAGAAAGCTCTATTTGTAGGAAAAAAAGGACGTCAATTTTGTTTGGGTACAGCGTCGCACAAGTCAGTTAAAGAGACGAAGTGCCGAATCACAAAAAATGGCCCGGTCAGGTAGGGGGTACTTTTTTTGGGGGCTGAAGTGGTTAAATTAATGTCCACTGAGTAGAGACAACCACAATAACTTCAGACTTTACCATCAGTGTTTATAGACCTCATAGCCTCAAGAAGGCAGAATGGACCTGTGTTTGTGTTGCTTGCATTTCCCACTTTCATTTCTTTTATTAAGGCAGCACAATGTTAAAGTATTGGATTGGTTGCTGAAAAAAAGTTTTTTTCCCTGATGCAGGACAAGTGTTCTTCTTTAACAGCCGAGAACTGTCAATGTCATGTTTATCGAGCAGAAGTCTGAAACAGTCTCTCAATACTTTACAGATATTATAATCACTGGTATCATTTAAAGAGGAAGTAAACCCTCTTTTACAACTTTAGCTTACAGGTAAGCCTATATTAAGGCTTACCTGTAGCTAACAAGGATATCTTCTAAACCTGCACGGTTTAGGAGATATACCTGTATTTGCATGTGCCGACGTCATGCGGCACATGCGCACTTGTGACAACTGAAGCAACGGCGCTATATGCCGATGCTTCAGTTGTACTATGCCGCTCTCGTGCACATGCGCATGATGGCATCGCGGCTCTGGCAAATCACAGCGCCGGAGCAGCGATACCCGGAAGTCACTCCGGGAGAACATGTCGGCGGTTGGAGGGGGAGAAGAGGACCGATGCCGGGGCTTCGATCTCAGGTAAGTGATACATAATTAGCTAGTATGCTATGCATACTAGCTAATTATGCCTTTGTCTTGCAGGTTTTTTTTTTTTCCGTTTTATTTAAGAGGGTTTACTTCCTCTTTAAATAACCTTTCAAGAGTTTATGGGAAAAGTAAACAAAAAATAAATGCATCTTTGATTTGAAATTTCCATGCCATATAATTGCTTTTATCTTTGACCTGAGCCTCTCAAATTGTTTAAAAGTGATTTAAAAAAGGCAATGGAAAATTATTGTTAATTGTTAGATTTGATCAGATTATCAAAGGGGTTGTTTTATCAAAATAAAAGGACAGTATTAGACAGTTAACAAAATCAGTTCAATAGCAAGTCAATATTTCTTAGTGCTGAGATAATTTCCTGATGCTAACATAACAGCATACATGTGATATAGCTCCACCCTAGATCCACCTACAGGACTTGTTTAAATCTATAATAGGAAAGCTAGAGCAACCTCCTCATTCTCCTCTATGTCCTTTGAGGCTTGGCCTAGTTCCGCAAGGGTTTAAATTTCAGCCATTTCAGTCTTTACCAGGGAAAATAGGCATGTGAGCTGCCAGGGGAGGTTGGTCCTGAGACTTTACCCTGAAGAGGAATAACGTTCTCCAGTGGGTTTTTATTCTGGTCCCCTTGCCAAGACTCTGTTTGCATCATCAGAAAGCAGTCCTCAGTGGGACATCACTCAAAAGGCAGTGTCAATTACTTCAGGCGATAACTTCAAGGGCAGAGTATCAGTTCTGCAAGCACTTGTGGCTACAGAGTCCTGCATCTTATTCCTTTCGGACAAGTTGGGGGCTTATGCATACTCAACACACAGCACAGTCACGTATAGGATGGATGAGCAGCCACAGTGTCTGGATCACTGTGTGGCCAGCTGACAGGTGAAGAGCTGGGCTGGATGCCAGAAATCTCTGCTGTTCCTGCTTGGCTCACTCAATGGAAATGACAATGGTCGCCTGTAAAAGTGGGTTTGCAGGATGAGTGTCAAGGAGTCCTCCTCTTTTTCAGCCCATACATACTATATATACATATGAGTGAACTGTCTTACCTGCCAGAACATTTATAATTCTGTTTAGCCAGTTTTCTAAGTTAAACACCACTGCCAGGTAATTTAGCCAGGTTTCTGAACTGCAGTCAAACAGTATATAATTTATAGGAGTCTGTAGGGATTAAAGCCAAACTACAGGCAAATAAAAAGTAATTCCTTGCAGTGAGGCTGTTCCCCCATTGCAAGAGGTAATTGTTTATACCTAGGGAAACAAGAAAAAGGAAAATACCTACCTGATCCTCAGCTCCTCTTTGCAGCTAGGTCAGTCCCCGCTGATTCTGCACCCCTGTGCTCTCATCTTCTAGGGTCCTGATGTTATCAAGATCAGAGCCAGTTCTATAGCTATGCTCTGGACTTGAGGACACTAATGGACAGTCCACCGTCGGGTCATGGGAGGGTACCATCTGCAGTAGAGCCCAGGGTCGTATAAGTAAAACTGTTCCTTCTCTGCCCTGGAGAGCTATTAAGGCAGTATTAAACCCAAAAGCAAACAGTTATTATATTGCAGCTTACCAGTTCTTAGATGTGATAGCTGCATTTGTTTCCTTTTATAGGTTTTTTTTCTTCTATTTTCATCTAGTGAACCAGCCAGCAAGTCTGTTGTTTTTCAAAAGCACAAGATCCTTCAAGCAAATTAAGAGACTCTCTTGTGCCCCCTAGGTCACCAAACCCCCCTAGGTCACCAAACCTTGTCTCCCCATTGGAAGGTTTCCCCTCTATTCCTGTTCTAGTTACAACCCAAGGTTCAGGATTGTCTTTTACTTTCAATGATAATGGTAAACAGGACAAATAGAGAGGTGAATCTTCCTAAAGTGGCACAGACAGCAATAAAACCTGACAGGTGTTTTCTAACATTTCCTCAAAGTTACAGCTATCCTGGGGCTGAACAGGAGAAAATAAAGCCATGTATAGCTTCTTAAAACACATAGAAAAGATAAAAGGACTGTGGGGAGGAGAACTTGTTCAATGCAGATTGACTTAGCCCCCGCACACACGGTCGGAAATTCCGATGGAAAATGTCCGATCGGACCATGTTGTCGGAAAATCCGCCCGTGTGTGGGCTCCATCAGACTTTTTCCGTTGGAAATTTCCGACGGAAAAAATTTGAGATCCTTCTCTCAAATTTTCCGACAACACAATCCGATCGGACTTTTTCCGATCGTATGTAAAGAATCCCGACGGACAAAGTGCCACGCATGCTCAGATCAAATTATGAGACCAAAGCTATTGGCTACTAGCCTCTACGTAGTTCCGTCGTATGCAACGAACGTCACCACGTTCAGAATGATCGGATTTTCCAACAACTTTGTCCGACCGTGTGTATGCAACACCAGTGTCGGACAAAATCCGTCGGAAAAAATCTGACGGATTTTGTGGTCAGAATTTCCGACCGTGTGTACGGGGGCTTACTGGTGTTTTCTACAAGCAAAACTATCAGATGCTGAAAAATACATGTATATAAGTTTTTAACCAAAGAAGGTATTTTTGGCCCTCCCCATTCCAAAACCTGCATAATTATATGCATGTATCTAGCGCAACTTAAAGCGGTAGTAAACTCTTTTATTTATATATTTTGTGTACTTAAAAGTATATATTTACTATGTGATTGAATATTTATTTTAACATATGTGTTCTGCACAGGGCATGAAGTATTTACATCACAGAAAGTTTATTCATGGTCGACTCAAATCCGGCAACTGTGTAGTAGATGGACGCTTTGTGTTAAAAGTGACAGATTATGGGTACAATGAAATCTTACAGACTCAAAGGATTGCACATGAAGAACCTTCTGCACTTGGTAAATTGAACCAATATATTGTGCTAAGATGCAAAAATGTCAACAGTTATTTTTGTGTCATCAAATAAATTGTGTAGCGCTAAATGAGACCCAAAGCAAGGGTCATAATGAAAAAAAAAATCACAAGGTTACAGGATTTGTCTTATGTTCACAGGTCACTTCGATTTATTTAATTGTGATTTGGTTTTTCCATTATGACCCTTGCTTTGGGTCTCATTTAGCACTACACTATTTGTTTGATATTATTGTTTGGACTTACCGTAGTTTGTTTGTGTGTTAGCAGCTTTCCATATTTGCACTATTTTTCTAAATAGAATAATTTAATTAAAATTTTTTGGGTTTAGCGCGGTAATTTCCCTTTATTTACATTTTTGTGTCATCGTCGTCTTTTTTTATGCACATTTTAAATCTGATTTCAAAAAGGGGAAGAGACAGCTAAAATTGTGCAAGATAATATGCAAATATTTGAAGATCTCCACTCAGATTGTAAAGTAAAATTCTGATGGGAATAATTGAGCAGTCTACATCTAAATTGAGGATTAGGGCTGAAGTTAGGCCTAGAGTTAAAGAGGTATTAAAGTGATTGTAAAGTCTAGGTTTTTTTTTTTTCTATTAAAATAACAAACATGTTATACTTACCTGCTCTGTTGCAGTGGGTTTGCACAGAGCAGCCCAGATAATCCTCTTCTCGGTCCCTCTTCGGTGCTCCTGGCCCCTCCCTCCTGTTGAGTGCCCCCACAGCAAGCAGCTAGCTATGGGGCACCCGAGCTGAATCACAGCTCCCTGTGTCCATTCAGACATGGAGCTGCAGTCTGGCCCCGCCCCATCTCTCTCCTGATTAGCTAGCTGACTTTGATTGACAGCACCGTCTCAGCCAATTAGGAGGGAGAGTCTCGGATGACCAAGACACTCGTGGACATCGCTGGACAGGGATGGGGCTCTGGTAAGTATTAGGGGGGCTGGGGCGGCTGCTGCACACAGAAGGCTTTTTATCTTAATGCACATAATGCATTAAGATAAAAAACCTTCTACCTTTACAACCCCTTTAAACAAAAAAATAAAAATGTAATATATTGCTTTTCCTCTTTAATTTCACTTGTTAATCCTGCCAGTAAAGGTCCATTCACACCAGATGCAGTGAGATTCCTTTGTGAATACATTCCCACTGCACAGACAGCCCAGAATCAATGTTAGCTAGTTAACAAGCATTGTTCACACCGTTACATTGTGTTGCAGTGCCATGAAAAAAAATTGGGCATGCTGCATTTGTTTTTCAACTCAAACATGCATAAACACATATAAAGGCATGTAAACACAATGCACATAAATGCAATTATGGAAACTTCCTATACTGCAGATCATTGAGCCTTATCTTTTGCCATTCGGAGACCAGAGTGAGCACACCTGCCTTTCTGGGTGTGCATCTATCTGACCCAAGGTTGTGACCTGGGCCAAAGATTGGGGTTCTGTGAAAGTCGATCAGAGTGCGCAGAGGCTTTGACTGAGCTATTGGCGGGGAACACAGACCTTTGCTGCAGAGAGACTGGAGCACTGTATAACTTTGGACTGAGAACCAGAGCCATTACAGACAGATCCAAAGAACATTTGAACATCAGGACCATTGATGCCATACCACTGGGACTGGTGAGAGAGCACTGCTACCACAGACCTTGTTTTTGCTGGTGGGAAATCAGCATATAGAGACTGGACATTTGACTAACAGCTTTTACCACTGCATGCAGACTTTACCGGGACTGTATTCATGTGCACCCCCATAAAGATTGGGCCCCAAAGTTAGCTAGCTGAAGAATTAGGGCAATTGACTTTCTCGTTAGATAGCTGCTCTATTAGAACTTAATTTGCTGCCACAAGTAAGGGGAGATTTCTACAGTAAGCCCTGGGTCTCAGCATAGTTAAAGTGCAATTTAACAGCAATGTATACTGGTTACAGGAATGTTATAATAGCATCGTTCACCACCATAGGTATTGTCATTCATGCCATTGCTCTGTGCGAGTGTAGGTTACCAGCCTGCTACTATTAAGTTAATATTCATATTGTCTAGCGAATTGTGATTACCTGTGTTCTCTGTTTACTCATTTATGACACTGTTGTCATTTACCTCAATCCATAACATTATACTAAATTCTGCCTTCACTAATCAGTTTGGTATCTACTACCTGGTATTGTAAAGAGGAAATACTAATACACAAACCACAAGAGTAAAAGATAATATAAGCCTAACAAAGTAGCTGCCAACATAAAGGTGTTCTCACACTAAACATCAATAGTAATAATAGTAATAAAAGTAATGTGGTGCTTACTAATAATCAGTGAATAATAGTCAATGAAATGCTTAATTCTCCAGGTGCGAAAGTGCAAGGAAATATATATATAATAATAATATTTACGTGCAAAATAACAAAAAAAAGTTCAAATCATATAATAAATCGATTAACATATATCCTATAATAATGCAAGAAATCCTAGTAGAAAATGTAAATTTGTGACAAATCTCATGTGAATTGTTGCAAACAACCAATGAACCTACACAGTTTATATATTTAAAAAATAAAATATATATAAATTGCTGTGGATTTACTATTCGTGTGGATTTTCTTTGCACGCTTATGGGACTTATCTACTTCACTATTTAAAGACATCGTTTGATGATTATCTGCACTTGCTATTTGCAAGTTTTTGCACATTGGATTTTTTAAGACTTTGGCAGCAATTTATATATATTTTATTTTTTAAATATATAAACTGTGTACTTCCTGGTACTAAGTTATAGTTTTGTGCAGAGTATCTAAGTTTGTGCTCTCAACAGTATTGCAAGTTCTCTCTGGTTAACCTGGTGTGTCAGAACAGAGAACCCAAAATTATAAAGTGGCTCCTCCAGGGGTAGCGCTACATTTCAGGTGTGAATAGGTTTAAGTCGGTTATTTTTTTAATTCTTTTAATAGAAAAGCTGTCCATAAAAATTGGCAGTTATGGAGTTGAGACAAACCATTAAAGGATATTTACAATGATCAGCTTTTATTCACTTATGCAAAACCTTTATCCTAAAAGGGAAAAAAACAGTTTGCTGTAACCGCTAGTGCATTTTAACATTACCCTCTACCAGACTGGCCAATCTGCTGTTCATGGGTGTCTTCGTTGCTCCTCCACTGTAAGGCTACTGCAGGGGAAACTGGCAGGATCACCAGGCAAAAATAAAGGATAAAAGCCATTAACCACTTTCCTGGGACCCGCCCCTCTATCTGCATCTGATCTCACACCTGACCTGGCTTCCTGACCACTCTGCTGGTTGATCTGTAGTCTTTCCTGGGACCCGCCCCTGTATCTGCATCTGATCTCACACCTGACCTGGCTTCCTGACCACTCTGCATACCTGATCTCCGTTGCCGACTAAGCCTGGACTCTGACCATCCATTGTCTGCCGATTCTGTCTGATCTGATCCGCTGTGTATGACCTGGCTTGTCTGACCTTGTTCCTGCCCGCTGTGTGCACCTGCATCCTGCTGACCTGCATCCTGCGCACCTGCATCCTGCTGACCGGCATCCTGCCGACCTGCATCCTGCTGACCTGCATCCTGCTGACCGGCATCCTGCACACCTGCATCCTGCCGACTTGCATCCTGCACACCTGCATCCTGCCGACCTGCATCCTGTGCACCTGCATCCTGCACACCTGCATCCTGCCGACCTGCATCCTGTGCACCTGCATCCTGCCGACCTGCATCCTGCTGACCTGCATCCTACGCACCTGCATCCTGCTGACCAGCATCCTGCGCACCTGCATCCTGCTGACCTGCATCCTGCGCACCTGCATCCAGCCGACCTGCGTTCCTCAGCACTCCCCAGTGGTCACCATCTCCAGCTTCAGAGAACTCTGCAGGCACTCCTACCTCACTGTGCTCCTACGGTCACTGTCCCCAACTCCAGTGTCCCAGGAACCAGGGCTGTACGAGAGGTCTCCCTCTGCACGTCAGGCTCACCCACAAGGTACGTGTCAGTATCAACCAGCCATGCCTGAGCCTGCAAGAGGGACCTCCGTTACTGAGGAGGTCTGCCAACTCCTCTCAGCCCTCACTCACGAGGTGAAGTGTCTCCAGGACAGTTATGAACGCCTAACAGCACATATGCAGGACCAGGCAAACTTCCCTCTCAGTGGAAGGTCATCAGAAGCTACCTCCGCACTCCCAGCAATGATGTTGCCTCCCGAGCCAAGGGTCCCAATTCCGGAGAAATTCTCTGGGGATCGAAACAAGTTCAGGACTTTCCGCAATGCATGCGAGTTATACTTCTCCCTACTACCCTTAACCTTTTCACAGGAGACCACCAAAGTGGGGTTTGTTGTTTCGCTTCTGTTAGGACAACCACAAGCTTGGGCCCACCATTTGCTGGAAGAACGCCATGCTTCTCTGGACTCCTTGTCATCCTTCTTCAGCGCTATGTCGCTCCTTTACGATGACCCCCAACGGACTACTACTGCCGAAGCTGCCCTTAGCACGCTCAAACAAGGCCGCAGAGCGGTGGAGGACTACATAACTGACTTTAGGCGCTGGAGCGCAGACACCCTATGGAATCATGCAGCCTTACGGCACCAGTTCCGCTTAGGTCTATCAGAAGGGTTAAAGGATGAGTTGGCTCGGGTCGGTATACCAGATTCTCTGGAATCCTTGATCGCCCTAACTATACAGATAGACCGTCGTCTTCGGGAACGCAGGATGGAGAGGGTGAGCCAACAGCCCCGATCGAACTGGATGTTATCTCAAGTGGCCACCACCTCTCGTCTGGCCTCCTCCAGACCAACTCCAGTTAATCCTGCACCAGACTCTCCTAAATATGGGCAGGCCGGATCGACAAGACCCTCATTGTCCGCAGAGGAACGCCTGCGTCGGCAACTGCTCAACCTCTGCCTGTACTGCGGGGGTACCGGCCACTATGTGCATTCATGCCCTGCCAAGCACCGTAGATACTTATCCGTCTCTTCTCCTGGTCATCCGGTACCCTCCACCAATTCTACTCACCTGGCTCTTCCTATCACCTTTATGTTTCCTGAAAGAACTGTGTCAGTTACCGCAATAATAGACTCTGGTGCATGCAGTTGTTTTATTGATTTGAACTTTGCAAACCAACAGCGCATCCCGCTTCAGCACAGAGCTCAAGGACTTTCCATCTTCTTGGCTGATGGATCCCGTATAAAATCTGGCCAAGTGACCCAGGAAACTCCTTCATTGACTGTAGTTACTGCTTCAAACCACAAGGAACTGCTGAAACTTGATGCCATTGCATCCCCTCTGTTTCCAGTCATCTTGGGCTTACCGTGGCTTCAGGCCCACAACCCGCAGATTAACTGGGGCTCCGGAGAGATCAAGTTTCAGTCCCTCTACTGTCAAAACCACTGCCTTCCTTCACCTCCCAGGGTACCTGGCCCCTTACTATGCTTGGAAGCTGACTTGGAATTACGCACAGTAGTCCCTGAACCATACCACGAGTTCTTAGACGTCTTTAGCAAGCGAGGGGCAGAGACCCTTCCTCCCCATCGCTCCTATGATTGCCCGATCGAGCTATTACCCGGAGCAGAGATCCCTTTTGGTCGGATTTTTCCCCTATCTGAGCGGGAGTTGGAGGTGTTAAAAGAGTATGTCGACGAAAATTTGGAGAGGGGGTTCATCCGGCCGTCCACCTCTCCAGCTGGGGCAGGAATCTTTTTTGTAGAAAAAAAGGACCACTCACTTCGTCCCTGTGTAGACTACCGGGAACTGAACAAGATCACGGTTAAAAACCGGTATCCTCTACCCTTGGTGCCTGAGCTTTTCCAGAGATTAAGAACTACTGCTGTGTTCACCAAGCTAGATCTTCGAGGGGCCTACAATTTGGTCCGTATTCGCTCTGGGGACGAGTGGAAAACGGCCTTCCGTACCAGGTTTGGCCACTTCGAATACCTAGTGATGCCCTTTGGCCTGTGTAATGCCCCCGCTACCTTCCAGCACCTGATAAATGATATCCTCAGAGATTACCTCGATATCTTCGTAATAGCCTATTTAGACGACATCCTGATCTTTTCTACATCCCTGGATCAACACCGGAAACACGTCAAGATGGTACTCTGCCGTCTCCGTCAGCATGGGCTATATGCCAAACCAGAAAAATGTGAGTTTGAGCGGCAGAGTATCCAGTTTTTGGGCTTAGTGATATCCACGGAAGGGTTCAAGATGGACCCACAAAAGGTCACAGCAGTTCTGGACTGGCCTGCACCTTCTGACAAGAAGGGGGTGCAACGTTTTGTTGGCTTTGCCAATTTTTACAGAAGGTTTATTAAAGGATTTTCTGCAATCATTTCCCCGATTACCCAGCTAACCAAGCAGAATGTCCGATTCCAATGGAACTCCGAGGCACAAGCCGCCTTCTCTACCTTAAAGGGACTGTTTACCTCTGCCCCCATCCTAAGCCACCCGGATCCTTCTCTTCCCTATCTGCTCGAGGTCGACGCCTCAGAAACAGCTGTGGGGGCAGTTATCTCTCAGCGCCAAGGACTTAAGGATCTTATGCACCCCATAGCCTTCTTCTCCCGTAAACTCTCATCTGCCGAGAGGAATTACGACGTGGGTGACCGTGAACTTTTGGCCATTAAGGCCGCGCTCGAAGAATGGCGATACCTGCTGGAGGGAGCGGCTCATCCCATACTCATATATACAGATCACAAAAATCTGGAATATTTACGAACGGCCAAACGTCTAAGACCACGCCAGGCTCGGTGGGCGCTATTCTTTTCCAGATTTGCTTTTCATATAACTTACAGGCCAGGATCAAAGAACATCAAGCCCGACGCTCTTTCGCGTATGTATGATGACCCCAAAGAAACCTCAGTTCCGGACACTATTCTATCGGAGGGAAATTTCTTACTTCTTCAGACGGACCTGATGTCCGGTTTAAAACAAGCCTCTGTGGGGGTGCCCTGTCCACCCAGAGTAACTCTGATACCCAAGGACGGTCTGCTTTGGAAAGACAGTAAAATTTTCGTGCCTGAAAGGTGTCAAACCAAAGTTCTGAGCCTGTGTCACGACCACCCTCTAGCCGGACATTTTGGGGTCCACAAGACTCTCGAATTAACCCAGCGCATGTTCTGGTGGCCGAAACTCGAGAAGGACTGTAAGGAATACGTCAAGTCTTGTGTTACCTGTACCCAAAATAAGTCTGCTAGAACCAAGTCCTGGGGTCTTCTCAAACCACTACCAATTCCCGACAGGCCTTGGAGCGAGATTGCCATGGATTTTATAGTGGAGCTACCCCCTTCTGAAGGACATACAGCCATTTTTGTAGTGGTCGACCGCCTGTCCAAGATGGCCCACTTTATACCCCTGAAGAACACACCTTCTGCTGTAGAGACCGCCCGGGTGTTTATCCGGGAGATTGTGAGGCTGCATGGGCTACCAACAAACATTGTATCGGACAGGGGGGTCCAGTTTACCTCTCGTTTCTGGAGGTCACTATGCCAGATCCTGAAAATCGAACTCTCCATGTCTTCTGCCTTCCACCCTCAGACCAATGGACAAACTGAGAGAACGAATCAGACTCTGGAACAGTACATCCGTTGTTTTACCTCGTTTGTCCAGGACGATTGGGTAGCACTTTTGCCCCTAGCAGAATTTGCCTTTAATAACGCCTGCCACTCAGTTACAGGACAGTCACCATTCTTTGCGAACTACGGCTTCCACCCTGTCTTCCTGCCTAACATTATCCCAGAATCTCCAGTCCCAGCAGTACAAACCACTGTCGAGTTTCTAGGTCGCAATAATAAGTTGTTGCAAGAAACCATGGCCAAAGCACAGGCAACTAACAAGAGACTGTATGATAGGAAGAGAAGAGGGGAATTATGTCTCCAACCAGGAGACCAGGTGTGGTTATCTACCACCAATCTCAAGATGGCTTGTCCTTCAAAAAAACTGGCACCCAAATTTATTGGCCCCTTCCCGATCAAGAGGAAATTGAATGAGGTTTCCTACGAACTTTCCTTGCCCGAATCGCTCAAAGTCCACCCAGTGTTCCACGCATCCCTGCTTAAACCCACGGTACCTGACCCCTTCCCCGACAGAGGATCGGGTCCACCTGAACCTATAATTGTTGACAGGGACGAGGAATATGAGGTGGAGGCTGTTGTAGACTGCAGACGGAGAGGTAACCAAATTCAATATTTAATCAAATGGAGGGGGTATGGGCCAGAAGAGAATTCATGGGAACCCAAGCAAAATGTGCATGCCCAAGAACTGATCCAAGCATTCTTCCGCAGGCACCCCCAGAAAAGAGCTCTTTTGGGCACCCGGAGGTTGCCCTTAAGGGGGGGCAATGTCATGGATATACAGATTCCAGAACTACAGCAAGGCGGAGGCGCATCCCGGCCAGCAGGCGCCCAGCAGCTTTGGCGCCAGTGGGCCTTTAAAAAGGGCTCCCACCGTTCAGCTCTTGCTGGTTGATCTGTAGTCTTTCCTGGGACCCGCCCCTGTATCTGCATCTGATCTCACACCTGACCTGGCTTCCTGACCACTCTGCTCTCTCCTCTCCTGATCTCTGGCTGCCATTTGACCTTGCTTGTGTACCTGCATACCTGATCTCCGTTGCCGACTAAGCCTGGACTCTGACCATCCCTTGTCTGCCGATTCTGTCTGATCTGATCCGCTGTGTATGACCTGGCTTGTCTGACCTTGTTCCTGCCCGCTGTGTGCACCTGCATCCTGCTGACCTGCATCCTGCGCACCTGCATCCTGCTGACCGGCATCCTGCCGACCTGCATCCTGCTGACCTGCATCCTGCTGACCGGCATCCTGCACACCTGCATCCTGCCGACTTGCATCCTGCACACCTGCATCCTGCCGACCTGCATCCTGTGCACCTGCATCCTGCACACCTGCATCCTGCCGACCTGCATCCTGTGCACCTGCATCCTGCCGACCTGCATCCTGCTGACCTGCATCCTACGCACCTGCATCCTGCTGACCAGCATCCTGCGCACCTGCATCCTGCTGACCTGCATCCTGCGCACCTGCATCCAGCCGACCTGCGTTCCTCAGCACTCCCCAGTGGTCACCATCTCCAGCTTCAGAGAACTCTGCAGGCACTCCTACCTCACTGTGCTCCTACGGTCACTGTCCCCAACTCCAGTGTCCCAGGAACCAGGGCTGTACGAGAGGTCTCCCTCTGCACGTCAGGCTCACCCACAAGGTACGTGTCACATATTGTCTAGCGAATTGTGATTACCTGTGTTCTCTGTTTACTCATTTATGACACTGTTGTCATTTACCTCAATCCATAGCATTATACTAAATTCTGCCTTCACTAATCAGTTTGGTATCTACTACCTGGTATTGTAAAGAGGAAATACTAATACACAAACCACAAGAGTAAAAGATAATATAAGCCTAACAAAGTAGCTGCCAACATAAAGGTGTTCTCACACTAAACATCAATAGTAATAATAGTAATAAAAGTAATGTGGTGCTTACTAATAATCAGTGAATAATAGTCAATGAAATGCTTAATTCTCCAGGTGCGAAAGTGCAAGGAAATATATATATAATAATAATATTTACGTGCAAAATAACAAAAAAAAGTGCTAATGATAATCAAATCAATATAATAAATCGATTAACATATATCCTATAATAATGCAAGAAATCCTAGTAGAAAATGTAAATTTGTGACAAAATTCTCATGTGAATTGTTGCAAACAACCAATGAACCTACACAGTTTATATATTTAAAAAATAAAATATATATAAATTGCTGTGGATTTACTATTCGTGTGGATTTTCTTTGCACGCTTATGGGACTTATCTACTTCACTATTTAAAGACATCGTTTGATGATTATCTGCACTTGCTATTTGCAAGTTTTTGCACATTGGATTTTTTAAGACTTTGGCAGCAATTTATATATATTTTATTTTTTAAATATATAAACTGTGTACTTCCTGGTACTAAGTTATAGTTTTGTGCAGAGTATCTAAGTTTGTGCTCTCAACAGTATTGCAAGTTCTCTCTGGTTAACCTGGTGTGTCAGAACAGAGAACCCAAAATTATAAAGTGGCTCCTCCAGGGGTAGCGCTACATTTCAGGTGTGAATAGGTTTAAGTCAGTTATTTTTTTAATTCTTTTAATAGAAAAGCTGTCCATAAAAATTGGCAGTTATGGAGTTGAGACAAACCATTAAAGGATATTTACAATGATCAGCTTTTATTCACTTATGCAAAACCTTTATCCTAAAAGGGAAAAAAACTGTTTGCTGTAACCGCTAGTGCATTTTAACATTACCCTCTACCAGACTGGCCAATCTGCTGTTCATGGGTGTCTTCGTTGCTCCTCCACTGTAAGGCTACTGCAGGGGAAACTGGCAGGATCACCAGGCAAAAATAAAGGATAAAAGCCATTAACCACTTTACATCCGCGCTATGGCCGAATGACGGCCACAGCGCGGATCTCAATTCCCGGGAGGCCGTCATATGACGTCCTCCCCTGTGCACGCTCCCTGCGCGCACCCTATAGGGCGCGCGCGGAGCGTGCTGTGATCACCGAGTCACTGAGACTCGGGTGATCAGCGATCCGAGTAAGGGGCGGGTCCCGGCCCCTTACCATGTGATCAGCTGTCAGCCAATGACAGCTGATCACATGATGAAAACACAAGCTCGTGATCTTTTTTTTTTCTCCTCACGCTGACAGCGGAGGAGAAAGAAAAAAGACATCGGTCTTAAAGGGACATCGGTCCCGAAAAGTCAGAGGCAATTATGCCTCATGTAATGCCCACAAGTGCCACCTGTCAATGCCCATAAGTGCCACCTGTCAATGCCCACAAGTGCCACCTATCAATGCCCACAAGTGCCACCTATCAATGCCCACCAGTGCTGTCAATCAGTGCCACCTAAAAGTGCTGCCTATCAGTGTAACCCATCAGTGCCCATCTCTGCCACCCATCAATGCCCATCACTGCCACCTATTGGTGCCCGTCACTGCCGCCTCATCAGCGTACATAAATGACGGACAAAAATGACCCATTTCAAATTTTTATAACAAAATTTAAAAAAAAAAATGTTGGTCTTTTAAATTTTTTTTAACAAAAAATAAAAATCGCAGAGGTGATCAAATACCACCAAAAGAAAGGTCTTTTGGGGGGAAAAAAATTACAAAAATTTAATTTATGTACAGTGTTGTATGACCGCGCAATTGTCATTCAAAATGCGACAGCGCTGAATGCTGAAAATTGGTCTGGATAGGAGGGGGGTTTAAGTGCCCAGTAAGCAAGTGGTTAAAAAGACAACTAATGCAGCCACTACATTTAGATATTGGTAAGCTGCAATATGTTATGTTTTTCTTGTTATGTTTAATACTGCTATCAGTCCTGCTTCAAGGCTAGAGATAGGACAACAGTTAGAGAAGAATTGAGGTTACTTTGGGTGCCTGAGCTCCGGCTCCATAGATGTCTGTGGGGATTTGCTGACTCCCTAATGCTACAGAGTGATGCTCAGGGATTGAAAGCTTGGTGTATAGCCACATATTGCAGCAGATTAACTTTGGGTGACAGCCACAGCTGCCAAATCTGGAGAGTGATTTTTTTTAAAGGAAAACTAGTATATCTTCAGTAAGTATTGATTCTGAGCTATTACTAGACTAATAATTGTCCCTGTTTTTTTCTCAGAGTTGCTATGGACAGCACCAGAATTACTGAGAGATCCACATGCAGCACTGCATGGTACATTTGCTGGAGATGTTTATAGCTTTTCCATTATCATGCAGGAGGTTGTGGTACGTGGACCGCCATTTTGCACATTGGAACAAACTCCAGAAGGTAACAGAACCTTCCCAAGAAACATGTGAATGAGCATAAATGTCTGTTTGCCATAATTACTTTCATTATTTTGTGATAATAATGTCTAATTGACTTTATTTTCAACTTATGCCAAAGTTCACCAATAATCTTTTATGTACTCTGTTTTTAATGATTACTAAGGATGTCAATTCAATAAAGCTCTGCACTATGTGTTTAAATGTTTCAAAGTACATAACATGTGCTATAAAATAAGGCTTGCATATAAAAACCAGATCAGTGAAAAAGATATATCTAATATCCAAAACAAATATATATGTTTATACTGTATATGTGTATGAAGAAGACCTGACTGATGTGGAATAAACATTTTTTTCTTGCCTTTATAGCCCCACCTTAAAGTTGACACATCCTGGCTTCTAGAATTTAGGTCTATAGTCTCTAATAGTAGTTATATCTGTAATATCTGTATATAAAGTATCTGTAAAAGAACACCTGCATAAATCAAAATTAAAATAAGAATATAATATATGCTTTTGCATATTTACTGTGTATATTTTGTAACACTGAGGGTTTTCAATACTAAATGCTTTAGATTTTTGGTATTATAATATTATTTGCTTGCAGTTTTAAAATAAATCTGATAAGGAAATAATGAGGTATCAATCAAAATCTTTATATGTGACTTTTGTATATATACTAAATACTGGGCACACAAAACAAAACTGAAACTATTTTCCTAAATCCCCTTCAGCACTTCCCAGAATCATTTTTAAAGTCATGTCGTTATTGGTAGGGCATAAAAATAAAAAAAAGTTTTTCAAAATATTTGTTTTCATGACAGCAGTGACTCATCCCTTACCAGATGGACCAGTGTGATCAGGGAGCTGCCAAGCAAGCATTGTTTGATGTGCTTTTCCTTAGCTAACCCATAGTGGTTTGGGAATCCCTTGTCATTTTTTAAATATTTATTTGTAAAACAAATATTGGATGCGTATAACAAAACAGATATGAAAAACAATTTAAAATGAATATTCTTTAAAAAAATGTAATAAAATTTATCCAAAACCTTTGCAATTTTCCTTTAAGTGATAATTCTTAACTGCAAAACAATCCCTGACATTTTTTAGGTAAACTACTGCTACTGCAAAAATTAGGCTCAAGCTGATGTTTGCTGCTTTGCTGTTAGGAGGGGTAGGATTTCCGATTTTGGCTAATTTTTGGATCTTCATTCAGACTAGGAATAGACAACTGATATTGTTTCACCAAGAATTACATAGATAATTTTAAATCACCAGAAACATCCAAAGTACCTGGACAAGGGGAAGTCCAACCTGCATTGCTTAGCCTACTGTCACAGCAACCTCTATGACGTTTAGCTTGTTTATGTACAGTATATAATATTTAGAGAGTATTTATGTGGAACCAAGTGAGTGTTTTAACATTTTATTACGTTTTATTAGAAATCATCCCAAAGCTTAGAAAACCTCCTCCTTTGTGCCGCCCAGTGGTCTCTCCTGATCATGCTCCTATGGAGTGTATTGTACTAATGAAACAGTGCTGGAATGAAGTACCAGACAGACGTCCTTCTTTTGATGAAATATTTGATCAAGTAAGTTGACTGTATCTGAAGTTATATGAGCATAGCTGAGCATGTCTCAATCAAAAGAAGCTGTAGAACAATTGCCTGTGATCTCAAAGTGAATTTGTTGGTACCTCCTGAAATCTTCTGTCTGATTTAGCTGATGGGTAAAAGTGAAACTATGTTCATTTTCCCCACAAAAACTAAAAAAATTACAAATTCCTATTTGTGCAAAGAGTATAAAGCGAGCGTACCAGATAGTAGCAGCTAGCACACAGGGTGACTATACAAACCCTTTTAAATCAGTGGTGGCCCATCCATTAGGGGCACGCTGGGCGCCGCCCCCCTTAGCCATGCGCCCGACCCTCTAATCTACATGCAGGGCACCATATGCATGGATTCCAAAGGGTGTTTTTATGAGGCACTCATTTAGCAAAGTGTAATTTCTTCAGTGTTGTCACATGAAAAGATATAATAAAATATTTACAAAAATTTGAGGGGTGTACTCACTTTTGTGAGATACTGTATCTATAACAAGAAAAATGCCTAGCAAATAAACAGCCTATGGTCTGTAACAGGAGAAATACACTTAAAAGTTACTTAGCTCCAGTTACTGTGTTCGTGATCTCCGTTGACAACTCAGGCTTCTTCTTTAGGAGATCAGGTACCTTCTTCTTGGCTGATTACAGATGAGTCTTTTGGTGTTAATCCATGTTGAGTGGCTTCCACTATCAGTCTCTACTGCTCCTTTTATTTGGGCTTTTGTTGACCAGTTTGCTGACAATGGTTACAAACTAGTTTATCTTAACAACCAAACTGCCAAGTGTCGACAGCTCCCATTGTAACCAAGGCATTCGTTTGAGAAACATCCTCAGACAAACCTGATCTCTGTTAAAAACTAGTCTGATTACTAGTCTATCACAGTCTTATAGAAAAATTGTATACTTTATATCAAACTCTATACATTCTGCCCTTGAGTTTTCTCTCAGACTACACACAAAAAAACTCTTCATTACTAACAACTCATTCTACACATTCATTTCCTTGAATGCAACCCCCTCCCAGATTTATGTCACTGAGAAGGTTTTTCAGTCTTTGGCTAAATGTTCATTAGAAAGTTCATTCTAAAGTTCTTTAGAAACAAGTCCAGGCTTGTAATACATCAAAGGCCTTGCTCTCTACAGCTCTTGCAGTCTTCCATCTTTCTGTCCATCATGTAACCACTTTTCTCTGGTCTTTCTATGGATCAAATCAGAGACAGCCTGTGGAGAGGAAAACAAAGTGGATTATCTGTTCCTTCTAATAATACATAAACAGTAGACCCCGTCCCTTCAACTACAATCTCTCCTCTAACTAGCTTTTTGCCTGGATCTCCAGGAGAGGAAATATACTGATATTTCCCAGAAGATCACTGCTGTTTATTTTTGGAAGTTTTGATGTTATGTAGCCTCACTTTCCACTCTTGCTGAGAAGTATCCTGCTATTGGCAATGCAGTATGTGTGGTGACTGTGTCCTTTCCGGTAACAGTCTCTACATATTGAAGTGCTGTGTAGGCCCCAAACAGGTACTTATCTAGGAGTGTGTATCTCTTCTGTGCCATTGTCAGTTGTTTGGACCAAAATCCAATGGGTATTGCTCTCAGTCCTTTCTTTTCATTTGGCTTTTCATTTGGCTGCCACAGACTCCAAGATATGGTACCATCCTGCTCCACTACATCCAGCTGAAATGGTACTCCTTGTCTCACGGCTACCAATCCCTGATGCTGCAAAATGGCTTCTTTAGCAGCAAGGAATGCGGTCCGCTGCTCTGAACCCCATGAGAACTCTGGTGACATTGTATACAGGCCTCAGGATCAGTCCAAGATGTGGGATGAACGATCTCCAGAATCCCACAACTCCAATGAACTTCTGTGCCTCCTCTTTGGTAGTAGGGGGCAACAGCGACTGGATAGTTTGCACAACTGTCTCTGGAATTTTCCTCTGCGGCCCTGTCCACATCATTCCCAGGAATTTAACCTCTGTGGCAGGTCCTTGGAATTTGTCTTTGTTGATAGCCCACCCTCTGTTCTTCATGTGCTGTATCAGCAGGTGCAGTGCTTCAGTTACATCTTCTTTCGTCCCAGAGCTCATGATGTCATCAATGTAGTGAAGCAAGCGACTTTCAAATTCAGGGTACTTAAATCTTCAGCAATCAGTCCATGACAAATTGTTGGAGAATGATCATAGTCTTCAGGATGCAAGGTGAAAGTGTACTGGCGGCCGTCCCACACCATAGCAAACTGGTCTTGACACTCTGGGTCTATCAAAATCAAAAAGAAAGCATTAACCACTTTTCTCTGGTCTTTCTATGGATCAAATCAGAGACAGCCTGTGGAGAGGAAAACAAAGTGGATTATCTGTTCCTTCTAATAATACATAAACAGTAGACCCCGTCCCTTCAGCTACAATCTCTCCTCTAACTAGCTTCTTGCCTGGATCTCCAGGAGAGGAAATATACTGATATTTCCCAAAAGATCACTGCTGTTTATTTTTGGAAGTTTTGATGTTATGTAGCCTCACTTTCCACTCTTGATGAGAAGTATCCACTAACCAGTCAGAGTCCCAGCCACTGTCTTGAAGCTCATCTGCAAATACAAGTATAACTTCAAACCTTCCTGCCAGATTCCCTCTCATTCCTAGATAGGCTTCAGCTTCAGATACATCACTTTGGGTTTCTATGTCATGGGAAGCAGTAACATGGTACCTGTTAAGCCCTGTTCTTTCAGGAACCTTACATAAATACTGAACTCTGCACTCCAGCTGTGGAATCTGTGCCCCAGCCCTTACCATCCTCTCATATGTTGTGCTTTTGGCTATTGGCCTAGAATTTACCAACATGACTGCCTGTGTGAGGACCCGATCCCACCCCCTTATTGTATGTGTGGGTATAAGCTTGCATATCTGGTCCTTCAATAGCCCGTTGTATCTTTCAATCCAACCAACTGCCTGTGGATGGTATGGGATGTGGCACAACCAGTACACTCAAGAATCTTTGGCCCATTGCTGTACTTTTGATCCAGTGAAGTGTGAGCTGTTATCACTTTGGACTTGTTTGGGACAACCATAACCCTATTACAGTCTTTATCATGTCAATGGATATTGGCAATCCTCTCTGCTGTGCCCATTCATATGTTGCTTTCTGCCCCAAATGTCCAGATTGATTGTGGGCCCAGTTGGCCAAGTTTATCAAGACAAGATCAATTGGCACAACTGCATTCACTTTGGCGATTTCATCTGCAACTCTGTTATAGTTCTCAAAGTCTGGGACTAGGGGCACATGTGCATCAACATGCCCAATTTTTATGGTGAGCTTCCTTCCAGATGTAGTCCCAGACTTCCTTGCCTCCCCACACCACCTTTCCATGAATCATCCATTCATTGGACTTCCACGTGGGCACCCAAGTTGTCAGTCCTTTAAAGACTGCCCAGCTGTCAGTGTAGATAGTGACATGGGAAGAAGAATCCTCATGAAGAGTCATCACTACAGCTTTCAACTCTGCATACTGACTGGACCCTCCGATTGAGGTCTCCTGCAAGACTGTGTCTGTACTTGGGTTGTAGGCTGCTGCTGCACATTTATGTTCATATGAGGCGACTATGGCTAAGCCCTAAGTGAACCACGCTGACTCCTTCATTTCTTTTGCAGCACAGGAATTTCTTCTTCTGGCTTATGCTGGTAAAAGTAACAAGCCCTACCAACTGTTTTGTAATGTCTCTAACATCCCCAGCTGCAATACCACCTGTTTCTTGAAGGTACCACTTCCATTTCATCAGTGTCTGGTCCTGGGCTACAGCTGCCATAGTGGTCAGTCCATTATTTCTCACTTATCCTGCTATTGGCAATGCAGTATGTGTGGTGACTGTGTCCTTTCCGGTAATAGTCTCTACATATTGAAGTGCTGTGTAGGCCCCAAACAGGTACTTATCTAGGAGTGTGTATCTCTTCTGTGCCCTTGTCAGTTGTTTGGACCAAAATCCAATGGGTATTGCTCTCAGTCCTTTCTTCTCATTTGGCTTTTCATTTGGCTGCCACAGACTCCAAGATATGGTACCATCCTGCTCCACTACATCCAGCTGAAATGGTACTCCTTGTCTCACGGCTACCAATCCCTGATGCTGCAAAATGGCTTCTTTAGCAGCAAGGAATGCGGTCCGCTGCTCTGAACCCCATGAGAACTCTGGTGACATTGTATACAGGCCTCAGGATCAGTCCAAGATGTGGGATGAACGATCTCCAGAATCCCACAACTCCAATGAACTTCTGTGCCTCCTCTTTGGTAGTAGGGGGCAACAGCGACTGGATAGTTTGCACAACTGTCTCTGGAATTTTCCTCTGCAGCCCTGTCCACATCATTCCCAGGAATTTAACCTCTGTGGCAGGTCCTTGGAATTTGTCTTTGTTGATAGCCCACCCTCTGTTCTTCATGTGCTGTATCAGCAGGTGCAGTGCTTCAGTTACATCTTCTTTCGTCCCAGAGCTCATGATGTCATCAATGTAGTGAAGCAAGCGATTTTTAAATTCAGGGTACTTAAATCTTCGGCAATCAGTCCATGACAAATTGTTGGAGAATGATCATAGTCTTCAGGATGCAAGGTGAAAGTGTACTGGCGGCCGTCCCACACCATAGCAAACTGGTCTTGACACTCTGGGTCTATCAAAATCAAAAAGAAAGCATTAGCCAGGTCTATCACAGTATGATTTTCTCCTGCCTCTTTAGCAATTTTCTCAACAATTGAGATCATATCAGGTACAGCTGACTTCAATGGAGGAGCCACTTTGTTTAGACCTCTGTAATCCACAGTCATTCTATGTGTCCCATCAGGTTTCTTTACTGGGAAAACTGGAGACGAGAAAGGACTTGCACCGGTCTAAGGATCCCTATTCTTAACAGTTCTTGAATAGTCTCCCCAATTTCTTTGTGGCCTCCAGGAAGTCTGTACTGCTTGAGACAGACTGGCTTCTTTGGTGGAGGAATGTAGACAGAGGTCCATTTCGCATGACCTCTGACCACAGCCTTCACTGCCCTAACCAGATACACTTTATCAGGATACCCGAATGTGAATGTATCCCATTCAGTCTGAATAGACTGACGTTGAAGTATATCCATCCCCAAAATATTTTCGGGTAACTCTGATACCAAAACATTTGTCCAAAATCCTGGTCCCTTGCCGATAGCCAATTACATCTGTGTCCTAACTGCTGGTGTGGTTTGCCCTCCCAAGCCTTTTACATAAATCAATTCTCCTTTGTGATGGGAAGGATTTCCCTGCAAAGGTGTAACTTCAGGAACAGTTGCATACGGGCGTCGGTCTCCTGCTGTCACTGCCCTCACTGCTATTACAGGAGACCCACCTTCCCTTCATAAAAGACAAGGATAGTCCCAATCCCCTTTTCTGAGTCTCTTTAACTCCTACCCAGAATAAAGGGATTTGGGTTTGGGTTCATGTGTAGTGTTGGGAATTGGTTTGGGGCTAACAGGGGGGGTTCTGTTTAGTCTCCTCTAGCTCCCACATCTGGCTTAAGAGGGTAGTGGCTTCATGAATCTTGCTGTTTAATCCCAGGCCTCCCAGCAAGGACAATAAAGGAGCCCTGAGATTAAATGGCACAGACTTCATCAGCTTGGAGCGCAGAGCAGACGTAAAGGGTTCCATATCTAGACCCATCCATTCTGTAAATGTATTTTATCCGGTTATACAACCCATCTTGCGTAACCTGGAAGTACCCTCTTCTATTGTTCTCCAGGAGTAAGTATTTTCCAGGTCACTAGGACTAACATATACTCGGACCATTCCATCTTTCACGAGGTCTTATGTCCCATACACACAGTCGGAAATTCCAACGGAAAAGTCAGATCGGATTATGTTGTCGGAAAATCCGATCGTGTTTGACAGAAAAAGTTTGATAGCTGGATCTAAAATTTTCCGACAACCAAATCAGATGAGACTTTTTCCGATCGTGTGTAGAGAATTCCGACTCACAAAGTGCCATAATACCTTAACTTCTGCCTTCTCCCTTCTATGTGATTCAGTATAAATAGCATGAAGGAAATACCAACTCACCGTGGACACTGTCCTCGTCTCTTTTTTACCTAAATCTAACTCCTTAAAGCTAAAATCTACAAAATGATCTGAGATGTTATCACCCCCAAGTCATATTCAAGGGAGAAGCATACTTTACAAATCCTTTAGTAAGAGGCTCCCAGATAGGTAAGCTGCACACTTCCTTCTGGCCACCAGAACCCTCTGCAGCCTTGCTTATCCTAAACAGATTACACAGTATTTTTACCTAGCACAAGCTACACAACACACCACAGAAAAAAACAGGTCTTCTTCAGTTGAACCTTAGCACACTCCTGGCACAAGCCCCCAATGTTTTGCTTGCTTATCTAGCAAGGTTACTGTGTTGTATAAGCAAGGAAGCTGAGACCTCTGCAGTGTGTATATATGCTTTTACTATACAAAAATGCTGTACATACAAAACTATTACAATATTAGGAATACAAATCAAGACTGACAGATATCTATAACAATAAAATGCCTAGCAAATAAACAGCCTATGATCTGTAACAGTAGAAATACACTTAAAAGTTACTTAGCTCCAGTTACTGTGTTCGTGATCTCTGTTGACAACTAGGACTCAGGCTTCTTCTTTAGGAGATCGGGTACCTTCTTCTTGGCTGATGAGTCTTGGTGTTAATCCATGTTGAGTGGCTCCCAGCTTATGCCTGGCAACCTTTATATAGCTCAGGTAGTTTTCTATAACAACTGACTAACAGTCATTCTTTCAGTTTGAGAGACCCTCTCTTACCTGTTTACTGTAGCTATAGAGACAATAGCCTATTCAAACTGTCAATTGAATACAATGGTATCTACATTCCCAATGTATCCAACAGTATTTGTTTGAGAAGTTCTGTGTCTGAATGCTGTTCCAGTGTTATAATAAAAAACAATCATATTTTATATCAAACACAACACATTTGTAAGCCCTGAAAACTTTCCAAAGTCTAAAATGGTGGACATGACATGCCTGAGCGAATTCTCTGTGTCCCCCAATAATAAACCCCCAATAATAAAAGCATATCGTTTGCATAAAGTAGGATGTTCTCATGTAATATACCATACTGGAACCCCTTTATATGTTTATTGGCCCTAATTTGTGCCGCTAGCGGCTCTATTGTCAAGGCAAACAACAGTGGTGAGAAGGGGCAGCCCTGTGTGGTGACCCTCCATAACTCAAATGGGGTGGATAGTTTGCTCCCTTTCCATATACCGGCCTGTGGGCAATAGTACAAAAGGCGGACCCAGGATATAAAAACAGGACCAAACCCAAAACCTTCAAACATGGCCCACAAGTACCCCCATTCAACACTATCAAATGCTTTGTTGGCATCTAATGACAACAAAGCCCTTCCACCCACATTATCTGCTGGGGTTTACATATTGACAAGCAACCTTCTAAGATTAATAGCCGTAGATTTGTTGGGCATGAAGCCTGCCTGGTCAGCATGAATTATGTTGGCAATGACAGTGTTTAGCCCCCATAAAAAAATATTTTAATGTCTGATTGAAGAAGAGATATAGACCTATAGGAGGTGGTTTCTGTGGCACTCTTATCTGGTTTCAATAATAGGATAATGCTGGCCCTTGACATTGATAAAGGTAATTTTTGTCTAGACCGAGCCTCATTGTATACCTTAAGCAACCGTGGCCGCAGTAGTTCAGAATACATTTGGTACACTTCCATGGGTAGCCCATCATACCCTGGGGTTTTGGAGTTAGAGAACATCCCATCTGCCTCCTGTAGCTCCTCTAGTGTAAAAGGGGCCTCTAGACGTATCTGCTGAGAATCTGACAAACGCGAACTAGCTACACATTATACAATGTTTTTTGTTCAATTTCCGTTTAGATTTACCTTCAACTATGTAGTGCAAGGGGGGTGCCTGATTGCATACAAATTGAAAGTGTTTAGGTTTGACCTCATATTATACGGTTTTGGTAAATCTAAAGGAAAGCAAGAAAATTGTATAATCTGTAGCCAGTTTTACTTTTCAACCCTAGACCTAACACTGCTAGTTAATTCTCAAACTATGCTGTACTAACAAACTGTCACTTTATTGTTTTACTGGGCAAATGTTGCAGCATTCTGAAAAAATAAAAATAGACATTGTGCCTGTTTTAGCCTCCTTGTCCCCAGCTTCTGCATGCCTGGTAAGACCAACCAGTATCCTCCTATCCCAACTGAGGTTAGAAGAGGTGGTACAAGACAGTTGGCCTAGAGGGCCAGGTGGAGTAAATTCAGAAATTTTAGTTCTTGTTTTCTACATTTAATTGAAAATGGATTGCGTATTACATGTTGTCACTTCAGATCTTGCAAGCTTAGTTAAATGCCTATTTTTTCTTTGTTCCTGAACAACACAGTTCAAAAACATCAATAAAGGAAAGAAAACAAACATTATTGATTCCATGCTGCGCATGTTGGAGCAATATTCAAGTAACCTAGAAGATTTAATACGTGAAAGAACAGAAGAACTGGAGATAGAAAAACAGAAAACTGAAAAGCTCTTAACACAAATGTTACCTCCGTGAGTGGTTTCATTTATATTGCACAAACATACCTTATCACTGTGATAAAGATCGAGAAAAGCCCCCTAGATTTATTACTGAGGAAGACTTGGTGATAAATATCTTTTTTGGTGAAAAACTGAGAGCCAGGAAGCTACCACTTTACAAATAATCAGACATACCTGCAGGATTGCCCATACTGCATTCATAGCAGTATAGTCAGTGCTTATCTGGCACTCCAGATGGAGCAATCCTTAGGGGTATAGTCTGTGGCTGTAATAGCTGGATGGTGATGTATCCATAGAAAGGGGTATTAAGGGTTAAAAAGGAAGGCAGCCAACCTTCAGAGTGTGTCCAGAACTCTGCAAGACATGTAAGGAAAAAACAGGGAGGGGGAGGCACCGACCTGAGTGTAGTATTAAAATGATGACTTTAATAGGACAAGATTAAAAACACTTACAAGATGATAGAAGGTGCATGCTCGTCAAAGTAAAGTACAGTCCTGGCAATCCACATGGATCTGTGGGTCCCCCCGCTGTTCCGGATAGCTGAAAAGGATTGAGCAGCTGGCTGAAATGGATCATAGTGTTTCTCCAGGAGCAAAAGAACCAAGCAGCTCCACACAGACCAGCATGGACCGTGGAACAGGAAGTGATGTCACCGGCATCTGATTGGACCTGGGCTGGAATCTCGTCAATCAGGGCTGCAGTGATGAAAGGATATGCGCTCGGAGCTGACTGCTCCTTCTATTGGCCTGAAGGCAAATTACCTGTTCCACGGTCCATGCTGGTCTGTACATTGCAAATATAGGAGATCTCATATTTTCTGGAATGCACTATGGTGGAATGCAACACATGTATGTTGCCTTAGTGCATTGAGGTGCTATTCAAAATTAATGGCACCACAATGCATCAACACATGCATTGTGTGTTGCCATGCATTGCAGTAATGCATGCAATAATACGTGTGTTACCACAATGCATAGATGTAAATTAGTCCTAATGAAAGCAGAGGTTAGGCTTGGTTCACACTTTTGCTTGATGGTAACGCAGGCATTCACACAAAACACAGTTGCGTTGGTGCAGTGTGGGGTCATTCATTTTGAATAGCATCCCAATGCACCTTGCTAGCAGACATGCATTACACTAACATGCATTGCAGTGTGCTGAGAGAAGAAGCGCATAACTGTTTTGAGTGAAGAAATTTACTGTGCAAAAAAAAATTGCCTCTTACAATCTTTATTATATTAATACTGATATGTAAGCAGCTTTCAATAATCAAATTTTTTTCAAAATAATTTAATGGGGCATTCAATGCATTTTATTTTCAATTCACCTATGTGGGAAGTATAACCATTGACTCTGTCTATTGAGATCATAGGTTTCCTCTCATAGATACCTCTGCATATCCTTAATAAGCCTTCATTTCTCTCCAGTCTTTTCTTCTCACATCATGGTTATAAGTCACTGCTGCTTATCACAGTACATTACCGTGATAAAATAGCATCTTAAGCAGATAGAAACTTTTCTCCAGCAGTGCTGAAAAATCACTGTGATATGTGGGGAAAAGAAAAAAACATGATAATTCTAATGCCCCGTACACACGGTCGGAAATTCCGACCACAAAATCCGTTGGATTTTTTCCAACGGATTATGTCCGACGGATTTTGTCCGACACTGGTGTTGCATACACACGGTCGGACAAAGTTGTCGGAAAATCCGATCATTTTGAACGTGGTGACGTTCGTTGTGTATGAGGGGACTACGTAGAGGCTAGTAGCCAATAGCTTTGGTCTTGTAATGTGATCTGAGCATGCGTGGCACTTTGTCCCTCGGAATTCGCTACACACGATCGGAAAAAGTCCGATAGGACTTTGTTGTCGGAAATTTTGAGAGCAGGATCTCAAACTTTTTCCGTCAGAAAAAGTCCGACGGAGCCCACACACGGTCGGAATTTCCGACAACATGGTCCGATAGAACATTCTCCGTCGGAAATTCCGACCGTGTGTACGGGGCATAAGTGTTTAATTTGGAAAGCATGTACTACATATTTCCAGCATAAATGTTATATTACAATATGTGGTTCTCAATATTATTCATGACATTCCTTCTTTCTACTGCTTGGTTTTCAGATCTGTGGCAGACGCACTGAAAACAGGCTGCACAGTAGAACCTGAAGAGTTTGATGAAGTTACACTATACTTCAGTGATATAGTGGGTTTTACCACGATATCAGCCATGAGTGAGCCCATTGAGGTAGTCGACCTTCTCAATGATCTGTACACATTATTTGATGCGGTCATAGGAAATCATGATGTATATAAGGTGAGTTATGACTTGTCTATAACAACTGTAGCTATGGCAGGTAATTTGATACATTTGAGATCACTTTAAACATGATCAATCACCAATCATTTTTTATATTACGTTTGAGCAAAAAGAACATTTGTAAAACTTTAATGCCATTTTATACCTCTAGAAGACATCCTTCTTAGAAAACTACAAGAATGCCTAGAGAATATGAGCTTGATTTAGCCCCATTCACATCTGGGTGTTTTGTAGTTTGAAGCTCCAAATTGCTCAACAAGTCAATCCCATTCAGGTGTCTGTAGTTCAACACCTGAAGCTCAAATAATGTTACATGAGCTACTTGAGTGTTTTTGGCCCCATTGACTTCAATGGGAGTGTGCAAAAATGTGCGGTATGAATATTTTTATCTATAATAGTGAGTGAAGCACTGTGTAATTAAATCCTCTCCCTAAATTATACAATCAAAAAAGTGACATGTATGTTAAAAATGTAATCTGTGCAAAAAATGTGCAACATAACAAAAACATCAGAAAGCAAGTAAACAATGTGAATCTGTATAATACAGCAAACATAGTTCTTGAAATATATATCCCAAAGATATTGCAAATATAGTGCAAATTGTCCAAAATTATTATAACAGTCCCATACACCATCCAATCTTCATGTGACAACAATGTTCAGCTATTGCAACTAATTTATTCCATGTGCGTAGGCGTAGCACCGATCTTCTTACCACCAAAGCTCCTCTCTGGGTGTCCTCTCACCTGGTTTGATGGACCCCACTAATAACAGGTGGTTATTAATATAAAGATGTATCATAGCTTGCATCCAGGGTCATTCTTCATACTGGTCATCAATCTCTCCAATATAAAAGTAATAAAAAAGAAAAGGCCAGATAGTGCAAACCACAAAATGACGATTTTTATTAAAAAGAAATCTTGTAATAATACACTCACATAGCAGAAAGAGTAAAAGGGACATCCACTATGCAAAAAATCTAAGCAAGATGATGTCCCCTTCCAGCTTTTGAGAAAGTGTACTGGGCGATATGCATCATGGCCCTGGATTCTAGGTATATGGATCTTATTAGGCCTGATTCACACCTATGCATTTTTAGTGCTTTTTGCATTTTGCAGATTTGCACTACAAATCGTGTTCCATAGGAAACCATGTTAAAAATGCATAGGTGTGAATCAGGCCTAAGTGTGGCAATTGCACTTTGTGTTGTAGCTGCTCTGAAAAATTGTTTTTCTTTTTTCACTATTAATAGTGTGGGGTTCTTTTATCTTATATTATATACATTTTTAGGTACTCCCATAATTAAAGTCTGTGGAGCCAAAAATATGCAATCCTGTCCCAAAGAAGCTCCTATGTGGCACTACGCTTAGTGCCAGTTCACACAAAGTGTGGTAACAGGCATTTTACGGCATTGTAAAAAGCCTGTCACCGCAAGGATACACAGAAAACAATTGTTTTCTATGTCCCATTTACCCAGCAACTCAGTGTGGAGCTGTCATAAAATGTATACAGAATCACATGGCACTGTGCAGCATGCAGAGCATTGCACTACTGTACATCAACATGAATGAAGTGTACTTTTGCACACTTAAAAAAAAAAGGAAGTTGTGTGTGATGCGCTGAATTGCAGGCAATAAGGTGTCCCTTATTGCAATTGGGAAAGTACAGTTGCCGAAAAGGTAAAGGTCCACAGCAGCTGTCTGTTCCTGTGTGAATACAGCTTTAGAAATGTGCAAAAGAAAAGGCTCAAAATCACCTAAGAAAACTACACTCAAGTGTAAAGAGTGGCTTGGGATACAGAGTCCTGTTATTTTAGGTTGTTTAGCTGAACACAGCGCAAATCATTTAAACAGCGCAAATCATTTAAATGGGGCATCTGTTTATCCAGATACTTTGTACTGAATTTGGCAAAACAACTGAGCACATATGCACAATGCCATACTGCTGTTTGTTGGGTCCAGATAACCCTATACTTAGGGGTGAGCTAGCTACTTTGGTGTGCTGGTTTTCTGGACCATCAATCTCGTGATACCATATTCTGATTTAACCACTTCAATACCAGGCACTTAGACACCTTCCCGCCCAGACCAATTTTCAGCTTTCAGCACTGTCGCACTTTGAATGACAATTGCGCGGTCATACAACACTGTACCCAAACAAATTTTTTATCATTTTGTTCCCACAAATAGAGC
Source organism: Lithobates sylvaticus (assembly GCA_028564925.1). Lineage (NCBI taxonomy): Eukaryota > Metazoa > Chordata > Amphibia > Anura > Ranidae > Lithobates > Lithobates sylvaticus. The sequence continues at coordinate 53,993,544 of CM053033.1, forward strand.
TTTCTTTTGGTGGTATTTGATCACCTCTGCGATTTTTATTTTTTGCGCAACAAATAAAAAAAGACCAAAAATTTAGAAAAAAAACAAGTTTTTTTTTGTTTCTGTTAAATTTTTTGTAAATAAGTACGTTTTCTTCTTCAATGATGGGCACTGATATGGCTGCACTGACGGGCACTGATAAGGCGGCACTGATGGGCACCGATGAGGTGGCACCAATGAGGTGGTACTGATGAGGTGGCACTGACGGCCACTGATGATGGGCACTGATAGGCGGCACTGATGGGCACTGATAGGTGGCACTGATGGGCACTGATAGGTGGCACTGGTATGCGGCACTGATGGGCACTCATATGTGGCACTGATGGGCACTCATAGGCGGCACTGATGGGCACTCATAGGCGGCACTGATGGGCACTTATGGGTGGCACGGATAGGTGGCATGGATGGGCACTGATAGGTGGGCATGGATGGACGCTGATAGGTGGCACTGCTGGACACTGATGGGTGGCACTGATTACACTGATGGGTGGCACTGATTACACTGATGGGTGGCATTGCTGGGTGATGGGTGGCACTGATTGCTACTTGATGGTGCCAGCCAGTGCCCATTTGTGGGCACTGACTGGCACAGATTGGGCATCATTTGCACATGTAGATGGCCAGGGGGTACATACCTGGCCATCCACATGTTGCCCACTTCCCTGGTGATCCTAGTGGAGTCCCTGGTGGTCCAGTGTGGGCATCTGAGGGGGGCTGCGCTGATAAACAATCAGCGCAAACCCCCCTGTCAGGAGAGCCGCCGATCGGCTCTCCTCTACTCGCGGCTGTCAGACGCGAGTGAGGAAAAGCCGATCACCGGCTTTTCCTGTTGACATCGTGATCAGCCGTGGTTGGACACGGCTGATCACGTGGTAAAGAGCCTCCGCCGGAGGCTCTTTACCGAGATCAGTGTAGCGGTGTGTCAGACTGACACACCGCTCCACCGATCGCTGCGATGCGCGCCCCCACGGGCGCGCGGCGGCATGTTATCCTGAAGGACGTCATATGACGCCCAGTCAGGATAACGGAACCACTTCCCGGACGTCAATATGCTATTGACCGGGCGGGAAGTGGTTAATAAAAGTCAATGTAATGTACATGCTAATTCAAAAAGGTTACGCAATCAATATAACCTGTTATTGAGCTTACATACTTTTTAGGCTTAAGAACAGGCAATCAGGAATTTTAGAGCAAAGTTATTTTACAACATTGTAATGCAATTCTAAAGTTAGATATTGTTTCCTACTTACTTATTTAAGCTTAGGAATATTTAATTACAATGAGTAACAAAAATAAATAAGTTTAATTTACATTCTATTAATATTCTACTTAACAATTATGTTCATTTTATAATACATTGGAAATAGAAACAAAAGGCGCCACTCTAAGTGCAATAAAAAGTGGACATTTTTAATATAAAGGGTTAAAAGTAATTGTACTCACAAAGGTACAATGTCCAAAGGCATGTAGAACAGATGTAGAGCCGGATGTCCATGACGGGAGTGATGGGAGTGATTTACGTGTATTGGAAGGCTGTGTTGTTTGCTTGGTAGCGCTGGGGCATCCACTGCTGACACTTCCGGTCAGTGGAGCGCACGCCGACAACCAGGTGGATCACTTCACTTCCGGGGGCTGGAGCTGGTATCAACCAATAGGCGACGTGTTTGCGGAGCATGAGCTCCTTCCTCAGGCCTAGGGTGTAGGCCTGAGTAGGCCTGAGGAAGGAGCGCATGCTCCGCAAATGCGTCACCTATTGGTTGATACCGGCTTGCACTTAGAGTGGCGCCTTTTGTTTCCATTTCCAGTGTCTCCAGAGGATTGCTTTGCTGCTTCTTAAGTATTCAAACTGGGCTGCCTTCTAAAACAGTGCTATTGTTTCCCAACCACATGACATGGACTGTCACTGAACAATGTTTTAAGTTATTGCTTTTTCATGTTGTGACGATCTACATGCAATTTTGATTGGTCCACCCTTCTCTTGTTTTTTCCCCTCCCCCAAGTTTTTATCTCCCCCATTCCTTCCCCCCACCCATTTGTTCTTCTCCCAAAAGCAATTAGATGGTAAATCATACATCGCCAGAATTAGCGCAAATCCACTTCACCAAACTTGCATTTTATAATACATAGAGATCCGATGTGCTACTTGTACATATCTGGAAACTTGAATTTCCGTTTTGCCACCTGCATGTGATCAAGGGACAATATATTTCACTTTCGTGGGATGTGCACCATTTATCAGGCACATCTATATTCCCCATGGTCAAACCAGGCTTAGTACTTGGAACTAGGTGAACTAATCGCAAGAGAATATGCACATAGTTACTGTTGATTGAACCCCCACACTTGCGTCTTGTCTTAGAGCCAATTTGGGCAAGCTAGCGCACCTGTTGGACCACATACTGGATTGCATGATAGGGCACAATTAAGGGATGAAAATTAAGGGAATACCTGGGATGATGAATCATCAGGGAATAATGCACAAATGTGATTTAGCAATGCTATCTCGTACAGCTAAAAGCAGTGTTTTGATTATGTAGATAAAAGGTACATATCATAACATTTAGAATCCAGATAATGCAAAGGTTCAGATATTATACAAATTATAACGTTTGAGAAGCACTGATCTATTGTCTATCTGTTCGTCTTTTCAGTTTTAGAATGGGGAAGAGTTAAATCCCCTATAATGTTTTTATTACTTTTTGTATCCCTGTTTGGCAAATTTACCCTCTTTTGCCCCAGGGCATAAGCTAAACCACCTGTTTTTTTTTTATCTATGAAAAGTATTCCCCTTAAAGTAGAATTAAACCTTCAGACTATTTTAGTTTAACACATTGGGCACAATATACTGTATGTTAAGATGATGTTTTAAACTGTACATTTTGTAAAAAAAAAGGAGAGAATAATTGAATACATATTAGGTGCTCCTTTTACATCTTGTTGACATTAATATATGATGTTCTGTATGGGTTTTGTAATGACAGGTAGAGACAATTGGAGATGCCTATATGGTCGCATCAGGCCTTCCTAAGAGGAATGGGAACAGGCATGCAGCAGAGATTGCTAACATGTCCCTGGATATCTTAAGCACTGTAGGATCTTTCAAAATGAGACATATGCCTGACGTCCCTGTTAGGATACGTATCGGCCTCCATTCAGGTAAAGTACTTTCTCATAGGTAAAAAGAATAAATACCCATTTTACAACCAAAATCTGGTTGGTGGACAGCCAATTAACCAATTTACATAATTTGCTTATCCGTGCATCATTTTTCTGTAGATCTATAGCTCTTTTGATCTTATGGTATATTGGTTTTATAGGTGTAGATCCAAGTAAACAATGATTTTTTTCTGTCACAGGCAAGGGCCTAACAAACCTAAAAAAATGTTTGTAACAGAATTCCATATGTATATATACAGCAATACCTTGGATTGCGACTAACACGGTTAATGAGCGTTTCGCAATACGATCTTATATTTTTTAAAAATCCTGACTCGGTTTGTGAGCGCTGTCTTGCAAAGCGAGCAGGATTCAAGCCTTTGCGGTGTGCAGTTCCGCATTTGGCCAGAGGTGCGGGGGTGTTGGTGACACTTGGAGCCGCTCGGAAACACTCCATTCCCGAGTGTTTTCGAGTGCATCCGAGCGGTTTCCGAGTATCCCTGGCACCCCCTACCTCTGGCCACATGCGGTAGGCAAACAATAGAAGTCTCTGTAGAACAAATGATCTGAGTTTCCATTGACTTCCATTGAAACCCGCTTTGATATATGAGTACTTTGGATTACAAGTATTCTTCTGGAACGAATTATGCTTGTATTACAAGGTACCATTGTATATTGCTTGTAATTTTTACCTGCTTAAAGTGTATCCAATGCCAAAACGTTTTTCACTAGTTTTGAATGGAGTCAGGAGCATATTTAAAAAGTTTTTATTGCTGTCTGTGCCCCCCCCCCACTCTCTCTATTTGTCCTGTTTACTTGTTACCAGAAGATATAATGGTGGGAAACCAAAAATATTAGGGTTGTTTCTGAAACAGGAGGTAAGATGACATTTCCCAATGTGGGCACTTGTTCAGGGGACAACTGTTTAAAGGGGAGTTCCAGGCATTTTAAAAGTCAGCAGCTACAAAAAGTGTAGTTGCTGACTTTTAAAAAAAAATGACACTTACCTGTTCCACGGTCCAGCGATGCGGCCGAACGGGGTGTCGCTCCTCTCCCCCTCCTCTCCCCCTCCTCTTCGCCGGCGCCGCCATTTCCACTAAGGGCACCCAGCCGTGACAGCTTTCCTCTTCACGGCCGGGCACGCACGGCGCATGCGCGAGCCGCGCTGCGCTCCCGGAGTGGATAGGCGATCTCCTGGGACCTGTCACGTGTCCCAGGAGATCGCCTAGAAGGAGGAAGTGGGACAGCAAGTCCCCCTCCTAATGAAGCCCCCACTTCCCCCCCAAAAAAATTACATGCCAAATGTGGCATGTAAGGGGGTGAGGAGTGGTTAAAGCGGAAGTTCCATTTTTAAGTGGAACTCCGCTTTAAGAAAGGATTTATTTTCACTTTGGATACATTTCCTCCTTGATCTGCGGGGGGCACAGGCATTGCCAACAGCCTGTTAAACTATATGAGAGGCTTAAAGTAGCTATGGCTGGATGAAACTG